>JAXIVB010000013.1:22270399-22382444 GCA_036785055.1 Emydoidea blandingii
CTCACACTGATACCACTAATACTGCAAAGAGTTACTAATACTCTAAATGGCTACTAGTCAAATGGACACAGCCAGTGTTCCCAAGTTAATACTCAAATGGACATCACTAATACTCCAAAGAGTTACTAGTCACATCAATAACATTATTGTGCCAGTTATTAATACTCCAACTAGCTACTACTTGAATCAATACCACTAATACTCCAACGAGTTACTAGTCAAATCGATATCACTAATACTCCAAAGAGTTACTAATGCTCCAAATGGTTACTACTCAAATCAATACCACTAATACACTATGGAGTTACTACACAAATTGCTAACATCAATACTCCAAAGAGTCACTACTCAAACAGATCCCACTAATACTCCAGCTAGTTACTACTCAAGTTGATATCACTCATATGCCAGAGTTACTCAAATCAATTCCATTAATACTACAGACAACCTGAGTACTTACAATTGTTACACTAATTCCAGGATCAATGTTACTCCTCAAATCCTCCCCAATAGTAGGCACCGCAGCTACTATTCGCCTTGTTCCTGAGATTTCTATCCCTGTTAACACCTCCGACTCGCGCTGCTCTGTCCAGTGGCCAATTTCTCTCCAAAAAGAAAGAGATCGTTCAAATTTCCAGAGCAACTTTTCAACCTTTAAGAGGAGGAGGAGCCTCCCAGCTACTGGAAGACAGTCACCTCTGGCTTTGAAGTCGGAAAATTGCAGTCAGGTTCCTGGGTTCCCTCCCTGGCTCTGGGAGGGAAGTGGGGTATGGTGGTTAGAGCGGGGGGAGGGGCTGGGAGCCAGGACTCCTGGGTTCTCTCCCCAGCGATGAGAGGGGAGTGGGGTCTAGTGGGTTAGAGCAGGGGGGGCTGGGAGCCAGGACTCCTGGGTTCTCTCCCGGCTCTGGGATGGGAGGGGGGGCTGGTGGTTAGAGGGGGGGGGGCTGGGAGCTAGGACTCCTGGGTTCTCTCCCCGGCTCTGGGAGGGGAGAGGGGATCTGGTGGTTAGAGCAGGGGTGGGGGGCTGGGAGCTAGGACTCCTGGGTTCTCTCCCCGGCTCTGGGAGGGGAGAGGGGATCTGGTGGTTAGAGCGGGGGGGGGGGGGGGGGGGCTGGGAGCTAGGACTCCTGGGTTCTCTCCCCGGCTCTGGGAGGGGAAAGGGGATCTGGTGGTTAGAGCGGGGGTGGGTGGGAGCCAGGACTCCTGGGTTCTCTGCCCGGCCCTGGGAGGGGAACAGCTGGCCAGCTGGCACCGGGAGGGAGGCCACAGGCTCAGGCTGGGACAAGCCAAGTTCTGGCAGGTCAGGACGCCCCAGGCTGAGTCCCGCACGTGGCGGGCCCCACATCACTCACCCTGGGAGCGGAGCGGAGGGTCCCGGCGCGGGCGGCGGAGCGGGAGGACTGGGGGAGCCGGGCGGGACGCACGCTGGGAAGGGATCAGGTTACCATTGCATCAGATCCCCGGGCCACGCTGCTGGGGCACATCCGGCTGTGGGAGGGGACCGGACCCACGGGGGGCTGGGAGCCCGGACTCCTGGGTTCTAGTCCCTGGGGAGGGGAGTGGGGGCTGGGAGCAGGAGGGGCTGGGAAGCAAGACTCCTGGGTTTTATCCAGGGGGTGGGCACATGGTTGGGGGAGGGGGCTGGGAGCCAGGACGCCTGGGTTCTCTCCCTGGCTCTGGGAGGGGAGCGGGGTCTAGTGGTTAGAGCACCGGGGGCAAGGGGGGGGGGGTGGGAACCAGGACGCCTGGGTTCAATCTGCAACTCTGGGAGGGGATGGGGGTCTGGTGGGCTACAGCAGGGAGGGGCTGGGAGCAGAACTCCTGGGTTCTCTACCAGCTCTGGGAGGGGAGTGGGGTCCAGTGGTTACAGCAGGAGGGTGTCCTTTTAATCCAGTTTCCCTTTAGGACCCTGCCTCGGTTTACCCAAGCCTGGATTTACGCTGAATCACCCTATTCCGTTTTTGTTAAAAAGTCCCACTGTGGCAATTGGTTCCCCGGGCTTAAAAACCGTCACGATCTCCCGCAAACACGCAGCAACCCTCAGCCCTGGCCGGGTTAGAAACTGAGAGAGCCGGAGACGCCCAGGCCAGGAGGGACCCAAGGGAGCCCCTGGAGACGCCCAGGCCAGAAGGGGCCCCTGCGAGCCCCTGCTCTGAGCTCCCGCGTAGCTCTGGCCGCAAGGCTGCGCTGGGAGGGGAAGTGACCGGGTCACGCAGGGAAATTCAGGGGACAATGTGGTTTAAAGAAAACCTCCATGGCTGGAGCATGGGACCCAAGCAGATAAACTCCCTTATTAAGCTGCTCTGGGACCCAGGCTACATAGACACCGGATGGGGCCGGGGGTGGATCTGATAAAATGGCCCCGGGGAAGGGGTGGTAAGGCAGATAGAAGCACATTCTCCCCCGTCTCCTGGATAGGTGCCAGGTTGCATCTCAAGGAAGGAGATGTGCCAGTCTGCCTCAAAGCGAGAGAGAACGGGGACAGGAATCACCCATCAGGTCACTGCAGTACAGGGAACATGACACACATGGCCACAGTCCTGAGTATCAGGGGGTAGCTGTGTTAGTCTGTATCTACAAAAACAACAAGGAGTCTGGTGGCACCTTAAAGACTAACAGATTTATTTGGGCATAAGCTTTCGTGGATAAAAACCTCACTTCTTCAGATGCATAGAGTGAAAGTTTCATCTATGCATCTGAAGAAGTGAGGTTTTTACCCACGAAAGCTTATGCCCAAATAAATCTGTTAGGCTTTAAGGTGCCACCAGACTCACAGTCCTGAGTGCATCCATTGCAAGGCAGTGGTGATATAGACAACCCAGCCCCCCTGCTCAAACCCACTAGACCCCCCCCTCCCGTCCTGGCACCAGGGAGAGAACCCAGGAGTCCTGGCACCCAGCCCCCTGCTCTAACCACTAGCCTCCCCCCCCCCCCCCCAGTTCACAGGGATGGTGCCAGACTGGAGCGAAGGGTTCTGGCTCTAACTGGAGTAACATGATGCTCCAGGCTCCTGTCCCAGGCTCTTAGAGTGGGGGCTAGAGGTGAGAGCCAGGACTCCTGGGTTCTCTCCCCAGCTCGGGGAGGGGAGCCTGGGAGGTTAGAGCAGGGGAAGGAGGGGGCTGGAAGCCAGGACTCCTGGATACTTCCTGGGCCTTCTTTTCCCTGCCCATGAACAAACCTGGACACAACCATCCACTTTTTCCTCCTTTTATTTCCACTTTCATTCCTGTAGCACATTCACTCAAAGGCCCGAGCGGGACCCCCTTCGCCAAGCCCGGCTTTGGGACCATACTGGGGTCTCCAGCTGTACAGAGGATATATACAGGGGATGGAACAGCTGCACTGACCCAGAGGCCATACACCCAGCGTGATCAGGGACGGGTCCCCTTGTCACGACACCCACGCCCCGGCCGCCCTCCACCGCAGCTTTAGCTATATTTGGTTCCTTGGCTCTTTTGGTCGGTTAGAGACTTCAGCTGCTTGGGAGACAGAAATAGATCGAATCGCTGGCAGCCTGAAGGGGGAGAGATCCAGACACTGGGCCGTTAACGGTAGCAGAATCCAATTCCTCGGCCTTTCCCGCAGAGGAATCCAGAATCGCCACCGTTGGCTGGGGGGGAAGCGCCCAATCCACCTTGAAAGTGACGCCTTGATCCACCCAAGGCAGCGTTATTAACTGGCTGCTCCCCCAGCCTTCCTCCCAGAATCCACTGCAATTTTTAGAGAGTCCATAGCCAGGAAAAGTTGCTTGGTCAATGTCTGGTACGAGGGCCGCTTTTCCTTTTCAAAGGGGTCCCGGATCCGGGCCTGAAATAAGCAAAGCCTGTGAGAAGACTCCAGCTGGTTGATTTCTGCACCACCCGTGTGAGTTTCACCTTTGTTTCAAAACCTTTGTCCTGTTTAAACAGCCCAGCCGGGTAAATAAACTTAACAGCGCAGAAGGTTGGCAAAATAAATAGAGCAGCACAAAATAAGGAAAGGCTGAATCCCAACAAAAATATTCACAACGCAGCACCATTGGCTTCTGCTTCTCATCTACAAAGTCCCTTCTCTCGCGGTCAGCGAGAGATCAAACAGGCGACTGGATTTCAGCAGCAGAGCGGGAGTTTGGACAGGGCCCCCATCACAAAGCCAGGAAGCGGAAAGACTTTGATTACCTCCCAAAGATACATTAGGCCCTACAGTAACAACACTATCCCAGCACAGCGGGGCGATCGGGTAGCAAACGCCGCTGGAATTTTTGGAAACTTCACTAAAGAATTTGGGGTTGATCCAGTTCAAAAGTCAGTCAGATCACTAAGGGGAGGGGGGCTCTGATGGGTTGGGGGCTCACATTCTCCTGCAGTTAATGACAACTGAGATTTCCAACTGCTAATTTAGCGCCCACTGCAAAATACCCGGAGATCTGATTTCCCAGCGCCCAGGGCGCTAGGATCTGTCTCAGATTTTAAATATTGAGATCCCCAAGGATTTTTAAAGAGAAAAAAAAATCATTGGTTCCTTGGATTTTTAAAATTGGGATTTTTGCCCAGGAGTTTGCCAGCTAGGCAGGTGACACTGACTAGGCAAAGGAGTGAAATTACCCACGAGCTGTTGACCCGAAGAGAAATACCACCTCCTGGAAATTGGATCAATTCAAAATTCCTTCAGCTTTAACGATCTCAAGTGTCAGCAACCTAAGCGAGGGGAGTAGAAAAGCAGATTGGGCCCGATCCCCGCTCTGAGCCAACAGTCAGAGCACAAACTGTCCTAATTCTATTGACTTTGGTGGAGCAAAGACTTTATAGCAGCTGTGTTTCCTACTAAACATAGGGTGTTTTCAAACCCAACCCAACCTCCATTTCTCTCAAAGATGAATTTGGCTCAGTTTCCAAAGGAGACGTACCAGGCTCTTAGGAAAGGTGAATCCAATGTGTGAGAAGGAACAAGACCTGGGGGGAAAGTTGGCATCTGAAGACCCACAAACCAACAGATCTCAGCCTGGGTTCGGAATATGTCTCAGGATAAAACTATCCCCGTGCCAGAGAATATAGTCATCACCAGTTACAACCCAATGGATTTGGGGGAGACAGGAGTGGGTGTCAGGGTGGCTTTCAGTCCCCCATCGCTCCCAAGAAACCCAGAGCCTTGGCAGTCTCCCAGCTGACTGGGCCAGAAACAGCTTCGTAGCTTTCACCCGAGCCCAGTTGATCTAGATTGAAAAGCCGCCCTGGGGATCTAAAAGAACCAGCTTCCAGGCAAAGCGCGGCTGGAGCCGGATTCGAAAATTCCCACCCGCCAGTCCTTTGTGTCATTTCAATCCAGGGCAACAGACAAGGGACGATTCCGAGCGGAATGGAACGGAGCGCCAAGCCTGCCCCTGGAGCCTTGTCTGCTGGCGGAGACTCAAAGGCGACCAACTTCCATGGAGCAAATCAGCGCTTGAAAGACGTTTTTTTCTTTTGATGCATCAAAGGCAAACTTTAAAGAGCTGCAATTTCTCCAGAGAGCTGAGCACGTCGGGGGTTGACCTCTGGGGAAAATCTAGCTCTTATTTAGACTTGGAGACCTCTAGAGACGCTGGCTCGGATTTTGGTAGTGAGCTAAGCACCTGAATACCTTCCAGGGCCTGGGCCTGAGACGGTAGCAACCTGCCCCTCCTGACTTCTTTGGCACAAATCGTCCTCCAAGAGCAAGCACCTCGTCTGGGCGTAGCTGAGATTAATCCCCTTTGATTAGAGGCAAATCAGAATCGGGTCATTTCCAATCAAGTCCAAAGCAGTTTCCTCTTTTCTGGACCTCAGCGTCAGTCCCAGTGATAATTCTTTGCAGTTTCACAACCCCAATTCCCCTGTTTACACAAAACCCCCCACCCCAAAACTAGCCTCTCGTGCGGCAAATAAATGCTGGATCTGAGAGCCCAGCCTAGAGCGATTTGAGCCCTGAGGGACGGGGTGGAACTTCTCCCACGGTCTAACTGTATTTCGGTCTGAGGCTGAAACTGATTAGATGCAAAAATGCAATGGACTAGACGCAAGAACAGGCCCCAGATCAGTGGCGGCTCCAGGCACCAACACTCCAAGCGCGTGCCTGGGGCGGCAAGCCGCGGGGGGCGCCCTGCCAGTCCCTGCGAGGGCGGCAGTCAGGCAGCCTTCGGCGGCATGCCTGCGGGAGGTCCGCCGGTCCCGTGGATTCGGCGGCGGGTACGCTGAAGCCGCGGGACCGGCGGACCTCCTGCAGGCATGCCGCCGAATCTGCGGGCCTGGGGAACTCCCGCAGGCGCGCCGCCGTAGGCAGCCTGCCTGCCATGCTTGGGGCGGCAAAAAAGCTAGAGCCGCCCCTGCCCTGGATCCTCAGCTGGTGGAAATCAGCGTCGCACTGTTGACTTCCCCACTTGGGGATATGGTCTTTGAGCACTTTCTAACTCACAGAGGAAAACATGTTTCCTCCCTGCACCCTTTCAGATTGGGTGGTATCACTAGCAGGTTCATGGGCAAGTCAGATAGTAACTTTGGATCCCCTACTGGGGCGTTTGCCTCATTTAAATCCAGAGCAAGGAGAGAGTGGGGAAAGACAAAATGGAAGGCGACGAGCGATCCTGCCAAGTCCTGCTCGCTTTTGCCGGGAACAGATGCCGAGGGTTCGTTCGAGGGCCTGGTTTCTGGCCAGCTTTGGAAAAGAGACTCCCCGTTTCTTGGCCATGATCAGAAGATCCGAACCTTGGCAATAAGGATGGAGGTGTTTTAAGGACGCGAGTGTCCATGAGATTCGAGTTTGACCCTCCTCCGGCGGTGAAATCCAAGAACCCCCTGCCCGTTCAAAGGAAGCGGCACAAATAACCGGAGCTGTCCGAGACACACCGGCGGCTTCCTTGTTTCCTCACGCTGGGAGTTCCGGAGGAAACAGCCCGCTGGGACGGGTCTGATCTAGCCCCAAAGTAGCAGGGCAGGGCTTGGTGTGTGTTTGTTCGGGGCTAAGCTATTGTGGGGCCGCCCGGGGGGGCACGGGAAGGGCGGAGGAGAGTGATCGCTACCGCCCCTCATGGGCTATCAAGGAGCACGCCACCCGCTGGGGTCAGCCCATCACACTCCCCCGCAATGGGCTGTAGGGGGAGCGTGCGCTGCGTCCATTCTGCTGGACACCGGACTCAGGCGCCTTCCCGGCATTGGCAAGACGCTGGAGCCAACAACAGATGGGGAGGCAAACGCCCCTGGATCTAAGGGGCGACCCCCTGGGCACCCCTGTTCCCACAGAGCCTCAATGCTGCCTAGCAGCCCTATAACTGCCCACCCCTGCCCTAGCTCCCGCTGGGAAGATCTGGAACCCGATTTTAAGATTTGGCCCATGCGCGATCCAGGTTAGAGCCCAGCTGACTCCCTTCCCTGTACCCGCGTCCGACTCCCTGCCGGGACGAGGGAAGGGGCCGCAGAGCACGGAAGAACGTGGTGTTTTAAAGCCGTTGCTTTTCGGAGGTAGCCAAAGGCGAGAAGATACCGACGCGGGTCAAATTTGAAAAATGGAAAGCGCCTGGGGTTCAAGCCAGCCCACCTTGCTCTCAAGGAGACAAGCGGCCCAGAACCGAATGGCCTTTAGCAGGGGCCACTGAAGTCTCGATCAGGCTCGGGGCCCGTTGGACCTAATGGGACGCCGGTGAGCCCAGGGTCGCAAGCCTGCTCCTGCAGCTAGTCAGTTACAGCTGGGCCAGCCAAGGGGTGTGAAACTGACTAGGGCAGGACTGCTACAGTTGCCTAGCTGTGGGTTGTAATTGACATGGAAGTTAATCTGGTGGGAGGGGCCAGTCCCCTCTGCCCACAGCCCCTGTCCATCAGCCTAGTCCAGCAGCCCAGATAAGCATCAACTGCTGCCACAGAGGGTCAGTTACAACACCTAGTCCTAATCAATTTCTCTCCCCAGGCATGGCAAGTTGGGGGGGGGGGGGGGAGATGCGGAGGAGCTCGGGGGGGGGGGATGGGGCCCCACCAGTGCAGGCTCTGGGCAGGCCAATCTCCATCCACACGCAAGCTCGGGACCTCCCACACGCCGGATACACACCCCCAGAGACGCCTGCCAATCCCTCCGGTAACAGGGCTACGTACCAACTCTGGCGATCCCACAGATCACCAGAAAGATCCCCCCCAAACTGACACCGCGGGGATGTCCGGTTCCTCTCCCCATCCCTACCTAGATCCTGGGGGATCTCACAACCCAGAACCTTCCTGGGGTAGAGAACTCAGATCTGCAAAGCCCAACGGTGACCTCTAGTGGCCAGGCTGCTTCCCTACAGGGACTTGTTTGTTTTTCCAATAGGACCTAGAGTAAATCCCCTTCTCTGCTACGACACAGCCAGCTCTCTGCTTCGTCTGCCTTAGAGACTCTAAACCCCATGTGGCTGCAATAAGCGATTCATATCAGACTTCGTACAAAGAGCCCGGATCTGGGACGATAGGATGGGCAGATATCTGGAGGGGGAAAATATCCGTAGCTGTCTTGAGCCAGGCAATCCAACACAGATGCTGATGTAGGAGGTGGGTCTCTGAGCTAAGATAAGGCCAACGCAGAAGGATGCCACGGAAACAAAAAGGCATCAGGGGCTAGATCCCAGCTGGTGAAGCCCTGCTCTCCTCCGGGCGGACGCGAAGGGGAAAGAGGATGTTCGGAAGACGTCTTCGTCTGCAGAAATTCCCAGATCGGCGCGGCTGACGCAGGCCAGGCACCGCTTCCAATCCCATGTCATAGAAACGAGCGAGGCGCCGATCTCGGCAGCGTCCAGAGAAGCTCCAGACTGATGCTGGCCCAGCCGAGATCAGGACCCGCTTCTGGACAGGCCATCAGCAGATCGCACGCCACGGCCAACCCGCCGCAGGGACGCTAACGCAGCACGATGAGGCTATATCAACGGAAATGGTTTTGTTTACGATCCCTCCGCCCCGCCCCTCTCCCCACCGATACGGATCCTGCCCCACAGGCGGGCAGGTCTTGCCTCTATCCTGTCAACAGCTGATCTCTCGTTAAAACCAGGAACAGAAAGGCTCGGCTGATCGAAGATCTCTGGTTAGTTTTACAGCCGAGCAAATCCAGGGAGCCACTGGGGTCCGTTTGCCCAGGGAAACGGCTAACGAATGAAAGTGGCAAGCCAGCAGAGATCACATGTTGTTTGATCCCCTAGTATCCCGGATTCCCGTCCCTTTGCATCATGGGAGCTGATGTCTGGTCTTCCTCCAAAGCGCGGAATAAACTCCTCTTGATCTCTTCATTGGAGGAGGAAATATACCACGACTGGGCAACTTGGTTTAAAAAGCACCCAGTCAAGTTCTGGGTCAGTGAAAAGAGGATCCAAAGCGGAACAGAAAAAAGCACATACATCCCAGCGGTCAAGAGTCTGAAGATCTGGGGAGGGGAGTTGGGAGTGCTCCCCAGCTTTGGGCAGTGACGCCGTCAGAGGCTGCGGCCGCAGCAGGGAAGGAAACCAAAAACCGGATCCGCTAATGCACATAAAAGAAAAAGGCACCGGAGTCCGAGTGGCCGATCCTGGTTGGGTCTCTGAAGGATCTTCCAAGGGGATGGATCTTCCAAAAGGATCACTGGAGTCAGAAGGGGATGGATGGATGGAGGCGATCCCACTGGGAAGGCCAGATCCTGGTAGGTCCATGAAGGATCTTCCAAGGAGAACATTAAATCCAAGGGGGGGGGGGGGTTAGAAGGGGATCTAACAGGGAGGGAGATATTCTAGTTGGTCTCTGACGGATCGTCCAAGGAGATAATTGAAATTAGAGAGGATGCCAGTGGAAAGGGCAGATCCCAGTTGGTTCATGAAGAATGTTCCAGGGAGATCATTAGATCTGCAGGGGGATGGATGGAGGGGATCCCACGGGGGGAGAGATCCTGGTTGGTCCATGAAGGATCTTCCAAGGAGATCATTAGATCCAGGGGGAAATAGAGAGGATTGACCTGTGATGAGTCTCAAGGAGGTTGCCGGAAGGGGGAGTGGCGGGAGAGTTGGGGGGATCCGATCCCCAGGGGAGGTGGGGGTCACGAGACGGCTGGGGACTCTGCGGCCGCCTCGTCCCCCTCCTCGGAGTCCCAGACCTCGGACTGCAGGTAGTCGGCGAAAAGGGCTTTGGCCCGGTGCAGCACCTTGGCCAGATTGTGCCGGCGCACCAGGCGGTCGAAGTGCATGGCCAACTCGTTGTAGTCCATGTTGTTCTTCATGATGTGGTCCCGGTGCTCCAGCAGGATGGCCAGGCAGAGGAAGAGCATGAAGGGGTTGCCTTTGCCGAACTCCTGCGGCGGAGGCAAGCTCACCGTGGCTGGGGACGGGGCGGCGGGGAGGGGGCTGCTGGGTGGGGAGGATGGCGTGTCACCTGCCAAATCTCCCTTCTCCTCCGGCAGGCTCTCGTTCTTCTCGCTGCCAGAGAGGGGTGAGGGGGAGGAGGGGGAATCTCGGGAGGGTGTGGGCGGGGTCAGGGGCCGGAGGGACGGGGCGGAGAAAGACTTGGTCATGGCCGGGAGCTGGAGCAAGGGGTCCTGCTCGCTACAGAAGTCCTCCTCTTCCTCCATGGAGCGCTGGGATCTCAGTGAAGGCTCTTCCTCGGAGCTGTCCTCACGAGCGCTGTAGTACTTGAATTCCCCAAAGCTGGATTGCTTCAATAAGGTCTTCTGCTCCAGGCAAGGCCGGGCTCCGGGCTCCTCCAAGGAGGGCCGGGCTCCGGGCTCCTCCAAGCAAGGCCGGTCCCCAGTCGCATCGAAGCTACAGGTGGGCCGCAGCATGTGGCGTTGGCGGACAGGCTGGCCGCTCTCACTAAGCCTGGCCGGCGGCCCCACCAGCTCCACCTCCTTCTCCGGAGGATCCGGTGGCAAGGAGCTCCAGGTTATCTCCAGCATCCGCAAGGCGTCCTCAAAGGCAAACTCCCGTTTCAGCTCCAGCAGCAGCCAGCGGTAGCAGAAGAAGAAGTCGTCGGCGCCCCGGGAGAGGAGGTAGGCGTAGAACTCAGGATCCGAGTACTGGAGGAGGAGTTTGAGGTGGGAGAACTTGAGGGACATCACCTCGCCGTCCACCTGGAAGTTGCCTTCCAGGCGCTTCATGATGCCGCAGAAGCAGATGAAGGCGTGGGCCTCGTTGTCCATGACGGCCAGGATGGGCGAGGCGATGTCGCTCATGCCCTGGCAGTAGGAAATCTGCGGGTGGGTGACGGCGTAGGTGGTCAGCAGGTCGTGAAGGGCGGTCAGGTGCGGGTTGTCCTCCGAGCCGGCGTAGTAGGGGTGGGTGCGGTCCGTGCGGAGAACATCCTTGAGGACGTTGCTGCGGATGAAGTCCAGGTCTTCGGGGCTGGCCCGCTCCGCCCACTGGCCCTTTAGCTGGTCGTACTCCCGCGTCTTGCGCTTCATGTAGTTCATGCGCTCCTGGCCCGTCAGCCCGTCCGGGTAGACGTTCAGCAGGTAGCGCCACACCACCTGGGGGGCAGAGAGAGGAGCTTCAATGCCCGGCATCTTCCCGCCACCTCTCAGCGTCCCACCACGCTGCCTCTGACCCGCCCGGCCTCTCCCAGCATCCCACCGCGACATGGGGGGCAGAGAGAGGAGCTTCAACGCCCGGCATCTTCCCGCCACCTCTCAGCGTCCCACCACGCTGCCTCTCACCCACCTGGCCTCTCCTAGGATCCCACCGCGACTTGGGGGGCAGAGAGGGGTCTCAGCGCCAGGCATCGTCCCACATAGCCTGCCATGCTACATGCCCCTTTGTGCCAGGCATCCCGACATCTCTCCCCCATGGCTAAGCACCCCCTGACATCCCATCTCCACTACCCCCGATATCCCATTTCCCAGAGCCAGGGAGAGAACCCAGGAGTCCTGGCTCCCAGCCCCCCCGGTCTAACCACTTGACTCCCTTCCCTCCCAAAGCCGGGGACAGAACCCAGGAGTCCTGGCTCCCAGCCCCCCATCTCTAACCACTGGCTCCCACTCCCCTCCCAGAGCCAGAGAGAACCCAGGAGTCCTGGCTCCAGCATCCCCGCTCTAACCAGCAGACCCCACTCCCCTCCCAGAGCCGGGGAGAGAACCCAGGAGTCCGGGCTCCCAGCCCCACTCCCCAGAGACTCACTTTCCGCAGCGAGGGCTCCACGCCGCCGTGGTAGATGCGCAGCCGCAGCTCCTCGGGCCGGTTCAGCTGCCCCTCGTGGTTCAGGTAGGTGTGGAACTCGGAGTCGCTCAGCGGCGGTTTGAACGGCTTCACGTCCTCCCCGTAGGACCAGCTCAGAGCCTGCTGGACCTTCGACAGCGTCCGGCCCACCTAGGCAGAGAGACGGGGTCACTGACCCAGTCCTGCTCAGAGCAAGGCATGGAGGACGCCAGGGGCGGGCAGGATCCTCCCCACTGTATAGGGGGGAACTGAGGCACGGGAGCAGGCAGGGGAGGTCCAGGCAGTAGGAGACTTCGTTGGACCATGATGATCCTAGCACTGGAACAACAGAGCTGTGGCCAGCTACCAGGAAGAGCATGCAGGAGAGCGGGAGTCAGGACTCCTGGGTTCTACCTCCGGCTCTGGGAGGGGAGTGGGGTCTAGTGTGTTAAAACGGGGGGGGGTGGGGGGGTGGGAACCAGGACTCCTGGGTTCTCTTCTGAACCCTGTTCCACCCACGTAGCTTGGGGTGCTTCCTACCTGAACCACCCTCCTCCTCTTCCCCTCTCGACCCACCTGGGAGATGATGGACTGGGTGAAAGGCAGGGCGGCCGCCGCCAGGGACCGCTTCTCCACCAGGAGCAGATCAGTGCTGACGACATCTTTGGGGCTGATGATGTCCCAGTCCTCCAGCAGGGGGCCTGAGAGAGCAGCACATGACAGTTAGCAGGTTCTGTTCCCAGCTCTGGGAGGGCAGTGGGGTCTGGCGGTTAGAGCACGAGGAGGGGGTGGCAGCCAGGACTCCTGGGTCCCTAGCCCTGCCACAGTGACTCACTGTCTTCCGAAGGCTTGATGTCTACGAGGAGCTGCAGGTAGGGCTTGGAGGCGCTGGCGAAGGCCGTGGCCAGGTCCCAGTCCGACAGCAGCGACAGGTACGTCTCCTGGCCCTGCTTCTCCTGGCCCAGGTAGCTGATCCCAAAGTTCTTCTTCCTGGGTGAGGGGGAGGTGATTGGCTCCAACGCACACAGGACAACATCACCCCATCCGCAGCGTTCCCCCTCCCGGCACCTCTCGGGGTCCCCCGTCGGTACGGAACCCCACACTCTCGCCGTCAGCCATACGGAACCTCCCACTGCTCCCTTGGGGTCTCCCATTGGCCGTAAGGACACACACCCCTTTGAGGTCCTCCATCGGCTATACAGAACCTCCCCCGCCTCTTTAGGGTTTGCTGTCAGCCATACGGATGCCTCCGGTTGGGGTCCTTCATCAACCATACAGAACCCCCCACTACTCTCTAGGGGTCCTTCACCAGCCGTTCCAGCCCCCCTGCCTTCCATCCTTTCTCGGGGTCCCCCATTAGCTCTTCAGACCAAATGAGCTCATCTGTCCCCCCAAATCTCCTCTTTGCCCCCTGGCTCCCAACAGCCTCAAATTCTTCACTAGCTCCTTCCTCAACCAGGATCTAACTCCCAGGCAACCCCAGAAATAGCAGCACTGGGGAGAGAACCCAGGAGTCCTGGCTCCCAGCTCTAACCACTAGACCCCACTCCCCTCCCAGAACCAGGAGAGAATCCAGGAGTCCGGGCTCCCAGCCCCCCCGTTCTAACCACTAGACCTCACCACCCTCCCAGAGCTGGGGAGAGAACCCAGGAGTCCTGGCTCCCAGCCCCCCCTGCTCTAAACACTAGACCCCACCACCCTCCCAGAGCTGGGGAGAGAACCCAGGAGTCCTGGCTCCCAGCCCCCCCGCTCTAACCACTAGACCCCACCACCCTCCCAGAGCTGGGGAGAGAACTCAGGAGTCCTGACTCCCACCTCCCCCCCGCTCTAACCCTCCCACGCTGGGCACAGGTCCCTGGCGACTGGGGTGGGACTCACCCGTTGAGGTCGAAGGCGCGGATGAGGATGTGCTGTAGGACATCCAGCGAGGTGATCTGGGGATCGACGGCAAAGGTGCGGAACTCAGGCTGCAGGAACCCCTCGCGCTTCTGGGGAGACAGGACTGGAGTGAGCGCCCTCTACTGGGGACAGGCCCCGTGCCTCATTCCCCACCCCCCGAGCCAGCCAGTCCCCACCCTGGGGCTGGGTGGGAGCTGGCACCCCCCAGAGGGGACAGGCCCCGTACCCCATTCCCCACCCCCCTGAGCCAGCCAGTCCCCCACCCTGGTGCCGGAGGGGGAGCTGCGCCCCCTAGAGGGGAAAGGCCCTGGCTCATTCCCCCCCCGCGCTGCACAGATCCGCCCGCGTTTCGGACGGACTGAGATCTCCGCGGACACAGGGGAAGGGCAGTTTCGCTGCGCTCTTTCACACCAAAATCCTTTGTCCTCGCTGGCCGTGGGAGGTCTGAGTTCCTGTGCGTTTCTTCCCCCTCCTTGGTACGTGCCTCGCCCCAGATCTCCTGGCCTCCATGCAGCCACCCAGGAGGGAGGCCGGGGGACGAGACGCAGGCGACACTGGGTCGCGTCCCCCGTTCTGTTCTGGCTCTGACACGGTCAGCGAAGGCAAGGAGGGCTTGTCTGGGGCAGTAAGGGTGAGGCGTAGAGGGCACAAGGACAAGCAGGACTCTGGGGTTCTCTCCCCGGCTCTGGGAGGGGAGTGGGGGCTGGTGGTTAGAGCAGGGGGGGCTGGGAGCCAGGACTCCTGGGTTCTCTCCCCAGCTCTGGGAGGGGAGGGGGGCTGGTGGTTAGAGCAGGGGGGGGGCTGGGAGCCAGGACTCCTGGGTTCTCTCCCGGCTCTGGGAGGGGAGGGGGGCTGGTGGGCTGGAGCAGGGGGGGGGGTGGGTGGGGGAGGGGGGGCTCCGCTCTGGCTCCCTCCTCACGCCCCGACCCCCCCCTTTCTCTCGCCAGCCCCCCGCCCTGGGTTCCCCCTGATCCCCCCGGCACGATCTGCCCCCCCCCCACACACGCCCTGTTGGGGGGTCCCACTCTGCGCCCCACTGAGCTGTGGGGGTGCCCCTCCCCCCGCCCTATGTGACCCCTGACCCCGCCATGACCCCTGACCTCTCACCTTGACCCGGACCCGCACCACCTCCCGCTCCTCCTCCTCCTCCCGGGCCCCGCCCCCCGCCGCCGCCGCCATCCCAGCCCCCGGCCGGCTCTGCGGGGGGGGCGGGGGCGGAGGGGGGGAGGAGCCTCGCGCCGGACGGGACCGTAACGGCCCCGCCCCTGGGGGGAGGCCTCGCGCCGCGACGGGTAGAAGCCGGCTCGCGCCGGGCGGGCGGTTGACGTCAGGTGGGGATGGAGGGGGAGGGGGGAAGCCTCACGTGACCCCGCCGCTACTTCCGCTTCCGGCTTGGAGGCCTCGGCTCAGGCGCTGACGTCATCGCCCTCTTAAAAAAACGGGTGGGGGAGGGGGAGAGACGGGAGCAGCCGGGCCCCTCCCCGCCACGGGACGGGGACTCACATCCGGGGTCAACCGGAAATCACCGCCCAACCACGGGAAACAACATCCGGGTTAACTGGAAATAGCCTTACAAGCAGGAACAGCAACATCCGGGTCCACCGGAAATAGCCTTACAAGCAGGAACAGCAACATCCGGGTCAACCGGAAATAACCTTACAAGCAGGGAAAACAACGTCCGGGTCAACCGGAAATAGCCTTACAAGCAGGGAAAACAACGTCCGGGTTAACCGGAAGTAACCCCCCAACTGGTGAAAACAACACCATCCGCCCGCAGCTCCAGGGATCTGGATGCCCCCCCCTCCCCCAGCAGGCGCTGGCCAAGATTCGTCCGTCCCAAGCCCAGGGGGCCCCACGGCAAATCTCCAGTCCGAGCTCCCGGGCACGGCCCTGAACGGAGGCAGCCGGAGCGGGGGCCCCAGGCTCAGCGGGGAGACGCTGCTCTGCAGCCCTGGGGCCTTTTCCGCCCGCTTCTGTCCCCAGCACGTTTCTCTCAGGCCCCTGCCTCAGTTTCCCCCCGCACTTTGCGTTGCCCCCCCGCGGGGGGGGGGGTTAACAAGCTGCTCTGGGGTCCGAGCGGGCACCACAGTGGGGGGGGGGGGTCACGTCAGGTGACTTCGGCACTGGCTGAAACTGACCCGTGTCACCGGGGTGCCCCCGAGACAAGGGGCGCCCCAGCGAGGTCCCCGCCAGGGGGAAGCGAGGCACTGGGCAGGGGCTGCAGGAGCCGGACATAGGACTGAGAGCGGGGCTGGCTCTGGGCGAGACACAGAGGTGTGGGACAGAGGCAGAGACAGGGCCAGAAATGGAGCCCACGCTGGCTTGCCCGAGTGGGGGGCCGGCGTGTGTCATAACCGTTATGTCTCGGTGCTAACTGAGCGGCTCCCCGTGCCAGGGAACTAACCAACCCTGCCCCGTTGGGAAAGGCCGCCCAGTGTCCCTGCCTGCCGGGATCCCAGCGCTGGGCGCATCTGGCTCAGGCGGACACACGGGATGAAGCTGGAGGCCAGAGGCTCAGTCGTTCGAGGCCCCTGCAGGCAGAGCGGAACCCCTGAGGCGGGGGCTGGCCCGCTGATCGGGCTCCTCCAAGGGGCTGTTTAAAAGCTGGGTCGTAGACCCCGTCCTGGGGAATCCATGACACAGCGCCCGCCGGCTCCTTCCCAGAGCAGTAGTTACCATCTGGGGTTCCCTGTTCCACATGTTACATCTCTGACCCTTGCTAACTTCCCTGCATTTTCATTCACTGTCCCCCAGAATCAGGGGTTTTAGTGGCTACATGGCCCCGCCCCTCCAGTGAGGGGGCGGAGCTTTCCTACAGGCAGGCACAATCCCACCGTGCCCAACCCAGTGAACACTGCATTGGAAATGGGGCTTTTCCCCTCTAGGGGGCGCCAGCTCCCATCCAGCCCCAGGGCAGGAGACTGAGGTATGGGGCCTTTCCCCTCTAGGGGGCGCCAGCTCCCATCCGGCCCCAGGGCAGGAGACTGGGAATGGGACACAGGTTACTGAGATGCAGACTGCAGGGAAAAGGTATTTGGAATTTGCCCCTCTCAGAGAAGGTCCCACTCTCCCTTGTTCCCGGTCATGATTTTAATCAGGGCCTCGCCATCTCCTCTCTAAAGCATCCCAGCCCAGGAGGGACCCTCGGGATCAGCTGGTATGACCTCCTGTATAACCCCTTTTGTCCTGGCAGCGCGGCGCCACCCCGAGGGCGACAGCGGCAGACAAGGTCAGCTGCTGGAAGGCAAAGGAGTACACACATGTGTTTATTAAAACAAGCTGATTGGCCCTGTCCACCGGAGGCGCTTGAGGTCCCAGCATCCCCCACCCTACACCCAGTCAGGAGGCAAAGGGGGTCATTGTCGGGGGCACACAGAGACGGGGTCGGAGCTTTGGTTATGGGAACAGGGAGGGTTCGGCAGAGGAGGGGGTGCTAGGATAACAAGTCACAGGGAGGCAGACATCTCCCCCACCCTTGCTAGCGATTTCCTCCCCCGCTCACCCGTCCCTCCCCGCCAGGTCGGCAGATAAAGCCGGCCTGGAGAAACAGGAACGTCTCCCACAGACGCTGGGAAAAGAGCCAAGACGTCTTGGCTCCCAGCCCCCCAGCTCTAGCCCACTGGACCCCACTCCCCTCCCAGAGCCAGGGAGAGAGTCCTGCGCACTCCAATCCCTGAGCATCATTCATCCTGCAGCCCCCTGGGGCAGTTTTGTGCCAGATACCCCCACCCCGGGTGGCGGGGGGGGGGGTGAGGCATCAGTGTCTCTTGGGCTTGACAGAGTCCAGCGCCCTCTGGGCAGCGCTCAGGTGCCCCCAGGCGTCGAGGAGGAGGATGGAGGGGATGACGATCCACAGGGCGTTCATGAAGACGAAGTAGAACCAGAAGTAAAGCGGGTGCCACATCTCGCTGTGGGCGAAGCCCTCTCGGTACTCAGTGTAGAAGTACAGGACGTCACCGTACAGCTGGCCTGGGGGGGGGGGGGGAGGGGAGGAAAGGTCAAGGGGTCAGATCGAGGAGAATCCAAGGGTCATGGAAAGATCAGGGGGCATCTGTGGTCCAGGCTAGGTCAAGATGAAGCTGATCTGGGACCTTTGACCATCAGCCCCTGGGCCATTCTACAGCCAGGGAGAGAACCCAGGAGTCCTGCCTCCCAGCCCCTCCGGTTCTAACCACTAGACCCCCCCCTCCCCAAGCCAGGGAGGGGACCCAGGCATCCGGCCGCCCTTACCCAGCGACACCACCAGCTGCAGGACGTAGCGGTGGGGCTGGCGCTGCAGGAAGGCCAGCACAGTCCAGAGGCTCAGCGGGCCCCACGCCCAGGCAGTGATGGTCTCCATGCACACGGTGAAATTGTCCTCTCTGCAGACAGAGGAGAGAGGCACCCAAGGGTTAACCCAACTTCTAAGGCCCCCCCCGTTCCCATCCCTCCCAGCCAACCATGCGTCTCAGCTCGCACCCCATTGGCCTCAGTTTCTCCAGTCGTACCACGAGGAGAATGGTCCTGCCTGGGTGTGTTTAGACTGGAAGCTCTTTGGGGTCTCAGTGTGGGGGGGGGCTGTGTAGCGCCAGGCACAATGGGGGGCTTCATGCACCCAGCAATGCAAGGGCTGTGATCTCCCTCTGGGAGGGGCTGTGCGGGGACAGAGGCCCCGATCTAGCGGCTGGTGGGGTGGGGGGTTATGCAGCACCCAACAGGGGCCCTGCTCTCAGGGGTGGGTCCGTGCAGTGCCTGGCACGACAGGGCAGGTTCTCTGGTCTCTGTTGTCCGGGAAGTCGGACGTGCTGATCACAACGGCCCCTTCTGTCCCCAGAACCTACCAACCCACAAGCAGCGTGGCTGTGGAAAGGCCATGGCACGACGCAGCAAACCCGGCTGATCTTTTGGGACCTGGCAAGCTACATTCCCAGGACGTGTGGGGGAGAAGCGGGTGGCGCCAGCGCCCCCGCCCCACAGACTCAGCCTTCCGAACTTGGCCCGGAGATCGGGGAGGGAATTGGGGGGCCAATCTTTAGACTGACACCGCCCCTGGTCGATTTACGTGTCGCTTCTTTGGCTGTTTTCCCTGCAGCGCTCCTGCCTTACGGCTAAAAAGGGCTTCCTCCGAAGGGCTGCGTGTTACTGATCGCCGAGGAGAAAGCAAGTAGCCCTGGTTAGCTAGCCCGTCGTTTGCTGGGAATAACGCAATGAAGGCAAGGGGCGGTCACCCGGAATTGGTCTAGCTTCGACTTCGAGCCGTTGGATCGGGTTTGACCTTCCTCTGCTCGATCAAGCGCCCGTTCTCAAATGTTTGTTCCCTGCGTAGATACGACCGGGATCCAATCACCCTTCAGCTGTCTCTTCGTTCAGCTCCATAGCTGGAGCTCAGGGAGTCTCTCATGCCAAGGCTGGGTTTCTGATCCTTGAATCATTCTCATGGCACTTCTCTGACGCCCCCCCGACTGATCAACGGCCTTCTAGTGTTGTGGCCACCAGAACAGGATGCCGGATCCCAGCAGCGGTGGCACCAGGGCCAAATCCAGAGGGGAAAATCCACTCTGTGTTCTGCCTCGCGATCCCCGTTTTGGCCCCAGCGTCGCACCGGGAGCCCCCATTCAGCCGATTGTCCCCCATGACCCCCAAATCTTTGTCAAGACAGAGTCCCCCCCATCCTGTATGCATTGCCTGTGTGCTTTGTTCCTGGAGGGATGCATTTGCATTTAGTGATATTAAACCACATATTGTTTGCTTGCGCTGAGCTAGCAGGCACGTGTGAAACCTGATGGGTTTTTTGAAGGCTGCATCCGATCCATTCCAAAATTTCCAGGTGGATTTTGGGCAGATGCCAGTGGATTGTGGTGGGTGGGTGGGTAGGAATCAGAAAAGGGGAAGGGGGGGAATGGGACACGCAAAGGCTAAAACTCACATGACATATCGGCTGTCTCCTTTGGCGTACTCCTTCCCTGGAGGCGAAAACAAGATTCAGCTGAAACGGTTGTTCGTCGGGTCAAAAAGAACTAATCAAATTCATCATTTTCTGGGCCGGGAGGGAGGAACATGGAGAGATTTTGAAACAAGGGAGGAAATATTCTAAAACCCATTCGGTTTTCACAAAGTTTTGGGGCTGGGAATTTCCATAGTTTCCTCTCCCTGCTCCCAGCTGGGAGCAGTGGAAGCTCTGGAGCTGTTTCTACAAGGATCCATAGTTCTCCCCGGCCTCCAATTTCACGGGCTCCCGTCCCTTCTCTCCGGAAGAGGATTCACCCGGAGGGCAGGTAACCTGTTTAGCAGATTTCCTTTCCTCACATCACGGGGTAGCAAACAGCTCCCGTCAGGGCTCCCCTCAGCTGGGCTAGAACCCAGGAGTCCTGGCTCCCAGCCTCCCCTGCTCTAACCACTAGACCCCACTCCCCTCCCAGAGCTGGGGATGGAACCCAGGAGTCCTGGCTCCCAGCCTCCCCTGCTCTAACCACTAGACCCAACTCCCCTCCCAGAGCTGGGGATGGAACCCAGGAGTCCCGGCTCCCAGCCTCCCCAGTCTAACCCACCAGACTCCATCCCCCACCCAAAGAACCCAGGAGTCCTGGTTCCCATGCCTTACACAGCTGGGAGAGGAAGGACTGGTCCCCTGGTATATCCGTGTGGTAGAGGCTGAACCAGCCCTCAATCACGCCATGGATGAAGCCGCAGATGGCGAACCAACAGAGGGCCAGGCGGCGCCCAGGCCTCATGGGCGCCCCCGTCCACCCCCGCCAGCCGGCGGCCAGCCAGGTGAGCGTCAGCAGGGCCGCCGAGACAGAGAAGAGGAAAGCCAGGCTGTGCCAGGTGGGGCGGTCGTTGGGGATGTAGCGCCGGATCTCCAGGTCCCGGGGCCAGTAAGGGTGCGGGGCGGCGAGGGGCTCGGCCTCCAGCCCCATGGCAGGCAAGACAGCGACTCCCACTGCAAAGGAAAAGAGGGATGGTGTCAGGAAGGGGATCCAGGGTCTTTCCCCTCTAGGGGGCGCCGGCTCTGATCCGGATTGGCGGGGGGGGGGCAGATCCACCCCCAGCTGGGCTGGGAACGGGGACCCCCGGTGGGGGTGT
Organism: Emydoidea blandingii; assembly: GCA_036785055.1. NCBI lineage: Eukaryota > Metazoa > Chordata > Testudines > Emydidae > Emydoidea > Emydoidea blandingii. The sequence continues at coordinate 22,291,455 of JAXIVB010000013.1, forward strand.
ACGTCACTGCGTGCAGCCCCCTGCGTGCCCGCCCCGGCAGCCCCTCACCCGCTCAGCGCCTCCGGCCCGAGTCCCGATGCTGCTGGCAGCTGACCGCAGACTGAGGCCGGCGCCCGCCCGGGCGGCCACCTGCAGCCCTAAGCCCCGCCCCCGCGACCAATGAGCGCGCTCCTTGGCCGCGGCAGGCGGGCGGGGCCTCCTCCTCCTCTCGATCCGCCCGCCCGTTGGTCTGCTGGCCTTTTCTTCGCGGCCAATGGGAGGCCGGGGCGCTGGTGGGCGGGGCCGCGAGAGGCCCTCCCGAGGAGCGGATTGGCCCAGAGGCCGGCTGAGGCGATGTGGGCTCAGCAGGGGCGGGGGGGGGGGGTAGCCATGGTAACAGGTGTCGTCAGAGCGGGAGATTTAAAAGGAGGAGGGAAGGGGCCGAATTTGGGAGGGGCCTGAGCCCAGGGGGCGGGGCCAGTGTGCAGGGGAGGGGCCTGAGCCCAGGTGGAGGGGCTAATATCCAGGAGGAGATTGTGCCCAGCAGGGGGAGGAGCCTTTGTCTAGCAGGCGGAGGGGCCCATATCCAAGGGGAGGGGTCTGTGCCCAGGTGGAGGGTCCAGTGTCTGGGGGGGTGGGGCCTGTGCCCAGGGGGTGCTTATCAGGGGAGGAGCCTGTGGCTGGAGGGTGGGGCTTATCTTCAAAGGCAAGGGTGAGGCTCACTCACAGGTGTCCTGGGTCCATGGGAGGGGCTTCTCCCAAGGTGCAGGGCCTTAACCCAGCTGGTAGAGGGATTGCAGCTGTTCCCTGGCTGCCCTGCCCCAGAGGTGGCTGCAGCTCAGTGCCAGGTGAGCCCTCCCCAGGCGATGTTATATGCAGCTGTTCCCAAGCTTGTTTAATGCTAGCTAAGGTCAGATTAGCGCAAACCACAAGGGGCAGGTCACCTAGGTTCCCTGCCACCTTTCGCAGGGTGGGCCCTCCTTTCTCTGCGCTTCCTCACCTGCAGAGCGGACATAGGGCACTGTCCTGCCTCCCGGGGTTAAGGTATCAAGTGACTGTGAGGTGCTGAGATACTGTAGCAATGGGGGACAGAGAAGTACCTAAAATATAGACCCCTCCACAGCTCTAACCTACTAGCCCTCATTCCCCTCCCAGAGCCAGGGAGAGAACCCAGGAGTCCTGGCTCCCAGCCCCCTGCTCTAACCACCAGCCCCCACTCCCCTCCCAGAGCTGGGGAGAGAACCCAGGAGTCCTGGCTCCCAACCCCCCTTGCTCTAATCCACTAGACCCCTCCCCTCCCCGAGCTGGGGAGACTAGAGAACCCAGGAGTCCTGGCCCCCACTTCCCTCCCAAAGCCAGGGAGAGAACCCAGGCGTCCTGGCTCCCAGCGCTGGAGATAGAGGGCATCCATTGGCTGTCTTGATCGCCCGCCCCGTCCCGTCCCATCCGGCTCCCGATTGGCCGAGCCGAGCCGTCTCCCCTTCCCATAGGAGGCTACGCCGATCCTTCCCGCCCCCAAATTTAAAGGGGATTAGCTCCCCCTCCCCCCGGGAGAGCCGGACCGCAGGACTGGCCGCGCGGGGACAGACAGACCTGGAGGGAGAGGCTCGCTGCAAAGGTACCCGGGCCCCGCGCGAGCCACAGCTGGACGGAGGGGAGAGCAGGGAACGCCCCCTCCTCCCCCCCCACATCTGGATCCAGCCACCAGTGCAGCTGTTTAGGGGAACCCCCTCCCCTCCATTCCCGCCACATCTGGATGCAGGGCCCAGTGTGGCTGCAGAGGGGGAATCCCACCCCCACCCCTGGCCGCCTCCGGCCACATCTGGATGTCAGTGCCGGTCTCCCAGGCTTCTCACTTGGGGGGAGAGGGGGGTTATCAAGACATGTTGCCTTGGGGGGGCTGGGGCGGGGGGGAGCCCCCCCGCGTTCCTAGTTCTCAGGTTGGGGTGATGCACATTCCACTCATTCAATACTACCCCCCTTTCACCCTCACCCCACCACCCCTCTGTGGCCCAGCGGTGTCCCGGACTCCGGGGTTCCTAGGCTGGATCAGGCCCTGGTCGATCTATGTGAATCCTGGAAAATAGATAGATCAGTGTGCTAGGGTTTGGGAAGATAGATAGATAGGTGTATGGAGATGGAGGGATGGATAGATCGAAGGGTGTGCATGGGGCGGATGGAGAGATAGGTGGGTACGTATGGGGAGGGATGGACGGATGGATGGAATGACAGATGGGTGTTCATGGAGCTGGATGGATTGATAGAGGGGTGTGTAGGGGGATGGGTGGATCGATAGAGGGGTGTGTAGGGGGATGGGTGGATCGATAGAGGGGTGGGTAGGGGGATGGATGGATAGGTACATAGGTAGGGGGTGGTGCAGGGTGAATGGATGGATAGAATAATTGTAATGTCAGGCTGGAAGGGATCTTGTGAAGTCACCAAGTCCAGCCCCCTGCGCTGAGATAGGACCATCCATCTAACCATCCACACATCCATCCATTCATCAACCATCTAACCATCCATTCATGTAACCATCCATTCATCAACCATCTAACCATCCATTCACTAACCATCTAACCCAGTGGGTCTCAAACTTTTTTACTGGTGACCCCTTTCACATCGTAAGCTTTTGAGTGCGACCCCCCCCTAATAAATTAAACACATTTTTAAATATATTTAACAGCATTATAAATGCTGGAGGCAAGTGGGGTTTGGGGTGAAGGCTGACAGTTCGTGACCCCCTGAGGGGTCCCGACCCCCAGTTTGAGAACCCCTGATCTAACCATCCATTCATCAACCATCCACACATCCATCCATCTAACCATCCATGAAGCCAGCCAATCAAACATCCCAGTATGTCTGTCCCTCTCCCCCCCATCTCCATAGGCTCTTTCTGCTCTGTGTCCTCTCCAGCAGCTCCTGCCCATCCTGGTTCTCCTTGACTCCCCCCCCCCCCTTCTCTTTCAGGCCCTGGCAATGGCCACTTTCACCCGCCAGGCGTTCTACCAGCAGCTGCTGCAGGGCTGCATGATCCCCACTGCCCAGCAGGGGCTGGAGCAGATCTGGCTCCTGCTGCTCATCTGCCTGGCATGCCGGCTGCTCTGGAGGCTGCGTAAGCAGGTGGCAGGGATGGACAGAGGCTTGGAGGGTGGGTGGGTTGGATGGAGAGAAGGAGGGATGCATGGAGGGCTGGTTGGAGGGATGGATGGATGGAAGGTGGGTTGGATGCATAGAGGGCTGGTTGGAGGGATGGATGGAAGGTGGGTTGGTGGATTGGACGCATGGAGGGCTGGTTGGAGGGATGAATGGAAGGTGGGTTGGTGGATTGGACGCATGGAGGGCTGGTTGGAGGGATGGATGGATGGAAGGTGGGTTGGTGGATTGGACGCATGGAGGGCTGGTTGGAGGGATGAATGGAAGGTGGGTTGGTGGATTGGACGCATGGAGGGCTGGTTGGAGGGATGGATGGATGGAAGGTGGGTTGGTGGGTTGGACGCATGGAGGGCTGGTTGGAGGGATGGATGGATGGAAGGTGGGTTGGTGGGTTGGACGCATGGAGGGCTGGTTGGAGGGATGGATGGAAGGTGGGTTGGTGGGTTGCATGCATGGAGGGATGGTTGGTGGGTTGGACGCATGGAGGGCTGGTTGGAGGGATGGATGGATGGAAGGTGGGTTGGTGGGTTGGACGCATGGAGGGCTGGTTGGAGGGATGGATGGAAGGTGGGTTGGTGGGTTGCATGCATGGAGGGCTGGTTGGAGGGAGGGATGGAAGGTGGGCTGGATGCATGGAGGGCTGGTTGGAGGGATGGATGGATGGTTGGTGGGTTGGACGCATGGAGGGCTGGTTGGAGGGATGGATGGATGGTGGGTTGGACGCATGGAGGGCTGGTTGGAGGGATGGATGGATGGAAGGTGGGTTGGTGGGTTGGACGCATAGAGGGCTGGTTGGAGGGATGGATGGATGGAAGGTGGGTTGGTGGGTTGGACGCATAGAGGGCTGGTTGGAGGGATGGATGGATGGTGGGTTGGACGCATGGAGGGCTGGTTGGAGGGATGGATGGATGGTTGGTGGGTTGGACGCATGGAGGGCTGGTTGGAGGGATGGATGGATGGAAGGTGGGTTGGACGCATGGAGGGCTGGTTGGAGGGATGGATGGATGGTTGGTGGGTTGGACGCATGGAGGGCTGGTTGGAGGGATGGATGGATGGTTGGTGGATTGGACGCATGGAGGGCTGGTTGGAGGGATGGATGGATGGTGGGTTGGACGCATAGAGGGCTGGTTGGAGGGATGGATGGATGGATGGTGGGTTGGACGCATAGAGGGCTGGTTGGAGGGATGGATGGATGGTTGGTGGGTTGGACGCATGGAGGGCTGGTTGGAGGGATGGATGGATGGTTGGTGGGTTGGACGCATAGAGGGCTGGTTGGAGGGATGGATGGATGGTTGGTGGGTTGGACGCATAGAGGGCTGGTTGGAGGGATGGATGGATGGTTGGTGGGTTGGACGCATGGAGGGCTGGTTGGAGGGATGGATGGATGGTTGGTGGGTTGGACGCATAGAGGGCTGGTTGGAGGGATGGATGGATGGAAGGTGGGTTGGACGCATGGAGGGCTGGTTGGAGGGATGGATGGATGGTTGGTGGGTTGGACGCATAGAGGGCTGGTTGGAGGGATGGATGGATGGAAGGTGGGCTGGACGCATGGAGGGCTGGTTGGAGGGATGGATGGATGGAAGGTGGGTTGGTGGGTTGGACGCATAGAGGGCTGGTTGGAGGGATGGATGGATGGTGGGTTGGATGCATGGAGGGCTGGTTGGAGGGATGGATGGATGGTTGGTGGGTTGGACGCATGGAGGGATGGATGGATGGTTGGTGGGTTGGACGCATGGAGGGCTGGTTGGAGGGATGGATGGATGGTTGGTGGGTTGGACGCATGGAGGGCTGGTTGGAGGGATGGATGGATGGAAGGTGGGTTGGACGCATGGAGGGCTGGTTGGAGGGATGGATGGATGGTGGGTTGGACGCATAGAGGGCTGGTTGGAGGGATGGATGGATGGTTGGTGGGTTGGACGCATAGAGGGCTGGTTGGAGGGATGGATGGATGGAAGGTGGGTTGGACGCATGGAGGGCTGGTTGGAGGGATGGATGGATGGTTGGTGGGTTGGACGCATGGAGGGCTGGTTGGAGGGATGGATGGATGGAAGGTGGGTTGGACGCATGGAGGGCTGGTTGGAGGGATGGATGGATGGTTGGTGGGTTGGACGCATGGAGGGCTGGTTGGAGGGATGGATGGATGGAAGGTGGGTTGGACGCATGGAGGGCTGGTTGGAGGGATGGATGGATGGTTGGTGGGTTGGACGCATGGAGGGCTGGTTGGAGGGATGGATGGATGGATGGTGGGTTGGACGCATAGAGGGCTGGTTGGAGGGATGGATGGATGGTTGGTGGATTGGACGCATGGAGGGCTGGTTGGAGGGATGGATGGATGGTGGGTTGGACGCATGGAGGGCTGGTTGGAGGGATGGATGGATGGTTGGTGGGTTGGACGCATGGAGGGCTGGTTGGAGGGATGGATGGATGGTTGGTGGGTTGGACGCATGGAGGGCTGGTTGGAGGGATGGATGGATGGTTGGTGGGTTGGACGCATGGAGGGCTGGTTGGAGGGATGGATGGATGGTTGGTGGATTGGACGCATGGAGGGCTGGTTGGAGGGATGGATGGATGGAAGGTGGGTTGGACGCATGGAGGGCTGGTTGGAGGGATGGATGGATGGTTGGTGGATTGGACGCATGGAGGGCTGGTTGGAGGGATGGATGGATGGAAGGTGGGTTGGACGCATGGAGGGATGGATGGATGGTTGGTGGGTTGGACGCATAGAGGGCTGGTTGGAGGGATGGATGGATGGAAGGTGGGTTGGTGGGTTGGACACATGGAGGGATGGATGGATGGTTGGTGGGTTGGACGCATGGAGGGCTGGTTGGAGGGATGGATGGATGGTTGGTGGGTTGGACGCATGGAGGGCTGGTTGGAGGGATGGATGGATGGTTGGTGGATTGGACGCATGGAGGGCTGGTTGGAGGGATGGATGGATGGTGGGTTGGACGCATAGAGGGCTGGTTGGAGGGATGGATGGATGGTTGGTGGATTGGACGCATGGAGGGCTGGTTGGAGGGATGGATGGATGGTTGGTGGATTGGACGCATGGAGGGCTGGTTGGAGGGATGGATGGATGGATGGTGGGTTGGACGCATGGAGGGCTGGTTGGAGGGATGGATGGATGGAAGGTGGGTTGGACGCATGGAGGGCTGGTTGGAGGGATGGATGGATGGTTGGTGGGTTGGACGCATAGAGGGCTGGTTGGAGGGATGGATGGATGGATGGTGGGTTGGACGCATGGAGGGCTGGTTGGAGGGATGGATGGATGGATGGTGGGTTGGACGCATGGAGGGCTGGTTGGAGGGATGGATGGATGGATGGTGGGTTGGACGCATGGAGGGCTGGTTGGAGGGATGGATGGATGGTGGGTTGGACACATGGAGGGCTGGTTGGAGGGATGGAGGGATGGATGGTGGGTTGGACGCATGGAGGGCTGGTTGGAGGGATGGATGGATGGTTGGTGGGTTGGACGCATAGAGGGCTGGTTGGAGGGATGGATGGATGGTTGGTGGGTTGGACGCATGGAGGGCTGGTTGGAGGGATGGATGGATCGAAGGGTCCCCACCACAACTCCATGTCCCCCATCCCCCAGCTCTGCCCGGCTATGCTAAGCACCTCAGCACGGTGGTGGGGGGGTTCTATGCCCTCCACCACTTCTTCCAGCTGCAGATGGTCTGGGTGGTGTTGCTCAGCCTGCTGTGCTACCTGGTTCTCTTCCTGTGCCGGCACTCGGCCCACCGTGGGGTCTTCCTCTCCATCACCATCCTCATCTACCTCCTCATGGGGTGAGGCCTGGCGGGGTGGGGGAGGGGGCTGGGTCTGGGAAGGGGCACAGAGGGATTCTGGTCTGCAAAGACCTTCTGGGTGGAGTTGGGTCCATGGCGGGGGGAGGGGGGGATACATGATCCATGGAGAGGGGAAGGCCGGACCCATGGGGGGGAGGGGGCCCTGAAGCCAGGTGAGACCCGCAGCACCCCATAGGGACCCCAGCCAGGTCTAGCAGGTGGGAGAAGTTGGAAGACTGGGTGGAAGGCAGCTCTGGGGGAGGGGGGGTGCAGCGATGTCTGGGGAGGAGAGCCAGCCATTGGCTGGGGGGCTGGAGATCAGCTGATCTCACAGGGAGACCCCCACCCACCCCATTAGTTCCTCTCTCTTAAACAGTCTCCGTCCTTCTCTCTGGCAGGGAGATGCACATGGTGGATACCGTGACCTGGCATAAAATGAGAGGTGAGACTCTGACCTGCCCCCACTGGCACTGGGACACGGGGCCTTTCCCCTCTAGGGGGCGCCGGCTCCCATCCACCCCCAGGGCAAGGCGGGCTGGCTGGCAGAGGGGTGGGGAGCCAGGACACCTGGGTTCTATCTCCAGCTCTGGGAGAGGAGGGGGGGTCTAGTGGTTAGAGCAGGGGGGCTGGGAGCCAGGACACCTGGGTTCTATCTCCAGCTCTGGGAGGGGAGTGGGGGCTAGTGGTTAGAGCAGGGGGGCTGGGAGCCAGGACTCCTGGGTTCTCTCCCCTGTAGTCCCGGGGTACCCCACCCCCGCCTGTCTCTCTCTCCGTGGCAGGGGCCCAGATGATTGTGGCGATGAAGGCCGTGTCCCTGGGCTTCGACCTGGACCGCGGGGAGCTCCCGGCTGTCCCCTCCCCCGTGGAGTTCATGGGCTACATCTACTTTGTGGGCACGGCCATCTTCGGGCCCTGGAACCGCTTCCGCAGCTACCTCCAGGCGGTGGAGAGCCGGGCCCTGGTGAGAGTCGGGATGTGGGGAGGGGGAACAGCACCCCTGGTGGGCACACCTGGTACTGCGCCTGGCGGCCTTTCCCCTTTAGCGGGCGCCGGCTCCCCTCTGGCTCCAGGTGGGGACTGGCTGGCTCAGGGGATGGGGAATGGGGCTGGGGCCAGTCCTCTCTAGGGGGCGCTGGCTCCCCTCTGGCCCGAGGCTGGGGACTGGCTGGCTCAGGCGGGGGGGGGGGGGGGGGGGGGGGGGAAAGGGACACATTTGCTAAGTTACCCTTCGCCCCGCAGAGCCTCCCCTGGCTGCGGAAGGTGTCCCAGAGCCTCCTCCTCTCCATCATCTGCCTCCTCGTCTCCACCTGCGTCGCCCCCTACCTGTTCTCCTACTTCATCCCGCTCTACGGCTACCGGCAGCTCAGGAAGTGAGTGTGTGCGTCCCCTCCCCCCCCCCCCCCCGCCCCATTTCCCACCCTAGGGGGCAGGGGTGAGACCCCACGACCTCCTGCTCCCTCACACCGGCCTCTGGGTCTCCCTCTGCTGCTGCAGGAGCCTCCCAGTGCCCTCAAGGCCCCAGCTGGGGAGAGAACCCAGGAGTCCTGGCTCCCAGGCCCCCCAGCTCTAACCACTAGACCCACCCTCCCTTCCCCTCCCAGAGCAGGGAGAGAACCCAGGAGTCCTGGCTTCCAGCCCCCTCTGCTCTAACCACTGGACCCCACTCCTCCTTCAGTTTTCCACTGGTACCTTGATCCACTTGTTGCCCCCTCCGATGCCCAGCATCACCCCTCTGCCCCCCGCAAGAGGTGCCCCACTACTGCCGTGGCTAAGGAGAGCGGCCCCCAGGCCAGGGTCGGTCTCCGTCTCTCTCTCTCTCTGTTTCTCACTCCTTCCCCCTTCACTCTCTCTGCTCCCCCTCCTCGCCCGGGATCCCGCCGGCCTCAGGAGGAAGCGGAAGGCCAGGTAACGGCGGCCCTGGTGTGCGACGGGTCGGGGGCTCATTCGTGGGTCGCACTGCGGCTCGGCAAACGGCTCCTCTGAGCCGCGGCCCATTGGCCCCCTCGCTCCGTGACTCGCTTGCCCTCTGGCCTTGCCGTCCTGCAGCTGGCTTGTTGCCGCAGCGGATTATTTGCTCCACCCCCGGCACTGAGGTCCTGGATCTCTGGCCAGGCTTCACTGCCCGGCTGCCACGGCCAGCGGAAGCGTTCGCTCGGAGGTCTGTGGTTCTCAGTGACTCAGCCATGGCTGGCTCCGTGGCCCTGTGGCTTCTCCCGTGGCTCGGTGGCTAGCTCCCTGAGTCACTCACTGCGTGCCCCCATGGCTGGCTCGCTCCGTGGCGGGCTTGGTAGTTGGCTCGCTCTGTGGCTGCCTGGCTTGGTGGCCGACTTGCTCCGTGGCTGGCTTGCTTTGTGGCTGCCTCACTCCATGACTCGGTGGCCGGCTCGCTCCGTGGCCAGCTTGCTCTGTGACTCGGTGGCTGCCTCGCTCTGTGGCCGGCTTGCTCTGTGACTCGTGGCTGCCTCGCTCCGTGGCCAGCTTGCTCTGTGACTCGGTGGCCGGCTCGCTCGGTGGCTGCCTCGCTCCGTGATTCGGTGGCCGGCTTGCTCTCTGCATGGCACCCTGGTTCTCCACCTGATAGTTTCTCCTTGAATTTCCCGGGTTCTCCCTCTGCCCACGCCGCCCAGGGGCTTGGCAGTGAGGTGAGTGGAAGGCCGGCCACAGTGGGAGCTGGGCCCTGCCCCTCTCTGGGAGCAAGGTTCCCGTGGCCTGACCCCCCACCCTCCCAACCTCCGCAGGTGGCTCCGGGCCTACGAAAGTGCCATCTCCTTCCACTTCAGCAGCTACTTCGTGGGATTCCTCTCCGAGGCCACGGCCACGCTGGCTGGGGCAGGATTCACCGAGGAGAAGGACAACCTCAAATGGTGAGTAGTGGGGGAGAGAACCCAGGCATCCGGGCTCCCCTCCCTGCCCCCCCACCCACCCGCTCTAACCACTAGACCCCACTCAACTCCCAGAGCTGGGGAAAGAACCCAGGAGTCCGGGCCCCCAGCCCCCCTGCTCTAACCACTGGACCCCACTCGCCTCGCAGGGCTGGGGAGAGAACCCAGGCGTCCTGACTGCTCGCTCTCTCTCCTGGCAGGGACCTGACGGTGTCCCGACCCTTGAATGTCGAGCTGCCCCGGTCGATGGTGGAAGTCGTCACTAGCTGGAACCTGCCCATGTCCAGTTGGCTCAACTCCTGTAAGGTCCACTAGGAGGCGCTGGGGGGAGCGGGGCAGGAGCTGGCTGTGGGGGGAGCTCCCGGCTACTCCAGCCCCGGCCTCTCCCAGCAGGGGGCGCTGTGGGGGGGAATCTCCTGGCTATTCCAGCCCTGATCTCTCCCAGCAGGGGGCGCTGTGGGGAGCTGGGGGGGGGGATCTCCTGGCTATTCCAGCCCTGATCTCTCCCAGCAGGGGGCGCTGTGGGGAGCTGGGGGGGGGGATCTCCTGGCTATTCCAGCCCTGATCTCTCCCAGCAGGGGGCGCTGTGGGGAGCTGGGGGGGGGGGGAATCTCCTGGCTATTCCATCCCTGATCTCTCCCAGCAGGGGGCGCTGTGGGGGGGGAATCTCCTGGCTATTCCAGCCCTGATCTCTCCCAGCAGGGGGCGCTGTGGGGAGCTGGGGGGGGGGAAATCTCCTGGCTATTCCAGCCCTGATCTCTCCCAGCAGGGGGCGCTGTGGGGAGCTGGGGGGGGGGAGATCTCCTGGCTATTCCAGCCCTGATCTCTCCCAGCAGGGGGCGCTGTGGGGAGCTGGGGGGGGGGATCTCCTGGCTATTCCAGCCCTGATCTCTCCCAGCAGGGGGCGCTGTGGGGAGCTGGGGGGGGGGGATCTCCTGGCTATTCCAGCCCTGATCTCTCCCAGCAGGGGGGGCGCTGTGGGGAGCTGGGGGGGGGGAATCTCCTGGCTATTCCATCCCTGATCTCTCCCAGCAGGGGGCGCTGTGGGGGGGGAATCTCCTGGCTATTCCATCCCTGATCTCTCCCAGCAGGGGGCGCTGTGGGGGGGAATCTCCTGGCTATTCCATCCCTGATCTCTCCCAGCAGGGGGCGCTGTGGGGAGCTGGGGGGGGGGGAATCTCCTGGCTATTCCAGCCCTGATCTCTCCCAGCAGGGGGCGCTGTGGGGAGCTGGGGGGGGGGGGAATCTCCTGGCTATTCCAGCCCTGATCTCTCCCAGCAGGGGGCGCTGTGGGGAGCTGGGGGGGGGAATCTCCTGGCTATTCCAGCCCTGATCTCTCCCAGCAGGGGCGCTGTGGGGAGCTGAGGGGGGGGGGAATCTCCTGGCTATTCCAGCCCTGATCTCTCCCAGCAGGGGGCGCTGTGGGGAGCTGGGGGGGGGGGAATCTCCTGGCTATTCCATCCCTGATCTCTCCCAGCAGGGGGCGCTGTGGGGGGAGCTCCCGGCTACTCCAGCCCCGGCCTCTCCCAGCAGGGGGCGCTGTGGGGAGCTGGGGGGGGGGATCTCCTGGCTATTCCATCCCTGATCTCTCCCAGCAGGGGGCGCTGTGGGGAGCTGGGGGGGGGGGGAATCTCCTGGCTATTCCAGCCCTGATCTCTCCCAGCAGGAGGCGCTGTGGGGAGCTGGGGGGGGGGGAATCTCCTGGCTATTCCAGCCCTGATCTCTCCCAGCAGGGGGCGCTGTGGGGAGCTGGGGGGGGGAATCTCCTGGCTATTCCATCCCTGATCTCTCCCAGCAGGGGGCGCTGTGGGGAGCTGGGGGGGGGGGGAGATCTCCTGGCTATTCCAGCCCTGATCTCTCCCAGCAGGGGGCGCTGTGGGGAGCTGGGGGGGGGGGAATCTCCTGGCTATTCCATCCCTGATCTCTCCCAGCAGGGGGCGCTGTGGGGGGGGGAATCTCCTGGCTATTCCAGCCTGATCTCTCCCAGCAGGGGGCGCTGTGGGGAGCGGGGCAGTTTGGTAGATTTACACCCCCCCCCCCGCCCCTCCGGTGTTTCCTTGCAGATGTCTTTAAGAACAGCCTGCAACTGGGGACTTTCTCCGCTGTCATTGTCACGTACGCCGCCAGCGCCCTCCTGCATGTAAGTTTTGGGGGGGCTCGGGGAGAGGTGGCAAATGGGGGAGCAGCCCCCTCCCAGGCTGGCCACTGGCTGATGTCTCCCCTCTCCTCCTCATCCCCAACCCCAGGGACTCAGCTTCCACTTGGCCGCTGTGCTGCTGTCTCTGGGATTCATCACCTACGTGGAGCATGGTAAGTTTCCCCAGGGCCCGGACGGGCCCTTGCAGAACTGGCGGCTGTGTGGCATATGCCCCGTAGTGCTCACTGTCTGAGGGGGATTCTCCGGCCGCCTCTGGAGGGGTTGTGTGATGGCATGATCTGTGCGGGGTTGGGGGGGGGGCGGTTAAATACACACACCCACGCAGAGCAGGGCTCATCCCCTCCTCTAGGGGGTAGCAGGGACACACACACTGTGCAGCGATCTGTGTCCTATGCCCCGTACTGTCACACACACACCAGGGGGATTCTCCTCAATCTCCAGGGCCAGTGTCCTGCTCTCACGTCTTTCTTTTCTCCCAAGTCCTCCGGAAGCGCCTCTCTGTCATCTTTGACGCCTGCCTCCTCTCCAAGCGCTGCCCGCCCGGCTGTCCCCACCGCCATAACACGGTGAGCCCACAGCCAGAACGCCTGGGTTCAATCCCCTGCTCTGGGAGCGGAGTGGGGTCTAGTGGGTTAGAGCAGGGGGGCTGGGAGCCAGGACTCCTGGGTTCTATACTTAGCCAGGAGGTGAGTGCAGGGTGACAGGGGTCTCCCCGGGGTTGGTAGGGGATGGGAAGGGAAGGACATGGGTGGGGGTCTCTGAACTGGGGTCTTTCTCCCACAGAATCTCTGGGTTCGGCTGCTGAACCTGCTTTTCGGCGCTCTGGCTGTCTTCCACCTGGCCTACTTGGGCTCACTCTTTGACATCGACGCTGATGACACCGTAGAGGAGCAGGTGGGGTGGTGCAGTCCGACTGTACATCAGTCATCAGCAGGAACAGGCGCCCTCCCCTCCTGATCTCTGACTCTGCTTCAGTCATCTCAGAAAACAAGCGGCCCTACCCTCCTGGGGTCCAACGGTACCTCAGTCATCCCAGGAAACAGGCCCCCCTACCCAGCTGAGATCCAACTGTATCTCGGTCACCCCCAAGAACAGGCAGCCCAGCCTCCTGCTCTCTGATTGTATGTCACTCACCCCAGGGAACAGGCATCCCTACTATCCAGATTTTTGACTGTACCTCGGTCCTTGCCTTGGTGGGATCTGGCTGTACCTTGTCACCACAGGAACAGGTGTTCCTACCCTCCTAACTCTCAGCTGTACCTGAGTCACAGGCGGCCCAACCCACTGGGCTCCCGACTGTCCCCCGGCGCCCCAGGACACAGGCATTTCCTCCCCCAACTGCAGTGTCTCTCTCCGCTGCAGGGCTACAGCATGTCCTACACCATCTATAAGTGGTCGGAGCTGAGCTGGGCCAGCCACTGGGTCACCTTCGGCTGCTGGGTCTTCTACCGCCTCATCGGCTGAGCTGGACTGGGACACGGAGACACCAGGAGGTGGGGGGTGTCCTGGTGTGAGCCGACTGTACCTCCCCCGGCCCCTACTGAGACCATCGGACACAACCTCAAGAGCTGGCGGGCTTCAACTGGGGCATCTGGCACCAGGGCATGGGCATCGGGACTGGTGGGGGCTAGTGGCCCCATGGGGAATCACAGTCCCTGTCCCCTGCCCACTGGCCAGCCATTAACCCCTCCCTGCCTTGGAGTGAACTGGAAGGCCAAGAATTCTATGATGGGTCCGGATCCCACTTCTGCCACCATCTTATAAGTGCAGAGAGAGGGAATAGACACCATAGAGAGTGACCTCTATCTGTGCATCTCCCCCACCAAAATAACATGACCTGGTCCTCTCTAGGAACTGGAGGACTGAGATTTCTATAATTGATTCAGCCTCCCCCCCACGGCTCCCCATGTTGTTTGAGGGGAGAGAACAGACACCATAGAGAGCGACCTCTATTAGTGCATCTCCCCCACCTATATAACATGTCCTGGTCCTCTCTAGGAACTGGAGGACTGAGATTTCTATGGTCAGTTTGGATCCCACTGCTACCACCATGTTGTAGGAGCAGAGTGAGAGAACAAACACCATGGCGAATGACCTCTATCCTGCATCTGTCCCCCTGCCTGCCACACACACACGCCATTCACCGTGCCCTGGTCCTCTCTAGGAACCAGAGGACTGAAATCTCTATGGTTGATTCCGATCCCACCCTGTTGTAGCAGCAGAGAGGAAAAGGACACTGTCAGGCAAGGAAGGACACACCCCGGCCCCCGCCCAGAACTCCTCCCCATGCAAGGGCCCCTCTAGGACCTGCAAGACCCAGAACGCTGTGAGTTTATATGGCCCGAGTTACAGCTGCTGACCCCCAAACCTGCCAAGGGTGGGGGACAGGAAAGTACTGGACTTAGCTTAGAAAAAGGGTTTTTTTTAACAGAAAACCCCCAAGTATTGGATTTGTTACCTGTAAAATAAATAATAAACACAATGTATACACAGAACCACTCCTGCCTCCTGCTGGCTGGATTGCTTAATGAGCCATCCGCGCTTTAATAATAACGCGTCGTTAATCGATGGTGGGGCTTCTCATTTCAAACTCAAAGCCTTTGGCACTCATTCATGCTTCATTATTAATGACTTATTAATCATTTGCATTATCACCAGGATCAGGTCCCCTGTTGCAATGGGTGCCGCCCCCCCATCTCCCCACCAGACTGAGATTGGGGGCCTCCATGGTGCCAGACAGACACCCCAGCTGAGAGCGGAGCCCCATCCTGCCAGGAGCTAGACCAACCCACTCGAACCCACTCCCCTCCCAGAGCTGGGGATAGGACCCAGGAGCCGTGAGCTCTCCATCTAGTGGCAGAGAGTTCCACAGGCCTCAGCCACCGAACCCTTCGCCGCTGCCCAGCAAGTGGAGGAAGCCGGACTTGGACCCCGTTACCTGGCGCTCGCACCTGGGCTGGGTCAATGATTAATTAATACAGTGACTAACGAGGAAGGCTCCTTCCTTGGGTGGGGGGGGGGGGAGAGGGCAGGGGAAGCTGGAAACAGAGAATCAAGGACGCCGGGCGGTGTCTGAAGAGAGGGGAGCGGAGGGAGGGGAGGGCAGAAATGGCGCGACCCCAAAACTGCACCCTCCACAGCGGCCAGTTCCCCCTGTCCTCAGAGATCTTCCAAGGTGGGACCCAGGCATCCGGGCGCCCCGAGGACCAGAGTGGAGGGGGGGGAGCATGCAGCCATGGGGGAGAGAATCAGGCCCGAATGGAGGGGGAGTCCCTGGGGAGGGGGAGAGGTCAGCCTGGGGTGGGCACTTGGGGGGAGCAGGAGCTCTGTGGAGCTCAGGCTCACCCCTCTCTCTGCCTTCACCCCCCCACCCCCCAGTGTTCCAAGCCCAGCTGTGGATCTTCCTCATTCCCACGGCCCTGGGCCTGGTGCAGCTGGGCCTCTTCCTGGAGCAGACTGGCTTCTTCCTACGCCGCCGGGGCGCCTCCCGCAGGACCAGCCTCTCCCTCTGGATCCTGGGGGTCTACCCGGTAAGGCAGGAGAGAACCCAGG
Organism: Emydoidea blandingii; assembly: GCA_036785055.1. Taxonomy (NCBI): domain Eukaryota; kingdom Metazoa; phylum Chordata; order Testudines; family Emydidae; genus Emydoidea; species Emydoidea blandingii. The sequence continues at coordinate 22,306,967 of JAXIVB010000013.1, forward strand.
AGTCCGGGCTCCCAGCCCCCCCCCCCCCCCCCCGCTCTCACCACCAGACCCCACTCCCCTCCCAGAGCCAGGGAGAGAACCCAGGAGTCCGGGCTCCCAGCCCTGCCCTGCTTCAACCCATTAGACCCCACTCCCTTCTCAGACCTGGGGCTAAAAACCAGGTGTCCTGGCCCCCAGCCCCCCACTGCTCTAGCCACTAGACCCCTCTCCCCCCCAGAGCCAGTGATGGAACCCAGGAGTCCGGGCTCCCAGCCCCCCCTGCTCTAACCACTAGCCCCCACTCCCCTCCCAGAGCTGGGAGAGAACCCAGGAGTCCGGGCTCCCAGCCCCCCCGCTCTCACCACCAGACCCCACTCCCCCCCAGAGCCAGGGAGAGAACCCAGCAGTCCGGGCTCCCAGCCCCACCCGCTCTCATCACCAGACCCCACTCCCCTCCCAGAACCGGAGAAAGAACCCAGGAGTCCAGGCTCCCAGCCCCCCCTGCTCTAACCACTAGACCCCACTCCCCCCCAGAGCCAGGGAGAGAACCCAGGAGTCCAGGCTCCCCTGACACTGTTCTCTGCTCCATCCCCAGGTGTTCAGCAGCATGTCCCTCATTGCCATGTACATCCCCCGATCCTCCTTCGTCTGTAACTTTGTTGCGAACATGTGAGTGTCCTGGAAGCAGGGGGCGGGACTTAAGTTAAAGAGGAGGGGCATAGTGAGGCAATGTTATGTACGGCTGTTCCCCAGCTGGCCCACCCCAGAGGTGGCTGCATCTCAGCACCAGGCGAGCCGTCCCTGTGCAGCGTTATGTGCAGCTGTTCCCCCAGCTGTCCCACTCCAGCATCAGCAGCATCTCAATGCCACCTTGCCTGCCCCGTCTCCGCAGCTACCACTCCATCACCCTGTGGAAATTCCTGGACTTGGTGACCGATTTCTTCGGGGGCTCGGCCTGCATGGTCCAGCGCCTGCGGGGTCAGCACGTGGCCCCCAACCCCTTCCCCTGCTGCTGCTGCTGCTGTCTGCCCAACATTTCCACCAGCTGGTAAGTGCCCGGCCCTTCTTGCCCTCAGCTAGGAGCCAGGTCAGTGCCCCTGGCAGTGTCGCGAGCGGACGCCCGGCTTCCGGCAGGTCCTTAGACCTCGGCAAGCCAAGCTGAGACCCGAGGGCCGGTGGAAGCCAGCTAAAACCTGGCATCTCTGGCCCCGCATCCCGCTGTGCCCGGGTCTCCAGCCGCAGCCATGGTGGGTTCCCGTGCCCAGCTGGCCTCGGCACCCCCCTGATGTGGGTCAAGGGTTCTTCTGTTGTTCCTAGGCGCATGGGTTTGACGTGCCAGCCCCCTAACCCGGAGCCACAATGGTCCCCTTTAGCATTAGCCCCTTTGCACCCAATGGGGAGCCAGATGAAGCAAGGGTGAAACTGAGGCACGCCTAGGGGCCACCCAAATTCCTATATTCTCCATACGGGGCTGCGGCAAGGCTGGGAACTCTCTTCCCCGAGCCAGGCAAGGCAGCCCAAGGAGGAGATGGATCATCTCAATCTCTCCCATTTAAGCTGTTCCCTCATTGGAGCAGGGTGTCTGGTCGCTGGGTCTCCCGCCTCCCAGTGCCGTAACCCCTAGGCTATACGGTCATTCTCGCTCTGGGGCCCTGTGGCTGAGTGGAGGAGGTGGAGCTGTCATCTAGGGAGTCCCCTTAAGCTGATCACCCCCATGTCTCACCCGCTCCCCATCCGCAAGGTCCAACCTACGCTGGATGACCCTGGCCGTGTACCAGCTGTCCCTCATCAGGACCATCCTCTTCTTCGTCACGCTCATCCTCTGGACCGACGAGAAGTATGACTACGGCGATGTGAGTCGCTCTGGCCCCATGCCATCCCCTCCCCCTCCCTGGCATGGGGTGGGCAGACCCCTCAGGGTAGAGGGGGTAACTCGTCTACCGAGGGCAGGGAATGGCGGCACCAGCTTAGCATTGGGGTTGGGTGTTAAGATGGAGTGTAGGTTGGGGTGGGTCAACTGTTACCCAGGGGTGTAGCATCAGGTGTTACCCTGGGCATTGGGTTGAGGGTTACCCTTGGGCGTTGGGTTGGATGTTACCGTAGGGCGCTGGGCTGAGGTGGTTACCCTTGGGCATTGGGTTGGGCTGGGCATTATCCTTGGATATGGGATTGGGTTGAGGTTGGGCATTATCCTTGGGGAGGGGGTTAGGTTGGGTTGACATTGGGCGCTACCCTTGGGTGTTGGGTTGGGCATTAGCCTTGGGCATCAGGTTGAGTTGACTTTGGGCATTACCCATCAGAGTTGGGTTGAGCGTTACCCCTGGGTGTTGGGCAGAGATTGGGCATTACCCTCAAGGTTAGGTTGAATGTTACCCATAGACACTGGGATAGGTTGAACGTTACCCTTGGGCAGTGGGTCAAGGTTGGACTTTACCGTTGGGTGTTGGGCAAGGTTGGGCATTACTCTTGGCCATGGGATTGTGTTGAGCTTGGGTGTTCTCCCTAGGCATGAGGTTGGGTTGAGGCTTACCCCAGGCACTGGTCATTACTCGGGGGCACTGAGTTGGGTTGAGCATTATCCTCGGGTGTGAGATTGGGCAGAGCATTATCCTTGGGCATGGGGTGGGGTTGGATTAAGGTTTCTGTGTTATCTGGGGTGTAGAGTTGAATTGAAGATGGGCGTTACCCTTGGGTGTGGGAGTGAGGTGGTTGGGCGTTACCCTTGGGCGTGGGGCTGGCCGTTACCCTACAGAGGGAGGTGGCCTGACAGACCACCCAGACCCATCTTCTGACCCACGGCCTCTCCTGCAGGTGAGCTACACCAACCCCAACTCCTACATCAACGCCATCATTGGTATCTCTACCTTGCTGTCCTTCTATGGCTACCTGCTCTTCTACAAGGCCACCCAGCCGGCCCTGGCCGGCTACAACCTGCGTTCCAAGTTCGTCTGCATCATCCTGGTCCTTGTTGTGTGCGGCCTCCAGAGCGGCATCCTGGAGACCATGGGGTCCCTGGGGGCCATTCCCTGCCAGCCTCCGCTCTCGGCCGATACCCGCTCCCAGAGTGAGTCCACCTACAGCAATCCCCCGGGGCGGCGCTAGGGTGGGGGCAAGGGGCACTAGCCCCTGGCAGTCAGGGCCGGGCACAAGGGGGCGCTGTTCTAACCTCACCGTTCTCCCTTCCCAGTTATCTATTACTACTCCCTGGTGGTGGAGATGTTTCTCATCAGCCTCTTCGCTCATTACTGTTTCCGACGGGACGAGCTCACCCCGGAGAGCCCCACCGGCACCAAGAACCAGGCCTCCCAGACACAGGTGCCCCCTAGTGGCTCTGGGGAGGACAGCGCCTCCCTGACTGGCCTCAACCCCTGCTACTCCCCCGATGAGAGCCTCTGCCGAATCGAGCACACGCCGTTGGATCGCTTCCATTTCAGCCCCGGCTTCCCCCGACCTGGAGGGGGGCTGGGCCAGGGCTGGCCAGCTGGAACTCCCCCGGGGGCCCTCGAGATGGGAGAGCTGAGTCCCGGGGTCCCCGCAAATAGGTCTCCCCCCAGGAAAACCAACGCCCATCCCAACGGAGTCCAGAACCAACCCAGCACCCATGACGTCACCGTGGTATAAGTGGGACCCCACCCCACATGGGGCAGGGAGCAGGCAGAGGTAGAAGACAGATGGTGTTAATCTGCGGAACTCCCTGCTACAGGATACTGCAGGAGGCAACGCTTCCCCAAGAGGATGGGGGGGGCGGAAACTGGTTGACCCCCAGAAAGAATGGGGATGAGGCAGGAGCTGGAGATCAAATGCTAAGTGCTGTTGTATAATTAGGGTGATCTAGGGGATCCCCTGTACTTACGAATAGTGGGGGATATGAAACTCCTGTCGCGGAAGGCCTCTCTGTCTACCCAGCACGGCTGCTAAGTCTTTAAGCAGATACCTCCCAGAGGACGCACCGGAAGAGCCATTCGGCGAGCTAGAGCAGGAGGGGGTGTCGGTGTTATTTTTGGGATGTCTGCATTATTTCTCATTAATATCGTGTCTGACCCTGTTTCCGTGGCTGCATCTAGGGCAATCAAAGGAGGCTCAGAGTATGCAGACCATCAGTTCTTTGGAGCGGGGCCTGTCATTCTGTTCTGTGTTCGTACAGGGCCGCGGGGGCAGCGGGCCAGAGCCGGGGGGCTCCATTAACGCACAAAATAAAGCAACGCCGGCTGAGACAGGCTCTCCAGTGCCAGCTTCAAAGGGGCTAAGGCACCAACGGGTGGGCCCTTAACCGAGGGAAGACGCTGCCGCCGTTAACCAGCGGAACTCCCTGCTCCATGATATCCCTGAAGGGGAAGATTGCCCAGGTGATTCAGGGCCGGGGTTGAAAGGCATCCACTGATGACATCTACGCGAGTCTTTATTAAAACAGAGGCCATGGGGGGGAGCGGGGGTGGGCAGAGCCCCCTGCAAAACTGGCCACAAAGGGTTAAATTAAAATGCTCTTTTCACAGATTCAGAGCAGGGCTCATCCCCGGCGGAGAGGGGGACACACGCGCACACACGCACACGCGCACACACACACACACGCACACGCCCGTGCACTACGGTGACACGGACAGAGACGCCAGGACATTTTCAACAGCTGCCTCCAGAGGGCAGCCCTGAGGTTCCGGCGCTGACCCTTTCGAGGGGGCGGGGCCAGCCTCCTCCAATGGGGACGGCCCGGGCTCCTTAGCCAATAGGTTGTTCCTCTTCAAGAAGCAGGCTTCCTGGTAGGGGGGACGGATGGGGGGCTGGGTGGGGGGCACATAGCTGTATTCCTTCCCTGGGGCCAGCTGCAGAGGGGGCGAGAGAGAGAGAGAGAAAGAAAGAGAGATAGAGGAGTAGGGGGTGCCAGCATGCCCGCCCCCCCCACTGCCGGGATCCCCTCCCCATCCCCTCCCAGCCGGCGATTCCCCCCCCCCCCCCCCCACTGCCGGGATCCCGCCCCCATTCCCCCCAGCCTGGATTCCCCGTCCCGCCCGGCCCACCCAATTCTGAGATCCCCTCCTGATTCCCCGCCCACCCCCCACCCCCTGCCAGGATCCTGCCCCCATCCCTGCAGTCTCACCTGGAGGGGATACGTCCTGTCCGAGTCGTAGGCACTCAGATCCCCACAGGCCAAGAACGGGACAATGACTCTGTTGGGACCTTCCAGCTGGTTAAAATCCACATCTGGAAAGGGACAGACGTGAGCAAGAGCCGGCCCTGCCTGCCAGGGGAGAGCGCCCCCTGCTGAGCCCTGTTCCCCCCGGCACGGTGCCCCCCAGCCCTGCCTGCCAGGGGAGAGCGCCCCCTGCTGAGCCCTGTTCCCCCCGGCACGGTGCCCCCCAGCCCTGCCTGCCAGGGGAGAGCGCCCCCTGCTGAGCCCTGCGCCCCACAGCACGGTGCCCCCGAGCCCCCCACTCTCTGCAGCCCAGCTCCTTACCGTAGCAATGGTCCAGCAGGGGGTTGGACATATTCGGCACGTAGCCCTCGGGCGGGCAGTACCCCCGGCAGACAACGAAGGCCTCTGGAGGTGGGAGAGATGTGGTTACGGGGGTGCGGCGAGCCGGGGCGCCTGGAGCGGACGCAAACCCCGTGCGGCAGGCACTGCCCCCCGAGCTGGGTTCCCAGCCCTTCGCCAAGCGGCGGGTGGCAAAGGACGTCGATGTTAAACACCTGCCCATCGAGAGGGAATCGCTCAGGAGACCAGCCGAGCACTGAGCCAGGGTGTAGCTTTGCCCCGGTGCAGATCCCCTTGGCAAGGGCCGGGGGCACCGGGCGAGGCTGGCAAGGGGGGGCCCGACAGGAGACGAGACAGAACAGATTTGGGCATCTCAGGCCTCAGGTTGATGGGACCCAGTGTAGCCAGGTGAGGCACAGAATGTGATACCTGTTTGCTTTGCCCCCTAGCGCCCCGCCCTGCCTGCCAGGGGAGAGCGCCCCCCGCTGAGCCCCCCGCCCGCAGCACGGTGCCCCCAACCCCCAGCGCTGCCTGCCAGGGGAGAGCGCCCCCCGCTGAGCCCCCCGCCCCACGGTGCCCGCAGCACGGTGCCCCCAACCCCCAGCGCTGCCTGCCAGGGGAGAGCGCCCCCTGCTGAGCCCCCTGCCCCACGGTGCCCATTACTGCCCAGCCCTGCCTGCCAGGGGAGAGCGCCCCCCGCTGAGCCCCCCGCCCCACGGTGCCCATTACTGCCCAGCCCTGCCTGCCAGGGGAGAGCGCCCCCCGCTGAGCCCCCCACCCCACAGTGCCCGCAGCACGGTGCCCCCAACCCCCAGCGCTGCCTGCCAGGGGAGAGCGCCCCCCGCTGAGCCCCCTGCCCCACGGTGCCCATTACTGCCCAGCGCTGCCTGGTAGGGGAGAGCACCCCCTGCTGAGCCCCCCGCCCCACAGTGCCCATTACTGCCCAGCCCTGCCTGCCAGGGAGAGCGCCCCCCGCTGATCACCGATGTGTGGGGCTCCAGGCAAAGTGTGTCTGTCTCTAATGTTGGGCACGGAGCAAGCAAGGTCCAGGGAGCGTGTGGGGTTGGCACCGAGCCCAGGTGCTGGGCAGCGCTGCCAGCTCTGAGGAGGGGGTGCTAGATAAAAGGATCTGCGTGTGCCCCCCAACATCAAACAGATCCCTGCCCCCAGAGGCTTAACCCACCCGGGGACAGAGCAGCTGGGTCCCTGTGCGGGACCCCCAGCCGGATCTGTCACAGTCCGGACACCCCGGATACCTTCCCGACCCCCGGATCTGCCCCCTTCTGCAACCCCCCTGGGGCGCCCGGTTCTGCCCTCACCGATGCTGGAGTTTCGGCTGCTCCGGGGTTTGGCGCAGGTGACGTCGGGAAAGAAGATGCGGAGCTGGGAGTAGAGAAGCGTCACGTCCTTCCCCCGGAAGATCTAGGGCAGGGAGGTGGGGACAGGGTGACAGGCCAGCAGGGGGCAGTGCAGGGACGGTGCCAACGGCGTCCCCAGTGCCCGGCCCTGACTGCCAGGGGAGAGCACCCCTGCCCAGCCCCCCACCAGTATGTTGCCCCCTGGCATCACACCCCTAACTCCCTCAGTTACAACTCCAATCATCTAGAGCCATGGCTACAGCTAGAGGTCGCTGTTCCCCAGCCGCCCCACCCCAGAGGTGGCTGCATCTCAGCCCCAGGTGAGCCACCCCCTTGTGGCTGTTACCCCTTCAGCTAGGACCCCGGGGCTTCTTAGAGGGCCTAATATTTACCTTGGCCACGAAGGTGCCTCCTTTATTCAGCACGTGGGTCGTGATGTTCAGAGCCTGGAATGAGAAGGAGAAATTATCAACAAATGCCAAAATCCTTAATAAAAAAGGGAAAACTCTCTTAGCACTGAGATGCAGCCACCTCTGGGGTGGGGCAGCTGGGGAACAGCCACACATAACGCCGCATGGGGATGGCTCACCCAGCGCTGAGATGCAGCCACCTCTGGGTCGGGGCAGCTCGGGAACAGCCATTTGGGATAGGTAGCGATTGAAACTGCGGTGGGGGATTGGGGAATGGAATCACCTGACAGGGGGTGCCGTGCTGTGGGGAACGGGGCTCGGCAGGGGGTGCCCCCTTGCGGCCGGGCGGGGTACTCACCGCTAGCAGCAGCTGCGCCTGGATGTATTCGTCGATATCGTGAAGGCCGGTCACTGCAAGTCAGGAGGGGAGAGGGGGCTCAGTGGGGCCCAGTCCTACCCTATGCGGTGCCCTCCAGGGGGCGCCAGCGAGGGGCCTCCCGCCCCCCTCCCACCTGGAGCTGGGGGGGGCTGCTCCCACTCACCATCGGGGGCCCCGTCGCAGACCACCAGGTCGGCCGGCTGCCCTTCAAAGTGCTGGATGATCTCCTGCGCCGTGGAGACCTGGCGGGGGACAGACGGGCTGGGTTACGGGTCGGGACGGACAGACTCGGATCGGGGGGGGGCGGGAATGGGCTGACGTGGGCCCCCCACGTACCTTGGTGATGTCCCCCTGGATCTGGACAACCCCCGGGAGCGGAGCCATGGCCTGGAGATCGACTGCGACGATCTTCACGGAGTCAGGGCCCTCCCCAGCACTGCCCCTGGGGGACGGGGGGGGGACGGGTGAGAGACAGCCTGGGGGGGACCTTCCCCCTCCCACCCACTGCTACACCCCAGTCCCACCCCCTCTCCCCTCCCATCTCACCCCGTCCCTTCTGCCCCACCCCACTTCCTCCTGCCCCATCTCCCCCCACCCCGTCCCGCCCCCTTCTACTCTACTGCCTCCTCTGCCCCCTCCAGCCCCCGTCCTATCCCCCCACACCACTGCGCCCCTCCCCACCCCGCCTTCACCCTTCCAATCCCCCAGTCCCACCCCCCTCCCATTCCCCCATCTACCCCATATCACCTCCTGCTACCCTGCCCCACCCCCTGCCACCCATCCTCCCTTCGCCTCCAGCTCCCTCACACACACACACACTCACTTCAGCTTCCTGCTCAGAACCTGGCTCCAGCTGCCCGGGGCAGCGCAGAGATCCACCGCCCGGCGCACCCCTGCAGGGAGAGAACGGGGGGGGGCTGGGAGCCGGGACGCCTGGGTTCTCCCCCCGGCTCTGGGAGGGGAGTGGGGGCTAGTGGTTAGAGCAGGAGGGGCTGGGAGCCGGGACGCCTGGGTTCTCCCCCCAGCTCTGGGAGGGGACTGGGGGCTGGGGGGTTAGAGCAGGGGGGGCTGGGAGCCAGGATGCCTGGGTTCTCTCCCCAGCTCTGGGAGGAGAGTGGGGGCTGGTGGGTTAGAGCAGGGGGGCTGGGAGCCAGGACGCCTGGGTTCTCCCCCCAGCTCTGGGAGGGGACTGGGGGCTGGGGGGTTAGAGCAGGGGGGGCTGGGAGCCAGGATGCCTGGGTTCTCTCCCCAGCTCTGGGAGGAGAGTGGGATCTGGCAGGTTAGAGCGGGGGGGGCTGGGAGCCAGGACTCCTGGGTTCTCTCCCAAGAGACTGGGCAGCACAATGGGACCCCAATCTCCCACGGGCTTTGTGCAGCGCCCGGCACAACAGATGGGGGCTACCGTAATACACCTAATAGAAGGAGCTGCGGGCGGGGGCTGGGGCCGGTTCCCGGTTTACCCTCAAACAGCTGGAACTCCTCGTCCAGCTGCAGGAGTTTGAAGGCGCTGCGGGCCCGCCAGCCCTCCTCCTTCGCCAGGCGGTAGTAGATGTCCCGCTTGTCCTTCGATGAGCGCCCCATTTCGGCTCTGACGCCCCCGGGCCTGGAGGGCAAAGGATGAGGGCCAGTTACCCACCCTTCCTGGCTTGGCACCGGGGTCATTCTTAACTAAAAGACTTTTGTGTTGTTAAGGCGGAATTAGCTGAGACACATTACTGTAGGCCCTACAATAATAGGTCTGAGGGCACTGGAGCCAAATTAATTAGGGATCTATTACTGTAGGCCCTACATTAATAGATATATGGACACAGGTTCTAAATGAACACGGACATGTTACTGTAGGTCCTACACTAATAGGTATAATGGCCCTGGACCTAAATGAACGTGGATATATTATCGGAGGCCCTTTCAAAATAGTTTTAATGGCCCAGGACTCAAATGTCTGTATCTGAAGTTGGGAATATGGACTCTGTATCTGTATTTCAACTCTGCTGGTTTGGGTGACGCCCCCTGCTCACACTTCAGGCACAGGGACGGAAAAGCCAGACAGGCGGATGGCCCGTCAGCGAGGACAACGGACTGTGAAAAGCTCCTCCATACGGCCCCTACCTCACGGACGCTGTGATCCTATCACCTGATACTAAACCATTCCCTGGGACGTCTTGTAATTTCCACCGTAAGCGACGGGGGGTCACACTAGGGAAACAAAGTCAGTTCTCCCCGGCTATCCCACCCAAGATGACTACAGGGGGAAAGACCTGGGCCCAGTCTGTGGGTGTGTGAGAGGAGATTTGAAGAGTCTGGCTCAGCAAGACAGGTAAAAGGGGGCCCAGACTGGCAGAACAGGTAGACTCAGTGGTGTCCCCGCACACTGGGTGACATCCCAGGGGGTCCAACCCGTCACAAACCCAAGGAGGAGTATTTCTAACCAAGAAAAACCTGGCTGAAGTTTTGACTATTTGGAAAAGGGAAACTGAGGTAGGCTGCTTGTAGCGTGACCCTTGGACACCAGAGGCACCTACCTTAATAGGTACAGTGGCAGTGGACCAAATTTCTGTAGGCCCTGCAATAATGGGAGGCTTGGCAGAAATAGACTTCTTAGTATAATTTCAATGGATAATATCAACATTTATTTTTAAGTGCTTTTTTCTGGTTTCATCCATTTAAATATTCACAGGTTCCCAAAATGATGGTCTTCACGCATTTTATTTTTATCAATTTAGACTTTTGCAGTTGCAGGAAATCATGGGCCGGGTGAGACAATTGCTTAATGACGGGAGATGCCGAGATTCCAAAAGTTAAAGCTTTATACTTGTTACAAGCTGTCAACACCACAGGTCAAAACATACAAATGCCAGCAGCATTGTCACCAGTCTGTTTCGCAGTTAGTGACCAACTCGTCTGCAATAAGTTTAACAACATACTTCTCGCCTGTGTATATTTTGTCGAAATCAGGGAGGAGCAATTCTTCCTCGACTATCCACCATATAAAGTCAATACCCTCAATCAGGTCCCAAGCAGGATTTCTCTTACTTTGCCTAGCCGGGAATTTAGACTATTATCGCTGGAAATATTTTTCTGTCGATGTGGGCGGTGAAATCGACATTTACCGACAAAAATCAAAACCCTGCAATCCTAAATAACAGGCGTACTGACAAAGAAGCCGGGTCGATGTGGATCTGTTATAGTAGGCCCTACTTTAAATGATTTATTGATACAAGCCTCAAATTAAGTCGTCTTCCCTATCTAAACAGACTTCGCTGTACGAGTCCTCTCCCTCCAAACTGCTCTGTTCAATTCATATCTTCTATCAGGCTACTACTTCTTCTTGGGTTGGCCTCTCTGTCTTTTTCCATCAGTCTTGATCTTCTGGACTCTCTTACCCACATAATTGTCCAGCCTGCGCTTTTGTGACCAAGTGATCTGGGACTTTTTTTCCTTTATGGGGTTACTTTGAGTATGTCTCCGACATACACATCCCTTGCATGGTCCTTCTTGTTTTCACCACTCATCCACCTCAATGTGCGTGTTTCTGCAGAACAGATACTTTCCTCGCGTTTCTTCTTTGTTGCGCCATGCATTAACACGGGACGGAGCACCATTTTCTACACTTGCCCTTTTAATTTGATCAGTATCTTCCTGATACGTACCTCACCACTTCTCTCCGTCTGAGCCAGGTATTTATTATTCTAGCTCTAATTTAGTCCTCTATTTCCCCATTTTCCCGGATTCTGGAACTCAAGATACTTGAAACTTTACATTTTCGGTACTGCCTGCCCATCTAGCTTCAGGGCTAATTCTTGAGTGTCCACACTATTGAAATCACATGTTTATTTTGAGCCCATGATTCTCCAATATGTCTCTCCAGATAGTCATCAAGATCCTCTTCTAGACTATCTTTAGGCATGGAAGGAATAGAGTTTTCTTTAAACAGTAAATCTTAGTAAACATCGATTTTACCAGACACCCACCAACAGACGAAAAAATTATTTCCATCGATAATAAGCAAAATTTACAGATAAGCAAAGTAAGAAAAATGCTGCTTAGAGACTGTCCTTAAATAATAGTTGTAAATGTATTGTATAACCCAGGCCACAAAACTTCCCCGAAATAATTCCTAGAGTCGATCTTTTAGAAAAACAGCCAATCTTGATGTGAGGGCATTCAGGACGAAATTGAACAAGAAAGGGATCGGTGCTTTTTGAAGTGGGAGGGCTCTCCCGGGCTTTCTGCATTTGTTCAAAATCCTGTTCCACGGATCCTTTATGGGACTGCCCACCAGTTTCATCTTTGATGAACCTGAACCTCACTTTCTATATATTTTTGGTGCTTGTCCTGCCCTTTTGCCAGTCGATACGCTTCTTTTTCCCCTTCCTGTGTTCCAAGTCGTGCATAAAGTTCCTCACCGTCCTTTGCTTTCGCTTTTGCAACTACATTCTTGTATGCCTCCTCCTACTCTTTCGGCAGGTTTAAACTTTTCCCCGTTATCTTTTAACCCTTCTTGTACTTCCTCGCCCCATCACCAAGTTTCTTTGGGAGCGAAGCTTTCCCTTTTGATTCACCCACCACTTGTCACTATAAAATCCCCAGATTTATCCACTTCTTCCACACGTGGTGCCGACCTCTCCTCTCCATAACCACATCCTAAAGGCCTTTTCAGCTTCACCCTATAGTTTTTGCCACCTTATCTGTGGTGTTATCCTCTTCGCTTTTCTCTATACCTTTGTCCTAAGAAACGTATCCAAGGTGAGGGGTCTCTGTTGACAGGTAACGCTGCCTCCCGCAATCACCTTGCAATTCCTTTCATATCATTTATTTTCCGGATCCAAATTAAGTAGAGGCATATTATTATAGGCCCTGCGTTAATGAAGTATGTTGACACAGGTTCTGCATTAAGAATACATGATTGTCGGCCCTCCGTGAATATGTATATTGTCACTGGAGCTAAATTAATTACATATGTGTGATTGTAGGCCCTGCGTTAATTGGTAGATTGACCCAGAGTCCTGGTAAATTATGGATATGTTATTGTAGGTCCTACAATAAGTTAGTTGTGTTGTCCCAAGGTGCTGAATCCATCTCCACCAGGAATAAACCAAATATTATTGTAGGACCTACATAAATAGCCACATATTATTGTAGCCCCCAAATGAATACGCATATATTATTGTAGGGCCTACAATAATACATCACTGGCAAACACCTTCACACACAGCCCCATCCAACCTGATCTGTTATTGTAGGACCCGCCTTAATTGGTATCGCCTCTGCGCATGCGCCCTGAGGCCCAACGTTCGGGCACCGCACAGGGTGAAGCGACGGCGCACGCGCAGCACGGGCACGTGCCTGCGGCGGTTGGAACGTACTCCCCCCCCCCCGGCGGCGCAGGCGCACAACCTTCCTTGCCCGACCGCTGCTTACCGCGCCGGACGCGACCGAACCCGCCCGGAGAGACGGCGCCGAACCGGAAGTGGTTCTTTCCCAAGCCGGAAACGGAAGCTAGGGCGGCGCCGGCGTTGGGGGGGAAGGAGTCGGGCCGGGGGGGGGGGGGCAGGAGCTGCGGACTGTGGGGAACGGAGCTGGGCTGACGGTGGCGGATTTTCTTCAGTGCGCCTGCGCAGAGACGGCCCGCTTTCACTGCGCCTGCGCAGCAAGCCTAAGCGCGTGAGGTTTTCCCCTATTGCGCACGCGGGGGGGGGGGGAACGCATTCGATCGGCGCATGCGCATTGCAGGACAGCAGTGAGGGAAAGTCTTACTGCAGCACTGCATTGTGGGAATTGTAGTCTCCATGGGTCATGTGACCTAGAGCCCTGCATTCAAGGCATTGCAGTACCCTGGGCTCCTGGAGCAGCAGTGCATGCTGGGATAGAGACAGTCGTGCTTCGGGAGACCCCCCCTCCCAGCAAGTGCAATGCATGCTGGGATTTGTAGTTCGCGGGGGGGGGGCACGATGAGGCGCAGTGCATACTGGGATTTGTGGTTCCCTGGGGAGGATCAGGTACAATGCATGCTGGGATTTGCAGTTCCTTGGGGAGCCAATTGCAGGAATTTATAGCAAGTTGGGGGGGGGGCCAATCAGGAACGGTGCATGCTGGGAGTTCTAGCCCAACACCCCCTCTCCCCCCCGCAAAAAAATGAGGTCGGCTTAAAGAGCTCATGCGATTTATTTAAAAGAGAACGAACATGGGGGCGGCTCCCCCTTTGCCTGCTGCTCTTTGAGGCCTGGGGGGGGGGGGGCTGGTTTTGGGGGCCACGGCGTCCTCCCTTCTCCGTGGGGGTGAGAAGGGTAGAACCAGGACTCCTGCCGCTGGGGATCCCAGCAAAGTCTCCAGCTCTCCAGCCCCGATTACCCTCCTCCTGGGAGACACGGCACCCGCCTTTAGCCGGCTCATAAGTGAAGTGGGGCAGGGGAGCCCAGGGCTGGGCTAGCAGGGGCTGTGGGTCAGGAGTGAGGGGCACCGGCAGAGCTGGGGGGGGAGCCCAGGGCTGGGCTAGCAGGGGCTGCGGGTCGGGAGTGTGGGGCACCGGCAGAGCTGGGGGGGAGCCCAGGGCTGGGCTAGCAGGGGCTGTGGGTCAGGAGTGAGGGGCACCGGCAGAGCTGGGGACGGCACCCATGGGGTTAATACCCTTTCCCCTTGTGACATCGGAGTCCATTTGATGACATCACAGCAGAGGAGGAGGAGCTCTGGCAGCCACACCCAAGCATTCAATGACATCACTGCATAGAGGTGTGGCTTGGTGCATGTGATGTCACAATTAATGAGGCGTGGCTTCCTGCAGGACCCACCCCTTGCTGGGGCAATTTGATGGTGTCACTGCCTAGACACCTGGGCAGACCCTTTGATGACATCACAGTAGATAGGGTGTGACTTGTTCCACACAGTGATGTCACCACCAATGGGGTGTGGCTTTATCACCCAGTGACATCACCACCAATGGGGGCGTGGCTTACCACCTCTGATGAGGCCCCAGTAAGATGGGTGGGGCTTGTTGCATTGTGAGGACCTCCCCGGTGAGCATCCAATAGCTCTCGTCCCATTGGATGACCTCATAAGTGGAGGTGTGGCTTGGGCCACTGGGTGACATCACGCTGCATGGGGCGTGGCTCGGTCCATCCAATGACATCAGTGGATGGGGCGGGGCTCAGCCCGTAGAGAGCCAGGAATGGGGTGGGATTGTGAGGGGCTGGGGTGGGGTTCTTTGGGGTCGGGGGACTGAGCCCCAGCCCCTGGGTCAGCCGGGGAAGCAGATGGAGCAGCACTCCAGGCAGATTTCCAGGCAGTCCGCGGAGTCGCAGCAGTCCTGGAGGAGCCCGCACCCCCCTCCGCAGGGGCAGCTGCCTCCCCCGCAGCCCTGACCTGGGGGGTCCCCCCTGGCGCAGCAGCCCCCCGCCAGGCACAGCGCCCCACAGCCCAGACCGTCCAGCGCCAGGGAGCAGAGCGCCAGGAACTCGCAGAACAGGCAGGCCAGGGCACAGTGAGCGCAGCAGTCTGGGGGAGAGAAAGAGGGGGCAGAGGGTGAGCGAAGCCGAAGAGTGAACCCAGGAGTCCGGGATCCCAGGCCACCCACCACCCCTAGACCCCACTCCCCTCCCAGAGCTGGGGAGAGAACCCAGGTGTCCCGGTGCCTGGCCCCCCCTGCTCTAACCACCAGACCCCACTCCCCTCCCAGAGTTGGGGAGAGAACCCAGGAGTCCTGGCTCCTAGCCCAGCCCACTTGCAGAGGCTGTTTGTTTTTCTATCTGGGCGGAAATGGCCATAATAATAATTGAGTTAACGAGCTCCCAGTGGCACCTGGGGCGGATCCTGAATTAATGCTCAACTCTGGGCGAAACCGGCAACATGAACCCAACCGTCGGCTCCCCTCCCCCACCCCAGCTCTGCCAGTGCCCCTCACTCCCGACCCGCAGCCCCCGCTAGCCCAGCCCTGGGTTCCCCCCCGCTCTGCCGGGGCCCCTCACTCCCAACCCGCAGCCCCTGCTAGCCCAGCCCTGGGTTCCCACCAGCTCTGCCGGGGCCCCTCACTCCCGACCCACAGCCCCCCGCTAGCCCAGCCCTGTCCCCCCAAAGCCCTGCCGGTGCCCCTCACTCCCAACCTGCAGCCCCTGCTAGCCCAGCCCTGCCCCCCCAGCTCTGCCAGGGCCCCTCACTCCTGACCCGCAGCCCCCTGCTAGCCCAGCCCTGCCCCCCCTCATAGCCCTGCCGGTGCCCCTCACTCCCGACCCGCAGCCCCCCGCTACCCCAGCCCTGCCCCCCCAGCTCTGCCAGTGCCCCTCACTCCCGACCCGCAGCCCCCCGCTAGCCCAGCCCTGTCCCACCAAAACCCTGCCGGTGCCCCTCACTCCCAACCTGCAGCCTCCTGCTAGCCCAGCCCTGCCCCCCCAGCTCTGCTGGTGCCCCTCACTCCCAACCTGCAGCCCTTGCTAGCCCAGCCCTGGGTTCCCCCCCGCTCTGCCGGGGCCCCTCACTCCTGACCCGCAGCCCCCTGCTAGCCCAGCCCTGCCCCCCCCCCCCCATAGCCCTGCTGGTGCCCCTCACTCCCGACCCACAGCCCCCTGCTAGCCCAGCCCTGCCCCCCCCAGCTCTGCCGGTGCCCCTCACTCCCGACCCGCAGCCCCTCCCAGCCCAGCCCCGCACTCACCATCCCCAGCCACCTCCTGGATGTGCGAGGCGGTGGATTTACAGCTCTGGTGGCTGCAGACAGACGCGGTGGAGCCCAGACGCTGCTTCCCGCGCCGGGCCGGGGGCGCGGGGAGCGGAGCCTTGTCCCTCCAGCGCTCAGGGCAGCGGGTGACGGCAGGGCCCCCCGAGGGCTGGGGTGTGGAGTCTGAAAGCAGAGGGGACAGCGGAGATGGAACCCAGGAGTCCTGGCTCCCCCCCCCCCCCCGATCTACCCCACCAGACCCCACTCCCCTCCCAGAGCCGGGGAGAGAACCCAGGAGTCCTGGCTCCCGGCCCCCCCTGCTCTAACCACTAGACCCCACTCCCTCATACCTCTCCCTGCTTTCTCAGTGGTCAGGGGCGGGAGAATTAGCGATGTCTCCTCGCTGGGACGAACCTCTTCCCCAGGCAGAGATCTCCGGCTGGGACAATCCACATCCCCTGGGAGCAACCAGACACTGTCAGCAGTAACCCCATCTGCTGTGCGGTGCCTCCCCAGCAGCCCTGCCCCAGAGCTGGCTGCATCTCCATGCCGCACGAGCCATCCCTGTGCAGCGTTATATGCAGCTGACCCACCCCAGAGGTGGCTGCATCTCAGCACCAGATGAATTATCGTTATGCGTTCAGGAGCTGCAATGAGACAGGGCACTTACTCTCCGACGTGGAGAATCTGCCTGGGTCTCCTGAGACGCCCTTCGATAGTGCATCCGCCCCACGACCGTCAGGGGGGACTGGGCTGCCCACAGACATCAGGGCCCCGAGGGTAGGAACAGCAGGTGTAATGGTTAGAGAACTCACCCCACACAGCTCTGCCAGTGCCCCTCAACCCCGACCCGCAGCCCTCTGCCCCCAGCCCTGTCCCCCCACCACAGCTCTGCCAGTGCCCCTCAATCCCGACCCGCACCCCCTGCTCGCCCAGCCTTGGGCCTTTTCTGGGTTTTGGCTTCTGGCTGGGTGAGAGGAAAGTGGGAAAGGAGCCAGTGAATGACCGGACGCATCAGAGTGACCCCTCCCTGCAGACAAGTGGGGAGGGGGAGCTAGTGGTTAGAGCGGGGCAGGGGGGGCTGTTGCTGGGAGCCCGGACTCCCAACCCCCCCAGCTCTAACCACTAGACCCCACTCCCCTCCCAGAGCCGGGAGAGAACCCAGGAGTCCTGGCTCCCAGCCTCCCTGCTCTAACCCCTAGCCCCCACTCCCCTCTAAGAGCCAGGGAGAGAACCCAGGAGTCCTGGCTCCCAGCCCCCCCTGCTCTAACCCACTAGCCCCCACTCCCCTCGCAAAACCAGGGAGAGAACCCAGGAGTCCTGGCTCCCAGACCCTCCCCCCTAAGTCCCACCAAACCCCACTCCCCTCTTAGAGCTTGGGAGAGAACCCAGGAGTCCTGCTCTGTGTGGCTAGGGGGAGGAGGACGTCCCAGCACAGCAGGTACTGGGGCTGGCAGGAGATGAAAGTGGGGGCGTCAGAGGTGAGGCAGCCGCTGGGCCTTGGCTTCCTGATTTCACCGCCCGGACAACTGGGTTCAAAGCAGAGGGCAGCAGAGGTGGAAAAAACAGACTCATAAATCTCCAACCCCCGCGGGAATATAATCAGCTCTCAGGGACGGGAAGATAAACAACAGGGATGGGGGGCGGGAGCCAGGACGCCTGGGTTTTTACCCCCGGCTTTGTGGGGGAAAGACCCCGTGTCCCCTTCGTTTCCCACAAATGAGATACACCCCCCCAATCACACCCACAAATGTGCACCCAGCAAGATAGATACACATAGGCACAGATGTCCTACGTACACGCAACGACACGGACAAAACCCACAGCGCGATACACACAGACAGCCCCAGGACCCCCCACCCCAGGTCACACAACCTGCCCCACCCCTGGGTCCATCCCTTACCTCAGCGCGGGTGGGGGAGCCGGGGGCTGCTTTTCACCCCTCTGCTGCACCGTTACAGTCCCTGTCTCTGGTGTGGGGGGGTCCTGGGTCAGAACCGCCCTCTTCTGCCTCCTTCTGTTACCCCATCCACCCCCTTCTATCGCCCTCGCAGCATCCCCAGACACCCCATTGATCCCCAGGCACCACATCCATCCAACACCCCATCCATCCATCCATCCAAAACCCCATCCATCCATCCATCCTTCCCGACACCCCATCCATCCATCCCAACACCCCATACCAACACCCTATCCATCCATCCAACACCCCTTCCATCCATCCCAACACCCCATACCACCACCCTATCCATCCATCCAACACCCCTTCCATCCATCCCGACACCCCATCCATCCTTCCATCCATCCCGACACCCCATCCATCCATCCATCCAAAACCCCATCCATCCATCCATCCTTCCCGACACCCCATCCATCCATCCCAACACCCCATCCCGACACCCCATCCATCCATCCCGACACCCCATCCATCCATCCCGACACCCCATACCAACACCCTATCCATCCATCCAACACCCCTTCCATCCATCCCGACACCCCATCCATCCTTCCATCCATCCCGACACCCCATCCATCCATCCATTCAAAACCCCATCCATCCATCCATCCTTCCCGACACCCCATCCATCCATCCCAACACCCCATACCAACACCCTATCCATCCATCCAACACCCCTTCCATCCATCCCGACACCCCATCCATCCTTCCATCCATCCCGACACCCCATCCATCCATCCATCCAAAACCCCATCCATCCATCCATCCTTCCCGACACCCCATCCATCCATCCCAACACCCCATCCCGACACCCCATCCATCCATCCCGACACCCCATCCATCCATCCCGACACCCCATACCAACACCCTATCCATCCATCCAACACCCCTTCCATCCATCCCGACACCCCATCCATCCTTCCATCCATCCCGACACCCCATCCATCCATCCATTCAAAACCCCATCCATCCATCCATCCTTCCCGACACCCCATCCATCCATCCCAACACCCCATACCAACACCCTATCCATCCATCCAACACCCCTTCCATCCATCCCAACACCCCATACCAACACCCTATCCATCCATCCAACACCCCTTCCATCCATCCCGACACCCCATCCATCCTTCCATCCATCCCGACACCCCATCCATCCATCCATCCAAAACCCCATCCATCCATCCATCCTTCCCGACACCCCATCCATCCATCCCAACACCCCATACCAACACCCCATCCATCCATCCCGACACCCCATCCATCCATCCCAACACCCCATACCAACACCCTATCCATCCATCCAACACCCCTTCCATCCATCCCAACACCCCATACCAACACCCTATCCATCCATCCAACACCCCTTCCATCCATCCCGACACCCCATCCATCCTTCCATCCATCCCGACACCCCATCCATCCATCCATTCAAAACCCCATCCATCCATCCATCCTTCCCGACACCCCATCCATCCATCCCAACACCCCATACCAACACCCTATCCATCCATCCAACACCCCTTCCATCCATCCCAACACCCCATACCAACACCCTATCCATCCATCCAACACCCCTTCCATCCATCCCGACACCCCATCCATCCTTCCATCCATCCCGACACCCCATCCATCCATCCATCCATCCAAAACCCCATCCATCCATCCATCCTTCCCGACACCCCATCCATCCATCCCAACACCCCATACCAACACCCCATCCATCCATCCCGACACCCCATCCATCCATCCAAAACCCCATCCATCCATCCATCCTTCCCGACACCCCATCCATCCATCCCAACACCCCATACCAACACCCTATCCATCCATCCAACACCCCTTCCATCCATCCATCTCACACACTTGCTCTGTCCTGCTTTGGAGTGACACGGAAATTCCAATCTCTCCCCTCCCAGCACAACATCTGAGAGAGACCCTGGCAAGGGGGGTGACAATCCAACCCTTCTCCTACTTCCCAACCATTCCCCGGTTTTGGTGCTCAGCTGCTCCACCCCAGAGGGGGCTGCATCTCAGCGCTGGGCAAGCCATCCCCGTATTGCGTTATGTGCGACTGTTCCCCAGCTGCCCCGCCCCAGAGGTGGCCACATCTCAGCGCTGCCCTGGACTCTCTCAGCTCGGCAGCTGAGGCCTGCTGGTCGTAGGGGGCTGGGCTGGGAACCAGGAAAGGCGGCAGAGAAGAAATGGGCACTAATGGATTCTGCCATAACTAATTCATCCCCCTGAGCAGACAGTGAGATGCAGCCTCCCCCAGGGCTCATCCGCCGGCTGCTGGCGCGTTGGCTCCCTGTATTTACAGCTCACAACACCCGCCGGGGGTGGGGGAGGAGGGGGGGGAGGGCGGAGGCTTGCCAAATGCAACAGGGGGCTGCGGTTTGGGAGTGAGGGGCACCGGCAGGGCAGGGGGGCCGGGCTATCAGGGGGCTGCGGTTCAGGAGTGAGGGGCACCAGCAGGGCCGGGGGGCCGGGCTGTGGGGGGCAGGGGCTGCAGGTCAGGAGTGAGGGGCACCGGCCGGGATGGGGTGGGGGCGGGAGTGAGTTCCAGGCCACCTTGGGTCTATCCCATCATGCACTTTCTCTCCCCCCCCTTCATAAATGAGTAATTATGTCTCCATGGCAATGGATGCTGCAGGAAGCAGAAATGAATTAACAGAGAGGGACCAAGATGCCCCCCCCAGCCCTGCCTGTGCCCCTCACTCCCGACCCGCAGCCCCCCCCAGCCCTGCCGGTGCCCCTCAATCCGGACCCGCAGCCCCCCACTAGCCCTGCCTGTGCCCCTCACTCCCAACCCACAGCCCCCCACTAGCCCTGCCTGTGCCCCTCACTCCCGACCCGTAGCCCCCCCCCCCGCTAGCCCAGCCCTCGGCTCCCCCCAGCTTTGCCGGTGCCCCTCACTCCCGACCCCGCAGCCCCCGCAGGGGGGAGGATCCCAGGGGGATGGGGGGGCTGGATGCTGGGGGCTGGGTGGGGGGGCTGGATGCGGGGGGGAGGATCCCGGGGGATGGGGGGGGCTGGTGCAGGGGGGGAGGATCCCGGAGGATGGGGGGGGCTGGATGCAGGGGGGGAGGATCCCGGAGGATGGGGGGGGGCTGGATGCAGGGGGGAGGATCCAGGGGGGACGGGGGGTCTGGATGCCGGGGGCTGCGGGGGGATGGATGTAGGGTGGGGGGCTGGATGCAGGCGGGAGGATCCGGGGAGGGCGGGGCTTGGGGCGGGGCTGATTTCGCTGCAGCGGCTGCTCCCTGCGCCGGTCCGTGTCTCCCCCTCCCCGCGGTTCGGTCCCGTCCGGTCCCTGCGCGATGGCTCCGACCCTGATGCTGGCGGCCCTGCTCTGCGCGCTGGGCCCCGCCGCCGGGAAGGTAGGGGGGGGACCCGGGACCCCCGAGCCCTGCGCCCCATCGCCCCCCTGCGCCCCCATCTCCCCTCATCCCCCCCGGCGCCCCCATCTCTCCCCACCTGCCCTCTGCGCCCCCATCGCCCCCCCGGCGCCCTCATTTCTCCCGTAGCCCCCCCGGGGCCCCATCTCTCCCCGCCTTCCCCCGGAGCCCCATCTTTCCCCATCGCCCCCCCCCGCACTCCCATCTTCCCCCTGCGGCCCCATATCCCCTCATCGCCCCCCTGAACCCCATCGCCCCCCTGCGCCCCATCTCTCCCCATCGTCCCCTGCACCCCCAACGTCCCATCTCTGCCTTGTGCCCCACCTCCCCCTGCTCCCCCATCTTCTCCATCGCCTCCCCGCACCCCTCATCTTCCCTCCCTTTATCCCCCTACGCGAACCCCACGCCCCTTTCCCCCCCCCCGCAGTCCTTATTATTGTCTCCCGGGGGGGGGATGTACCCTGGAGCCAGGGGAGTCTGGGGCGGTGGGCTGATGGGTCCCATCTCCGGGGCTGCCCCACCCCCACTGAGGCCCAGACCCCGACCCCCCCACAGCGCAAGAGACCGGGGGGGGGGTGGCTGCTGTGAGTTCCCCCCTCAGTCGAGACGGTAGCGCTGGGTGGATCGATGTGGGTGTGGGGTGTATAAAGGGGCTGGGCGGTGTCTGGGGGCCTAAGGGGTATCGGTGGATGGGGGTGTTGGGGGAGTGGTCTAGGGGGATGGGGGTGTTTGGGGCGTGGGGGTATTAGAGATGGGGGTGTTGGGGGGCGGGGGGGTCTCAGGGGATGGGTGGTGTTTGGGGGAGTGGCGGTCTAGGGGAATGGGCGGTGTTTGAGGGCGATGGTGGTGTTTGGGGCGTGGGGGGTCTCAGGGAATGGGGTACTTGAGGGGGATGGGGTGCTTGAGGGTAGGGGGGATGGGTGGTGTTTGGGGGAGTGGCGGTCTAGGGGGATGGGGTGTTTGGGGGTCTCAGGGGATGGGGGTGTTTGAAGGTAGGGGGGATGGGTGGTGTTTGGGGGGGTGGCAGTCTAGATGGATGGGGTGTTTGAGGGGGATGGGCGGGGTTTGGGGGTCTCGGGGGATGGGAGCTTGAGGGGGATGTCGGGTCTGGAGGACGGAGGGGGATGGGGGGTTCTGTATCTGTCGCACTCCGCCCCAGAAGCAGCCGCATTTCAGCAGCAGACAGGAGCCAGGAGCTGTGCGCAGTGGGGGGGGGGAGCGGGGGGGGAGACAGAAAGAACGAGAAGGGGCCCCACCAGCCACAGACAACGGGGAGCACGTGATGCCTGGGGGCCGGGGCTGGCAGCGCCCCCCCCACGAACCCCTCCCCATCTCCCCAGAGCCAGCTGCCAGCCAAGCCCCCCCCCCCCCCCAGCACTCCTGGTGACTCAGCCTGCGGATCCCGACTGCCACAGACACATGGGTGGGGGGATCACTGCAGAGATGCCCCTCCCCCACCACCTCCCAGACCTGCCTCCCCCCCCATTTGCTGACCTCCCCCCCATTAGCTGAAAAGGTGCGTAGCTGTCCTGTGCTCCTGGCTCTGGGAGAGGAGTGGGGGCTGGTGGGTCAGAGCAGGAGGGGCTGGGAGCCAGGACTCCTGGGTTCTCTCCCCGGCTCTGGGAGGGGAGTGGGGTCTAGTGGTTAGAGCAGGGGGGGGCTGGGAGCCAGGACTCCTGGGTTCTCTCCCTGGCTCTGGGAGGGGAGTAGGGTCTGTTGGTTAGAGCGGTGGGGGCTGGGAGCCAGGACTCCTGGGTTCGCTGGGAATGGGCTGGGTACATTGGGTACCATCCATTCACCTCTCCGCCTCTTTCTCTCTGTGTTTTCCCCACAGGCTCTTCCCACCGGCCCCAGGGGGGCGCTGCCCCATGACTCAGCCGGGGGCCCCCGGCGTTTCCGACGGGACCTACGGGGGGCTCCCTACGAGGGGGAGATGGGGCAGGCCAACGAGATCTACTACCCCCGGCTGGGGCCGCTGGTCCAGGATGAGCTGCTGGCCCAGGCGCTGGAGAGGCTGGGGGCGCCCCCCGCGGGCCGGTGGCGGGAGGACGAGCCGGGTGGCACCCCGTGGCTCCAGGAGGTGCCCCCCGGTGTCCGCTGGAGGCAGGACGGGGCCCAGACCGCCCTGGCTCTCCAGCGCCTCCTCCAGGAATCAGTCCCCCTGGCCTCTCTCCTGCAGCTGTGGGACCAGGCCAGGGGGGCCCCGTACCCCGATTACGATGAGACCGGGGCGGGTGCCCCCCCCAGGACCCGGGCCCCGGCCCCACCCCAGCTGAGCCGCTACCGGACGGACGGGGCCTATGAGAGCCACCAGGACGAGCCGGGGGATGAGGAGCCTGGGGAGATGGATGCGGAGATGCTGAGGTGCCTGGAGAAGGGCCGGGCCCCGGGCCCCATTCCCCGCCCCCCTGAGCCAGCCAGTCTCAACCCCCCCCGGGGCCAGATGGGAGCCAGCGCCCCCTAGAGGGAAAAGGCCGTGTGCCCCAGTTGGGGTCCGGGGTTCTCTCCCTGGCTCCGGGAGGGGAGTGGGGTTTAGTGGTTAGAGCAGGGGGGGCTGGGAGCCAGGACTCCTGGGTTCTCTCCCTGGCTCCAGGAGGGGAGTGGGGTTTAGTGGTTAGAGCAGGGGGGGCTGGGAGCCAGGACTCCTGGGTTCTCTCCCTGTCTCTGGGAGGGGAGCAGGGTCTAGTGGATTAGTGGATCAGAGTGGGGGCAGGGCTGGGATCCCGGACGCCTGGGTTCTAGCTCCATTTTTCCTCTGGCTTGCAGGTACCTGGTGGGCCGGATACTTGCAGGGGGCGGCGAGACGCGACCCCCCCACCACCCCAGACGCCTGCGCCGGGGGCTAGAGGAAGAACCCCCCACCCTGCTGCGTGTGAAGCGGTTGGGGGGCGACGGGGAGGGCCCCGAGGCGGGGGCACCCCAGCTGCAGCGAGCCAAGAGGACAGAGGAGGAGGAGGAGGCTGTGGGGGGGCGGAGGGGGGCGTATGGGGGGGAGCCCCTGCTGAGATACCTGCCTGAGTAACAGGGACCCCCCCCCAGGCCCAGTGAGCGCTAATGCGGCGGGGGAGGGGGCTTACGTCCCCCCCTGCCCCGCCCATCTCTGAATGTAGCCAGCTGTGGGTGCGGGGGAGGGGCTGCCTTGCTCCTAGCCCCCCAATCTCTGCCTCCCAATGACCCCTCCCTCCACAGGCCGGCTTATCACTGGGCCCCACGTCTCTCCCCCACAAGCCAACTGCCCCCCCATTGGGGTGACGGCTCACCCCCAACATGCTTCAAGATCCCTATTCCCCCCCCGGGCTATGCCCCCCAATATCCCAGCTCCGAGCCCCCTCTTGTCCCCAGGGCTCTGCCCCCCCAGCTCTGAACCCCCATTTCCTCCACTACCCTAGCTCTGCCCCCCACCCCCCTGGTTCCCCCCGCTTCTATCAGTCCATTCAGTAACGGCTTCCCGCCCCCCTTGTCTGTCTGTCTGGTGTTGATTAATTAACTAATGAAATAAAGGCTCGTCAGGTATTTTGATGTAAAGGCCGAGTGGTGGTCTCCGTGTGTGTGCCTCTGCCCCCAGGCTAGGGGGCGCCGTGCTGCGGGGAGCAGGTTAGGGGGCTGGGCGGGGGGCGCTCTCCCCTGGCACTCAGGACTGGGCACTGGGGGGCGCTGTGCTGTGGGTCGGGGGGCTCAGTAGGGGGCGCTATCCCCTGGCAGTCAGGGCAGGGCGCTGGGGGGTGCCGTGCTGTGGGTCGGGGGGCTCAGTAGGGGACGCTCTCCCCTGGCAATCGGGGCTGGGCACTGGGGGGTGCTGTGCTGTGGGTCGGGGGGCTCAGTAGGGGACGCTCTCCCCTGGCAATCGGGGCTGGGCTCTCGGGGGGTGCCATTTTGTGGGTTGGGGGGGCTCAGTAGGGGGCGCTTTCCCCTGGCAGTCAGGGCCAGGCGCTGGGGGGCACTGTGCTGTGGGTCGGGGGGCTCAGTAGGGGGCGCTCTCCCCTGGCACTCAGGACCGGGCACTGGGGGGCGCTGTGCTGTGGGTCGGGGGGCTCAGTAGGGGGCGCTCTCCCCTGGCAGTCAGGGCTGGGCACTGGGGGGCGCCGTGCTGTGGGTCGGGGGGCTCAGTAGGGGGCGCTCTCCCCGGCACTCAGGACTGGGCACTGGGGGGCGCCGTGCTGTGGGTCGGGGGGCTCAGTAGGGGGCGCTCTCCCCTGGCAGTCAGGGCTGGGCACTGGGGGGCGCTGTGCTGTGGGTCGGGGGGCTCAGTAGGGGACGCTCTCCCCTGGCAATCGGGGCTGGGCTCTGGGGGGCGCTGTGCTGTGGGTCGGGGGGCTCAGTAGGGGGCGCTCTCCCCTGGCAGTCAGGGCCGGGCACTGGGGGGCGCTGTGCTGTGGGTCGGGGGGCTCAGTAGGGGGCGCTCTGCTCTGGACAGAGCCCCAGAGGCAGGAGATTTAGGACTGAAGCCCAAACATTTCATTCCCAGATTCGGGGCCTGCCCGAGGAAGACCAGATGAGGCCGAAGCCAGAGGGTCCCCGGCCCCGGTGGCGGGGTTGGATCCGTCTGCCATCAGCCCCGAAGTGGGCCCTGGTGGGGGTGAGCCTGAGAGACGGAGGGAGGAGTGTGTGAGGGGGAGTCAGGTATTGGGGGGTCCCCTCCAGCCAGCCCCCTTTCTCAGCCCTGGGGGGTCAGGCATTGGGGTCCCCTCCATCCAGCCCCCCTTCTGAGCCTGGGTGTGTGTGTCTGGGCTGTGGGGGGAAGGGCCACCGCCTCCACCAATTGTGGCTCAAAAGGGCCCAGCAGCTGCCTCCCTCCCCTCGGCCCCCCCGCCCCAATCCAGCTGCATCCTCGCCTCCCATTGGCTGTTGCCAGGAGACCACCTACCTGCTGCTCCACAGCCCTGATGCTGGGTGGGGGGACACAGAGAGGGGCTATGGGGAGTTCGGGGCCCTGTGGGGGGGGCTCCGTGGGGAGCCCTGGAGGGTTTGGGGGGCTCTGTCAGGCACAGTGGGAGGTTTGGGGGCAGTGAGGGGGTTCAGGGCCCCCCGAACCCTCTCACTGCCCCCAGAGCTCCCACCTAGCAATAAACGACCAGGGATGCCCCCCCCTTGGCCCCTTTGTGCTCCAGCTGGTACCTTTCCCGTCGACACTGTATTCCGGACACTGAATAAAGCCTCCTGCGTTCACACAGGCCGAGAGTCACTCCAGATTCAGGAAGCTGGGGGGTGGGGGTGGCTCCCTTTGGGGGCGCGTCTCCCTCCGGGGGGGGCCTCACCGCGGGGGGCTCATGGCGTGATGGGGCAGCACTAAGGGTTGGTCCCAGGGGGCAGAGAAGCCAAGGGGCTCCCCCCAGGGAGAGTGTGAGCCCAAAGGGGGGCTGGTGCACTGTAAGGGTCCCTCCCCAGGGGCAGTACCAGAGCCGGGTGGGAGCACCAGGGCTGGGGATCCGTGCGGCCCCGCTCCGGTACTCCTCCTTCACCGGGCCTGTTTCGTTCCCGCACTCCCCTCCTCCTCCTCCACTGGGCCTGTCTTGTTCCCTCGCTCCCCTACTCCTCCTCCACCGGGCCTGTTTCGTTCCCGCACTCCTCTCCTCCTCCTCCATCGGGCCTGTCCCGTTCCCGCACTCCCCTCCGCCACTGGGCCTGTCTCATTCCCGCACTCCTCCTCCACCAGGCCCGTCTCGTTCCCTCGCTCCCTACTCCTCCTCCACCGGGGCTGTCCGTTCCCTCGCTCCCCTACTCCTCCTCCACTAGGCCCATTTCGTTCCCTCGCTCCCGCACTCCTCCTCCCCTGGGCCTGTCTCCTTCCCGCACTCCTCCTCCACTGGGCCTGTTTCGTTCCCTCGCTCCCCTACTCCTCCTCCACTAGGCCCGTTTCGTTCCCTCACTCCCACACTCCCCTCAACACTGCCAACCTCCCCTGCATGACCTCCCCCCATGCCCGGCACAGCCCCCCCACAAGCCCCACCCTACAGCACCCCTATGCACTGCCCCCCACACCTGCAACCAACAACCCACTTGCCACCCGGCACAATCACCTGTTTAGTCACCCCCCCCCACACCCAGAGCAGCCCCCACCCCCGACAAATCCACACCCAGAGCAGGGCTCCCCACCCGCAGGGGGCAGCAGGGACCCACACAAGTATGAGGCAGCAGCAACAGATGCAACCACTTCTGGGGGTGGGCTCGGGGCAGCGGTAGCCAGTTGCAGAACAATTAGGTGGGGGGTGGGGGCGGAGAATCCTGCTTGAGATCATACCAGGAGCCAGGGAGAGAACCCAGGAGTCCTGGCTCCCAGCCCCCACCCTGCTCTAACCACCAGACCCCACTCCCCTCCCAGAGCCAGGGAGAGAACCCAGGAGTCCTGGCTCTCAGCCCCGCCCCCCCTTTGCTCCCCTCTCCCCAGCTGCCGCCTCCAGGACTCCATTTCCCAGGCGGCCCCGCGGCGGGCGGCCCCGGCGGGCGCGGGCGGGGGCGGCGCGGTGCATGCCGGGGGCTGTAGTCGGCGGCCCGGGCGCTGAAGATGTCCGAGGTGCGGCCGCCCCCGCTGCGGGCGCTGGGCGATTTCCTGCTGGGCCCCGCGCGCCTGGCGGCCCCGGACCCGCGCGACCCGCAGCGCTGGAGGAACCGGGTCCTCAACAACCTGCTCTACTACCAGAGCAACTACGGGCTGGGGCTGGGGCTGGCGCTGCTGCTGGGGGGGTGAGCGCCGGCCGGGGGGGGGCGTGCATGCTCGGGGGGGTCAGTGCAAGGGGTGGGGGCCATGCAATGTTCAGGGGGGTCAGTACAAGGGGGGGCGTGCAGTGTTCGGGGGGGTCAGTGCAAGCGGTGGGGGGCCATGGATTCTCCGGGGGGGGGGTCAGTGCAAGGGGGGGCTGTGCATGCTGGGGGGTCAGTGTAAGGGGTGGGGGGCCATACATGCTCTATGCAAGGGGGGAGCGCATGCTCCGGGGTGGGTGTCTATGCAAGGCGTGAGGGTGGGGTCAATGGAAAATGTGGGCGCCCGGATTCCTGGGTTCTCACTCTGCCCTGTCCCCGCAGGTACTTCCGGCCCCTGCACACCCTGCTCTCCGGCTCCGCCGTGACCCTCGTCTTCGTCGCCTTCGTCTGGGCGGCTGAGAACAAGGCCCCGATTCGGCGCTTCCGGCGCAGCTACCCCGGCGCCAGCCTCCTGGCCGTGCTGGGGAGCGCCTACGGCCTGGTGTCCCTCTTGGGGGGCTCGGGGGTCTTCCTGCTGACAGTCACCCTGCCCATCTCCAGTGAGTGTGGGGGGGAGGGATGGGCGGTAGGGTGGGGGGTTGAGGCAGGGTTGATGGGGGTGTGGCGTCTACGGGGTCGGGTTAAGTAGGGCCTTGGGAATGCTGTGGGGCAGGGTGGAACAGAGGAAGAGGGCCAGGTTTGCTGGGGTGGAATTTGGGGGTGGGGACGCATGGGGTAGCAGAGATCAGGGAGGTGGGGTTGATGGGGGGGAGTAGGGGCAGGCAGGGGGCGAACACAATGCATGCGCTGGGGGGAGTCAGATCAGTGGGTTACATGCTGTATACTGGCCGGGGGGAGGGCAAGGGGGTGCGCGGCTGCTGCTTCCTTGCTGGCAGATCCATGCATGCAGCCCCCACAATGGAGGCGTTCTCACGGGTGGCCGGCAGGGCCGTTCCCGCAGCCTCCCTGCTGCGGGCGGTTGCATCTTCGTGGCACGGCCGCTGCAGCATCCGCCCATGCAGGGGCTGCGCTCTGGGGGCCGTGCTGCAAGCGTGGGGCAGTTGCATTTTAGATGCATTCCCGCTGCGGCAGCTGTGCACGCCGGGGCAGCGTGGGCCGCTCCGTACCAGCCGCAGCATCCACGCGCGCTGCAGGCCCCTGCGTTTTAGCCGCAAGAGCCATGCGGGCCGTCACCGCCCTGTTGCATCGGTTGCAGCAGCTGGTTGCATGTTAGATGCACGTCCGCCGATGCAGACCCCCACGCTGCTGCGTCCTTTGGCCAGTGGGCGGGGACATGGCGCATGCATTCTCGCTGCAGCATCCATGCGTGCAGTCCCTGCTCTGGTGCTGCTTTTGCTGTGGGAGGTTGCCTGCAAACGCTCCCCGCATGCAAACGCTGCGGCATGGCAGATGCATTCGGACAGCCGCATCCACGCATGCGAGCGGCGGCAGGGGGTAGCGACTTGCTGCCTTGCTGTGTCGCAAGACCTGGGTTGCGGGGGCCTGGGGCAGTTCTTAGCAAGCGCCGGGGACGCTTTCAGCCCCCCCACTTTCTCGCTTCCTTCCCCTCCCCCCTCCCCACTTGCAGTGATTCTCATCCACGCCTCCTTTCGCCTCCGGAACCTCAAGAATAAAATCGAGAACAAGATCGAGAGCATTGGGCTGAAGCGGACGCCCATGGGGCTACTGCTGGAGGCGATGGGCCAAGAACAAGAAGCTGGCTCTTAAGGAGCGAGACGGGACCCCCCCCCCCGGCCGTCCTTCCCACCAGCCCCTCACCGTTGCCTCGGGCCTGCGCTTCGCTACTCTCCTACACGCCCGCTCGCGCTACCGCGAAGATGCAGCGTCCCCCTGAGTCAAGCCAGGGGCTTGAGGTTGGAGTAGGGGAGGGGATGAGCTATGGCTAACCTGTGGAACTACCTGCCACATGATTTGATACAGAGGACCAGATAATTTAGGCAGGGAGAAAGGGCTATAGTTTACATGTGGAACTACCAACCACATGATTTGACTCAGAGGCCTGGAGAGCTTAACAGGAGGAGGAGGATGAGCTGTGGTTAATCTGTGGAACTACCTTCCACATGATTTGGCACAGGGAAGAATGGCCTGTGGTTAACTTGTGGCACTACCCCACCACACGATTTGACCCAGGAGCCCAGTGAGGGGCTGAGAGCTGGGTAATCATTTGAACGACCAGGGGCATGGGGAATTTAGCAGAGGAGAATGGGGGGGGGTGGTTAACCTGTGGAACTACCTGCCACATGATTTGACCCAGGGACCAACCCCCTAAGTCTGTTTATGTAGGCCCTATCTAAGTACCCTGTTTATACAGCAACAAAAGAAACAAGGGGCTGTAATACTGGGAGGGTTGGGTCAGTGGGAAGGGGTGTATTCAAGGGGGACCCCAAGGGGGCACTGAGGATTCAGTGGGATGCTGCATCTGGCGCTGAGTATTTATCCACAACTCCTCCTATTTATTTGAGGAGCAAAAACAACGTCTAATAAAACTTCTGTGCCATTTCTTGCTATAAACGCTTGCATAGCTTTGAGGGGGTGGGAAATGGGGCACAGGGCCTTCCCCCTCTAGGGGGCGCTGGCTCGGATATGGCCCCAGGATGTGGAGTCTGGCTGGCTCAAAGGGGCAGGGAATGGGGCACGGGGCCTTAACTTATGTGGGGGAAAAAAATCCCCAATTCCCTGTGAATTCAGGGGAATTTTAAACAAGTTTTCCCACACCTCCCCCCTGGAGAAAAAACATTGGCGAACTCCAAAAACACTTTTTAAAAGACCCTGGAGTCTATTCCCCCATCATTCACAGGAAATTAATCCAGGTTTCTCTCTCTCTCTCGCACACACACGCAAAATCCCCCAAAACCTGGAAAAACAAAGCCCTTGTCCCCCCCCTTTTTTTTTTAATCCCATTGGTTTTCCATTCCCCTGCCCCTCTTGTGGTTTATTGCGGGGATAAAAGCTGTGGATGAACAATGAATAAATCCCCTGGAAGAATCCAGGTTTTCTTTTACCCCATAACTGGGGGGCATTTTTTACTTGGTTTATATAGGGTCTCCCAAAGCCACTAGAAGGAATCCAATGGAATTCAAAGTTCTGCTCTAGGAATTATTGGGGGTCCGTTCTCTGGCCTGTGTGAGACGGGGGGGTCAGACTGGAGGATCACACTGGTCCCTTCTGATGTGAGATGTAACTGACCCAAGGAAGTACGTTTTTACGTTAATCTGTGGAACCCCTTGCCTCATGATTTCCCCCAGAGGTTTTTAGCAGAGTTCAGTATAGAGCCAGGGGACGAGGAGAAAGGCTGCTGTTATACACACGAGGTCCGAGTGGTCCCTTCTGAAAATTTGGGACATCCCTGCCCCAAAATAAAATGAAAACCAGCAAAAAAAAATTCCCAACAGGGCACTGCCAGAGGCATTGGTGGTAGTAGTGGGATCCCCTGGTCATTTGCTGGTTTTGGGGGGGGAGAGGGGCAGGGCCAGGCGCATGCTGTATGCCCTGCTGGGAGGGGGGCATTTAATGCCCCATTTGGAGGCAGCGAGTGGCTCACGCCCTTGCAGCATCAGTCACACTCAGAACAGTTCACACCTCTGCGAGCGACCAGTTCAGGCTTTCTGCCGACTCAGGCAGCGTCCGTTACACTGAGGGCAGATTTACACTTCAAACGCTGCTGTGGCACAGCTGTAGCACCTCAGTGAAGACCCTCTAAGCCACAAGCGCTCTCCCATAGTTAATCCACCTTCCCGAGCGGCGGTAGCTATGGCGACGGGAGACGTTCTCCCGCCAACCTAGCACAGTCTACATGGGAGGTTAGGTCGGGGTAACGATGTTGCTTGGGGGTGTGTGAATTTTTCACACCCCTGATCAACACACAGTTATACCAATTTAGGGCTGTAGTGTAGACCTGGCCTAAGGACAGTTCATACCTCTGCAAGCTTTTGGCTCAGGCTCTCCGCAGACCCAGGCAGGGATCGGTTCACACCTCTGTGAGCAATCAGCTCGGGCTCTCCGCAGACCCAGGCAGGGATCGGTTCCCCCCAGGGCAGTTCACACCTCTGTGAGCAATCAGCTCGGGCTGTCCGCAGACCCAGGCAGGCATCACATTTTGGGACATTTCTCCCAAACCGTATGGGTCAGAAATGCCCTTTCCCGCCCCCCCCCCCCCGATAGCCTAGGCTCCGCTCCCACCGGCGCGCCCCCCTGCCCACCCCCAGCCAAGCCACCACGCCACAGCCTCGCCTTTGCGCTCTGTATTATACAAACCCCATTCTGCACAGTGACCAGTTTGACATTCGCCAAAGAAATTCCCGCTACAATCCACGCGCTGGGAACGGGACAAAGTCAAGGCCCAGAGCAGGTCGCATGCTGGTGCCCGTCGCTACTACCACGTGGCTCGGGGAGGCGGGTGTGCACGCAGGGGGGACGGGACCTGGGGAGTAGAGTCCCCGTCCCACCACCCCAGTTCCCCCGAAATAAAATCCAGTAGGAAAAAAGAAAAGAAAAAAGTGACTTTGTTTCGTGTGCAACTTTGAAAGGAAAATCCACCGGACGCCGGCCAGGGCTGGAATGTCGAGAGTTTGAGTTCGTTTCCTAAATGAGCCGGACGGGGGGGGGAGGGGTATGAGGGGCTCACTGGATGGGGGGGCAGGGAGCATCTCTCTAGGTTTGGGGAGGGAGATGTGGTGCTGGGGGGAGGAATGGCCAGGTGCGGGGGAGGGAATATGGGGGGGGGGGTGTCAGGGAACTGATAGGGCAGGGCAGGGGGGTGTCTGTCCAGACTTTTAGAAGGGGGAGGGTTTTTTGGGGGGGAGGAGGCGGTTAGTGCCGGTGGTAATGGGGGTTCAGTAGGTGGCTGATTCCCCAGCCAGGACCTGCCCCCCCATATCTGAATGTGGGCGGGGGCAGATTGAGGTCGCTGCGGGTGTGTCTCAGCCCATGGGGGGCGGAATCCGTGCCCCACACCACCCTAGTGGGGGGGGGGAAACGTGCGCATCTCCCCCCCATCCAATCCACCTGACGCCACACACACCCCCGTCCAGCAGGGGAGTGTCCCCCCACCCTGTGAGATTAACCCCTGGCTGTCCCTGCCCACCCCGGGAGGTCAGACCAGCGTCCCTGGGGGGTGTCTCTCCACATCCAGGGGGGGCCCCAGGCCGGGGGAGGGGGCGCTGGGCCCGTCCGGGTAGAGGAGGTCTGCGAAGGGTCTGCCGGACAGAGGCAGAGAGAGCGACAGACAGACAGACAGACGGGGGGAGAGGGAGAGAGACAGATGTGGGGGGAGAGACCGGGGGGGGGGGGGGGAGAAGAGAGAGAGAGAGAAAGAGATTAGCCAGAGGAAGGGATGGGGAGGATTAAGTCATAGCAGAGAGAGTCACCCTTCCCCAGACGCCTGGGTCCTTTGCTCCCTCCCCTGGATGCCTGGGTCCCTTGCTGCCTCCCCCACCAACACCTAGGTCCCCCCCACAATCCGGCAGCAGAGCGGGATGCCTGGGTCCCTTCACCTTAAATCCCCCCGCACACACACATACTCACTCCCGGACGCCTGGGTCCTTTCCCCCCCAACGCTGCCCATGGAGGTGGGGCGGGAAGCAGCTGACGAAAGGCCGATGCCCTAGCAAGAGACGCGAGAGCCTCCCCCGCCCCCCAAACACCCCCCTCTAGTAGGTGTACCCCTGCTGCGGGGGAGCAATGGGGGGGCTGATTGGTCCCCTAGGCCCCCCAACCTTAAATCAGGGCTGCCAGCCCCCCCGGCGCCCATACCTGCCCTGCAGCGGCTGGCCAGCGTAGCTCAGCGAATGGGGCAGGTAGCCCCCCGTCTCCGGCCGGGGGTGGGGTTCGGGCCAGCCACGGGGGGGGCCCCCTCTTCTGTCCCGGGGTGGGGGCGGCCCCGCTCCCCCAGCGTTACGCAGGTACCAGTTCCGGAGCCCCTCCAGGGCCAAGGCTTTGTGGACGGCCCGGGGTGGGCGCTGGGGGGCCGGGGGCGGCTGGCTCTGGGGAGGGGGCCCGCAGGACTTGGCGCGTCCCGCCCGGCGCGGCAGGGGGCTCTCGGGGTACCCCCAGCCGGGAGGCGGGGGGGCGTCGCGGCGTGAGAGGTGGTCCCCGGCCGGCCAGCACTGGCGCTCCAGGTAATAGTCCAGCAGGATCTCAGCGTAGGGGGGCCGGGGGGGGCCGCGGAAGGGGGGGTCTTCAGGGGGAGCCCCCCGCTCGATCAGGGCCTCTGAGCTGTTGCTGCGGCGGGTGCGGGCGGCGAAGGCCGGGGGGGCCCGGTCGGCGCTGGGGTCCCGGCTGGGGGGGCCGAGCTGGGAGTCCTGGCTCCCCGACCACTGGCGGGCGGCTGGAGGGGCGTCCGGCCTGGGGGGGGGGGGGGGGAGGGGTGCCGAAAGAAAAGGGAGGTTAGTGAAGGGTGGAGTACAGCAGGCACCCCAAATTCAGTACCCCCAACGTGACCCCCAGAGCCCCCCCAATTCACCCCCCCAGTCCCCAAACCCAACATCACGCCCCACCTGGACAGGCCCTGCCCAACTCCCGCTAAGCAAGACAGGACCCCGCGCTCTGCCCTCGGATGGGAGACCGAGGGGTGAAGCGGAGACGCAATGGGGGGCGCCGGGCTGCGGGAGTCAGGTGGGGGGCTGGGCAGGGGGCGCTCTCCCCGGGCAGGCAGGGCCGGGCACTGTGGGGCGGGGGGTCTCTAGGGGGCGCTCTCCCCGGGCAGGGCCGGGCGCCAGGGGGTGGGGGATCTCTAGGGGGCGCTCTCCCCAGGCAGGGCCCAGTGCCGTGGGGCGGGGGGTCTCTAGGGGGCGCTCTCCCCGGGCAGGGCCCGGTGCCGGGGGGTTTCTAGGGGGCGCTGTCCCCGGTCAGGCAGGGCCAGGCACCGTGGGGCGGGGGGTCTCTAGGGGGCGCTCTCCCCAGGCAGGGCTGGGTGCCGGGGGGTCTCTAGGGGGTGCTCTCCCCGGGCAGGGCCCGGTGCCGGGGGGTTTCTAGGGGGCGCTGTCCCTGGTCAGGCAGGGCCAGGCACCGTGGGGCGGGGGGTCTCTAGGGGGCGCTCTCCCCAGGCAGGGCTGGGTGCCGGGGGGTCTCTAGGGGGTGCTCTCCCCAGGCAGGGCCGGGCGCCGGGGGGTGGGGGGTCTCTAGGGGGCGCTCTCCCCGGGCAGGGCTGGGTGCCGTGGGGCACCGGGGGGTCTCTAGGGGGCGCTCTCCCCAGGCAGGCAGGGCTGGGCGCCGGGGGGTTTCTAGGGGGGTCTCTGCTCCGGTACCTGAAGTTCTGATTCCCGCTGCAGATGTTCCGGGTCAGAACCGGGGTGGCCGGGACGCTCCGGCCCTCGAAGCTGGACATGCTTCGGGGCAGGGTCCGGTTCGGGCTGAGGGGAGCAAACAAAACCTGAGACCAGCTGGGCCCGACCGGATGGGGGGCAGGGGGAGCCCCACTGGCCTGGGGGGGGGGAAGGAGGGAAAGGGGGGGCAGGGGACACCAGGGGCGTGAGGAACAGGTTGGGGGGGGGGGGGACGCCGGCCTGTACCCACCTGGTAGGGCTGGCTAGCGAGCTGCGGCGGCTGGCAGCCCCCCCGCCCAGCTCCGTGGGGGGCCCTCGCCAGCCGGGCCGGCGGTCGGGGCTGCCGGACACGGCGCGGAGGTGATCCCGGGTGCGGGGGGACGAGGGGCCCCCCTTGGGCGGGTGGAAACAGTGGGGGTCGTCTGGGGAGAGAATGCAAGGGATGGAACCCAGGAGTCCAGCGCCTCCCACCCCCCGCCTGCACCCCACCGGTCCTGCCCCCCCGCTCTAACCACTAGCCCCCACTCCCCTCCCAGAGCCGGGAAGAAAACCCAGGCGTACTGGCTCCCAGCCCCCCCCGCTCTAACCCACCAGAGCCCCCTCCCCCTCCCAGAGCCGGGGAGAGAACCTAGGTGTCCTGGCTCCCAGCCCCCCCCCCCCCTGCTCTAACCACCAGCCCCCACTCCCCTCCCAGAGCCGGGAAGAAAACCCAGGCGTCCTGGCTCCCAGCCCCCCCCGCTCTAACCCACCAGAGCCCCCTCCCCCTCCCAGAGCCGGGGAGAGAACCCAGGAGTCCTGGCTCCCAGCCCCCCTGCTCTAGGGGGGAATCCAGCCGGGGAGAGAACCCAGGTGTCCTGACACACTCACCGTTCTCGTGACTGGCCGCTTCGGAGAGGGAGCTGTTCTCGGAGGTGAACACCTCATCTTGAGAGGGTGGGGAATGGAAACAGGGAGCTGGGTCAGTCCCCTATAAACCTCCCCCCCCCGGTACCAGCCCCCCCAAGTCTGCGACCCCCCCCCACTCCGGTAGCAGACATGTGGGGGGGCTGGAATGTTCCCCCCCACTTCTGAAAATCTGGATTCTGAGGGCTCACAAATGCAACAGGGGCAGTGGGGGGGGGGAGGCCAGGGGGTTCAGGGGTGACTGAGGGGTTTGGGGGAGGAGGGGGTGATGGGGAGAATGGGGGTGTCCCAGAGGCTAGGGGGGCATCTGGGGAAGAAAGGGGACTGTGGGGGCATTGGGGGGCTACGGGGGTGTCAGGGAGAGAAGGGAGCCTGTGGGGGCATTCGGGGTGCTATGGGGGTGTCTGGGGGGCTACAGGGGTGTCAGGGAGAGAAGGGAGCCTGTGGGGGCATTCGGGGTGCTATGGGGGTGTCTGGGGGGCTACAGGGGTGTCAGGGAGAGAAGGGAGCCTGTGGAGGCATTCGGGGGGCTATGGGGGTGTTGAAGGGGCTATGGGGTGTCAGGGAGAGATGGGGGCCTGTGGAGGCATTCGGGGGGCTATGGGGGTGTCGAAGGGGCTATGGGGGTGTCAGGGAGAGAAGGGGGCTGTGGGGACATTCGGGGGGCTCTGATTCTCAGGGTGTACCCCATGGGGTCAGGTGGGGGGTGATGAAGGTTTGGGGGACCTGGGGGGCTCGGGGAAGGTGGGGAGGTCTGGAGCGAGGGGCCCAGAGATTTGGGGGGTTGGGGTGCTGGGATCGGGCCGGGGCGCGGGGGGGGCTCTCACCGTGCACTCCCCGGGGCGCCCCCAGCCGGGCCCGCGTCTCCCCCAGCTGTCCCTCCAGCTCCCATAGGCGCTGGGCCGCCTCGGCCTGGACCTGCCGGCGTCTCCGCCGCTGCTGCTCCGTCAGCTCCGGGGCCAGGGCCAGGCGCCGAGCGGCCTCCACCACCTGCCGCTGCACGGCCAGCTCCCGGCACAGCTCCCACGCCAGCGCCTGGGGGGACGGGGGGGTGAGAACTGTGTGCCCCCCAGGCTCCCCCCCCCAATTCCCCTAGCTCCCGGCACAGCTCCCACGCCAGCGCCTGGGGGGACGGGGGGGTGAGAACTGTGTGCCCCCCAGGCTCCCCCCCCCCAATTCCCCTAGCTCCCGGCACAGCTCCCACGCCAGCGCCTGGGGGGACGGGGGGTGAGAACTGTGTGCCCCCCAGGCTTCCCCCCCCCCCAATTCCCCTAGCTCCCGGCACAGCTCCCACGCCAGCGCCTGGGGGGATGGGGGGGTGAGAACTGTGTGCCCCCCAGGCTCCCCCCCCCAATTCCCCTAGCTCCCGGCACAGCTCCCACGCCAGCGCCTGGGGGGACAGGGGGGTGAGAACTGTGTGCCCCCCCAGGCTCCCACCGCCCCCCCCCCAATTCCCCTAGCTCCCGGCACAACTCCCACGCCAGCGCCTGGGGGGATGGGGGGTTAGAGACCGTGCGGCCCCCCCAGATCCACCCACAGACCCACTCCCAACTCCTCCATGGCCCCCCCTTCCCCACAGTCCCTCCCCCTCTTTCCTGTCCCCCCAGTCCTCTCCTCACCTCGGCTCCAGGTCCCCGGTGGGCGGGCGCCGCTCTTCTCCGAATGAGGTGGGGTCTCTCCCCCGGTTCCAGCGGGTACTCGGGGGGCAGCTTCCCCGTCAGCTCCTGGGGGCGGGCAGGGGCACAAGCATTAGAACAGCCTACTGTCGCTACGCAGCTAATGGCGGAAGATAACAACCTACTGCTGCTGGAGGGGAGGGGATGGAAAAGGATAATAGCCTACTACAGGTATGCGGCTAACAGAGCTGCACCATTAGATTGCGGGGGGGCACTACAGGTTGTGGGTTCGAATCGCACTGAGGATGACAACCTACTGCCACTGATGGGGGAATGGAGAACAACCTACTAGAGCTACACAGCGAATGGAGCCACGCCATTAGATTGAGGGGCAGCATAGGGAGCCGCTCCAGGTTGTGGCTGGAGACCAAGGATAACAACCTACTACCGCTGATGGGACGGAGCAGGATAAGAGCCTACTATGCCTGCGCAGCTCGCAGCATGACTCCCTCCAATCTAGAGGGGACAGTCCGGGTTCAAATCCCCCTTGGCGCTGAAGGAGAGAACAGGGGAGAGACGGAGAAGGATAATAGCCTACTATAGCTATGCCGCTACCAAGGCACTGCATTAGCTCCCAGGCTGGGGATGGGGGGGGAAGGTGTCCCGGATACTCACAGCCTCCTGCAGGCACAGCCGGCGCAGCTCGGCGACCCGCAGCCCCAGCGTCTCCCGCAGGCCACGCTGCCGGTCCAGCAGCTCCTGCAGCCGCAGCCGGGCACTGGGTTCCCGCCCCAGGACATCTGTGCGGGGGGGAGGGAGAGAGGAGACGGGGGTCAGAGCTGAGGGGGGAGGGATTATTGGGGGTGGGGGAGATGGGAAACAGGGATGGGGAGGGGTCGGAGTTGGTGTGTGTGTGGGGGAGACAGGAGGATGTGGGTGTCACAGCCGGGAAGGGGCTATTGGGCGGGGGGGGGGGGGGGAACATGGGGAGATCTGTGGGGGTGGAGTCAGACAAGGGGTGGAGTCAGGGCGGGGGTGCGCTTGGGGGTGGAGTCAGACAAGGGCCAAGGTAAGGGCTGGCGGGGGGGGGGGCACAGACCAGGGGCAGGGCAGGAGGGGTCCTTGGGGGCGGGGCCAGGGTTCTTGGGGGCGGGGCCATTACCTGCTGAGCTGTAGCTGGAGGAGATGAGCTGCCCTTTGACCTCCATGCTGGGGCCGTGGAGGCGGCGCGGGGTCAGGCTGGGCTAAGAGCCATGAGCCCCCGACCCCAATGTCTGTGGGGGAAGAGAGAGAGACGGGGTGAGGGGGACCCAGGTCACCCCCCATACAGCACCCCACTGGCCCCATCCAACCCCTCCCCCGAGCCAGCCAGTTCCTGCCCTGGGGCCAGGGCCCCCTCGAGGGGACAGGCCCCATTCCTGCCTCCCCCAACTAGTCCCTGCCCTGAGATGGTCACGGGGGAGGGAAATCTCAGGGCTCTGACCTGCAAGGAAAGGAGAGAAATTCCACCGACAAACATCCAGGTGGTCTCTGGCCAAGTCGAGGGAAGGAACCCAAGAGTCCTGACTCCCAACCCACCAGCCCCCATTCCCCTCCCAGAGCCGGGGAGAGAACCCAGGAGTCCTGGCTCCCAGCCCCCCCCGCTCTAACCCACCAGCCCCCACTCCCCACCCAAAGGGAACATGCCATATAATCTCTGCCCCGCCCCCATCACACAGGACTCGCCAATGGCAGAAGCTGCGGGGGTGTCCCCCCTCCCCCACGAAGGGTCCAGGGGGAACCTGGTGCCTGGGAGGGTTCCTGTCAGGTGCCCCAAAGGGCTGGGGGCAAGATTGACAACAGCCCTAGGCCCCGCCCCCAGCTCTCCCAGCCCCCCGGGGGTGGACCAGGGACCCAGGCGTCCGGATCCAAACCCCTAAACTCCATCACAGTGACCTTGGCCCCGGAGGGGCGTCGGGAGGAGAAACGGGGTCCGCGCCTCCCAGAACTGCCGGCCAGGCTCCAGCCCGGGGACGGGGGTGGGGGGGACTCGGAAGGGGACCCCAGTGTCCGGGAGGGGGAGGGGTCCTGGGCAGGTTGTTCAGGATCCTCAATTGACAGCAGCGAATTCCTCCTGTTCCAGGAATGTTTCTTGTTCACAGCCCCCAGGCCGGGCTGGGGGGGCTGCGGGTCGGGAGTGAGGGGGCGCCACCGGAAGCCCTTGCGACACCCCACAGCTGCACGTCACAGCGTCTGGCCCCTGGGGCTCGTCTTGATTCCCAGCTCGGCCCCGGGCAGGACCCGACAGGTCCCCTCCTGGGATCCTCACAGCAGCAATTTCCTGCGAACACCGTCAGTGCTGTCTCGGGGAGCTTCCGGCCCCATCCCCCTCCCAGAGAACCCAGGAGTCCGGGCTCCCAGCTCCCCGCTCTAACCACCAGCCCCCACTCCCCTCCCAGAGCCAGGGAGAGAACCCAGGAGTCCTGGCTCCCAGCCCCTGCTCTAACCACTAGGACCCACTCCCCTCCCAGATCCAGGGAGAGAACCCAGGAGTCCTGGCTCCCAGCCCCCCCTGCTCTAACCACCAGCCCCCACTCGCCTCCCAGAGCCGGGGAGAGAACCCAGGAGTCCTGGCACCCAGCCCCCCCTGCTCTAACCACCAGCCCCCACTCGCCTCCCAGAGCCGGGGAGAGAACCCAGGAGTCCTGGTTCCCAGCCCCCCCCCGCTCTAACCACCAGCCCCCACTCCCCTCCCAGAGCCGGGGAGAGAACCCAGGAGTCCTGGTTCCCAGCCCTCCCTGCTCTAACCACCAGCCCCAGCTCCCCTCCCAGAGCCGGGAGAGAACCCAGGGGTCCGGGCTCTCAGCTGAGGGGGCACTGTGTTTGATAGTTTTGGGGAGAAAGGGGGGGAGGGGGAGTTCGGTGCTGGGCAGCGGAGATCAGCAGCCGGCCTCGCCCCCGCCCCCATTGCAATCCGGAGTGACTCCGGAGTGACCGCGGGGGAACTGAGACCAGCCCCGCCCCCCAACACCCTAACTTTGTTCCAGGAGCCGAAAACACGCGAGTTCGCGGCTCTGACCCCCGGGGGGGGGTCTCGTGGGGTGGGGCTTTTCCCTTTGCCCCCCTTCTCGGGGTCTTTGGGGGGCTGATTCCCCCCGAGCACAGCGGCTGGGGGCAGGACTCACCTGGGGGCGGGGGGCGCGGCGAGCTCCCCCCACGCGAGACCGACCCGCTGAAGCCTGGGAGCGAAGTGCCGCGATCCGGGGCCACGGCGGGGAGCGGGAGCGGGGGCGGGGCCGCGCCTTTAACCCCTGGCGCGCCGGGGCCGGGCCGGGCTCACCCGCCGCCAGGTCCCGCCCCGGACACGCAGCCCGGTGCGGGCCGCCTGGGACAGGTACAGCCTGGTACACACACAGCCGGGGACACACAGACACAGGGACACCCCGCCCCGGACACACACAGCCAGGTACACACAGACACAGGTACACACCGCCCCGGAAACCCACAGACACAGGTACACACCGCTCCGGACACACACAGCCAGGGACACCCCGCCCCAGACACACACAGCCAGGGACACACAGATACAGGTACACACCGCCCTGGACACACACAACCAGGTACACACAGACACAGGGACACCCCGCCCGGACACACACAGCCTGGTACGCACACAGCCTGGGACACACAGACACAGGTACACACCGCCCCGGACACACACAGCCTGGTACACACACAGCCAGGTACACACAGACACAGGGACACCCCACCCCGGACACACACAGCCAGGTACACATAGACACAGGTACACACCGCCCCGGACACCCACAGACACAGGTACACACTGCCCCGGACACACACAGCCAGGGACCCACAGACACAGGGACACACAGACACAGGGACACACTGCCCCGGACACACACAACCAGGTACACACAGACACAGGGACACACAGACACAGGTACACACCGTCCCGGACACACACAGCCAGGGACACACAGCCAGGTACTGCGCCCAGGACAGGCACAGCCTGGGACACCCACAGCCAGGGACACACAGACACAGGGACACACCGACACAGGGACAGGCCGCCCGGGACACACAGCCTGGGACACCCACAGCCAGGTACACCGCCCCAGACACACACACACAGGGACACACCGACACAGGTACACACCGCCCCGGACACACACAGCCAGGTACACACCACCCGGGACACCCACAGCCTGGGACACGCAGGCAGGTACAGGCCGCCCGGGACACACACCACCCGGGACACACCACCCAGGGACACACAGACACAGGTACACACCTGGGACACACAGCCAGGTACAGGCCTCCTGGGACACACACAGCCAGGTACACACCACCCGGGACACCCACAGCCTGGGACACGCAGGCAGGTACAGGCCGCCCGGGACACACACAGCCAGGTCCCGTCCCGGACATGCAGCCAGGTACAGGCCGCCCGGGACACACACAGCCAGGGACACACACAGCCAGGTCCCGTCCCAGACATGCAGCCAGGTGCAGGCCGCCCGGGACAGGCACAACCAGGGACAACCACAGCCTGGGACACGCAGGCAGGTACAGGCCGCCCGGGACACACACAGCCAGGTCCCGTCCCGGACATGCAGCCAGGTACAGGCCGCCCGGGACACACACAGCCAGGGATACACACAGCCAGGTCCCGTCCCAGACATGCAGCCAGGTGCAGGCCGGCCGGGACAGGCACAACCAGGGACAACCACAGCCTGGGACACACCCAGGTAAACACCACCCGGGACATACACAGCCAGGTACAGGCCGCCCAGGACACACACAGCCAGGTACACACTGCCTCGGACACGCAGTCAGGGACACACAGCCAGGTACACACCACCGGGACACACACACACAGGGACATACCATCCGACAC
This sequence comes from Emydoidea blandingii, assembly GCA_036785055.1. Classification (NCBI taxonomy): domain Eukaryota; kingdom Metazoa; phylum Chordata; order Testudines; family Emydidae; genus Emydoidea; species Emydoidea blandingii. The sequence goes on from JAXIVB010000013.1 coordinate 22,349,936, forward strand.
AGGCACAACAAGCGACACGTCATCTGCCCAGGACACACAGCCAGGTACACCCCTCCAGGTACCATCTGGGACACGCACAACCAGGGACACGCCTGCCGCTCCCTGACACGCACACCCAGGTACACACACCCGGGACACACAGCCAGGGACACACAGCCAGGTACTGCGCCCAGGACAGGCACAGCCTGGGACACCCACAGCCAGGGACACACAGACACAGGGACACACCGACACAGGTACAGGCCGCCCGGGACACACAGCCTGGGACACCCACAGCCAGGTACACCGCCCCGGACACACACTCACAGGGACACACCGACACAGGTACACACCGCCCCGGACACACACAGCCAGGTACACACCACCCGGGACACCCACAGCCTGGGACACGCAGGCAGGTACAGGCCGCCCGGGACACACACCACCCGGGACACACCACCCAGGGACACACAGACACAGGTACACACCCGGGACACACAGCCAGGTACAGGCCTCCTGGGACACACATAGCCAGGTAAACACCACCCGGGACAGACACAGCCAGGTACAGGCCGCCCGGGACACACACAGCCAGGTCCCGTCCCGGACATGCAGCCAGGTACAGGCCGCCCGGGACACACACAGCCAGGGACACACACAGCCAGGTCCCGTCCCGGACATGCAGCCAGGTGCAGGCCGCCCGGGACAGGCACAACCAGGGACACCCACAGCCTGGGACACACCCAGGTAAACACCACCCAGGACATACACAGCCAGGTACAGGCCGCCCAGGACACACACAGCCAGGTACACACCACCCGGGACACACACACACAGGGACATACCATCCGGGACAGGCACAACAAGCGACACGTCATCTGCCCAGGACACACAGCCAGGTACACCCCGCCAGGTACCATCTGGGACACGCACAACCAGGGACACGCCTGCCGCTCCCTGACACGCACACCCAGGTACACACCACCCGGGATACACACAGCCAGGTACTGCGCCCAGGACAGGCACAACCAGGGACACACACAGCCAGTGACGCGCTCTGGGACATAGCACCTGGGACACACACCCAGGGATCTCCACACCATCCATGACACACACAAGTACACACCATCAGTGAGACACACCTAGATCTCCACATGCAGAGTGAGACACAACACACACATTTATCTCTCCCTCTCTCACACAGATACACCCTCATGTACACACAACACAGACACATACAAGGTAACAGATGTACACACCAGGCAAATACACAGAGTAACACACACTGCAACAACACATACCCAAGCCAACACACACACAGACTAACACCCACACCAGGCAACACACACCAATACACACTAAACCACACAATAACACCTATGCAAGGATACACACGCTACCACACCAACACACTGTCACAACACAACACAGGCTACCACCTACACCAGGTAACACACACCAGGTAACACTATAACACACTAACACATCAACACACGCTAACACAACAATACAACACAAAACACACAGACAGTAACACCACACAAGGTAATGCACATTCTAACGCACCACACTCCCACAAAACAACACAGCACAACACACACACCCAATAACACCTACACAAGGGAAAACACTCTAACACACTGACGCAGCAGACAAACACACACTAACACCTACACAAGGTAACACACACGCTAACACTCACACACAACACACACACCCAATAACACACACACAAGGAAACACACACGCTAACACTCACACACAACACGCACACCCAATAACACGCACACAAGGAAACACACACGCTAACACTCCCACACAACACACACACCCAATAACACGCACACAAGGAAACACACACGCTAACACTCACACACAACACGCACACACAATGACACGCACACTCTGAGACAACGACACAGTGACACACCAACACAATACACACACAAGCAGGGTAGCACACACTACAATCTCCAGAGAACCCAGGCATCCGGCAGGAACCGCAGGCGCTGCCGGGGTTAAGCAGCCCTGGACCGAGGGGCTCCCCCCTGATGTATTTGGGGACCCCCCAGCCTGGTGGCTGGGGGGGGCAGGGCCTGTTTGCGCTGCCCCCCCTGCCATGGCGCAGGGCTGGGGGGGGACATTCCATACATTCCTGACTGCGGCCTGGGCAGGTACAGAGCAAGGGGGGAGGAGGCTGCCCCACGGCACCCCCTGGGGGCCCCCCACAGCACAGCCCCACCCCACAGCGCAGCCCCACTGAACCTGCCCCACAGCACCCCCTGAGGCTCCGCACAGCCCCACTGAATTCACCCCACAGGCACACCCCCCCCCCCCCCCCGTGCCCGGCCCTGACTGCCAGGAGAGCGCGCCCCCTGCTGGTATCCCCCTATTGTGTTCCTACCTGGTCCCCTACTCAGGGGCTGAACCAAGCGACCCCCACATACCAGAGGGCCAGCCCCACCCCCCGCCCCCACCAGCAAAGATGTGCTGACAGCGTTTGCTGCCAGAAAAGCCGGAAAGGATCTGTGTGAAATTTGCCCCTGGACTCACCAGGGTTTCCTGTTCAAGGAAACTGGTTGGGACGCTGGCCCCCAGAAAACGGAACCCCCCCCCCCCGCAGCGGTGTGTTTCCCTTTCAGCAGCTGTTCCCCAGTCGCCCCACCGCAGAGGTGGCTGCATCTCAGCGCCGGGCGAGCCGTCCCTGTGCGGCGTTATGTGCAGCTGTTCCCCAGCTCTCCCCCAGAGGTGGCTGCATCTCAGGGCTGGGTGAGCCGTCCCTGTGTGGTGTTGTGTGTGGCCTTTCCCCAGCTGCCCCATCCCAGATGTGGCTGCATCTCAGAGGTGGATAAACTGTCCCCCTGGTGGTTCCCCAGTTGCCCCGCCCCAGAGTTAGTTGCAACACACTCCGCCGGCTAATGACACGGTGTACTTTCCCTCCTCTCTCAGAGGCACAAGGACACCGGTGGCACCAGTCGGACGGGCCTCCTACATTCCAGAGTCCCGGCATAACCAGCCCAGGAATGATTCATCTATCGGAAGGCAGCCAGGACTCCTGGGTTCTCTCCCTGGCTCTGGGAGGGGAGTGGGGTCTAGTGGTTAGAGCAGGGGGGCTGGGAGCCCGGAGTCCTGGGTTCTCTCCCGGCTCTGGGATGGGAGTGGGGTCTAGTGGTTAGAGCAGGGGGGGCTGGGAGCCCGGAGTCCTGGGTTCTCTCCTGGCTCTGGGAGGGGAGTGGGGTCTAGTGGTTAGAGCAGGGGGGGCTGGGAGCCAGGACTCCTGGGTTCTCTCCCGGCTCAGGGCAGGGAGGGGTGTCTCTGTCCATTTTCCTGACTCTCATTAAAATTGGGATTAACGAGTCGGTGGTTGCCGGCGCAATCAGCTGACTCCAAAGCTGCTTAGGGGGCCAGAGACAATCCCTGAGTCAGGGCCTGGGTCCCTCCAGCCCCCCTCTGGCCTGTGCACATTGATGGGGGGGGGGCGGCTCTTTGGCGCTGCAAAGGTTAAAATGCCCCCTGCCCACAGAGCCCCCGGCCAGCCCCACTGAGGGAGGACAGGTGCTGGGCCACGGAGATTCAGCAGCAACCTCTCCCTGCGCCATGAAGTAGGTCACTGCCATGCAGCCAGGCCAAAGCACGGCTAACCCCCACCCCCAGGAACCCAGGAGTCCTGGCTCCCAGCCCCCGCCCCGCTCTAACCACTAGACCCACTCCCCTCCCAGAGCCAGGGAGAGAACCCAGGAGTCCTGGCTCCCAGCGCCCCCCCCCCCGCTCTAACCACTAGACCCCACTCCCCTCCCAGAGCCGGGGAGAGAACCCAGGAGTCCTGGCTCCCAGCCCTCCCCCCCCGCTCTAACCACTAGACCCCAGTCCCCTCCCAGAGCCAGGGAGAGAACCCAGGAGTCCTGGCTCCCAGCCCCCCCATGCTCTAACCACCAGCCCCCACTCCCCTCCCAGAGCCGGGGAGAGAACCCAGGAGTCCTGGCTCCCAGCCCCCCCTGCTCTAACCACTAGACCCCACTCCCCTCCCAGAGCCAGGGAGAGAACCCAGGAGTCCTGGCTCCCAGCCCCCCTGCTCTAACCACCAGCCCCCACTCCCCTCCCAGAGCCGGGGAGAGAACCCAGGAGTCCTGGCTCCCAGCCCCCTGCTCTAAGCACTAGACCCCACTCCCCTCCCAGAGCCGGGGAGAGAACCCAGGAGTCCTGGCTCCCAGCCCCTCCCGCCCCCTGCTTTAGCCCACTAGAAACTCAGCATCAACTCCCCCCTGCCCCTATTTGCAGTCCAGGTTACCCTCAGATCAGCCACCCCAGGTGCCCCTCTCACCGGACCAGAGCCATCCCAGGGGGGCGCTGAGATGCAGCCACCTCTGGGGCGGAGCGGCCCACAGGGGGTCAGGAACACATTCCAGCTAAGCCCTGCCAGTCCCCCCAGCTCCCACAGCACAGCACCCACCTGCCCTCCGGCCTGGTCCCCACCCCGCGGTGCCCCCCAGCGCCCGGCCCTGACTGCCAGGGGAGAGTTTATCCCACTCCACACACACACCCCTGAGCCAGCCAGTCCCTGTCCTGGGGCCGGATGGGAGCCGGTGCCCCCCAGAGGGGACAGGCCCCAGCCCCATTCCCCACCCCCCTGAGCCAGCCAGTCCCCCTACAACCTATTTTCCAGGGGGGTCCCTCTTACCTTTCCTCTCTGGAATGCGCTGTTCTGCTTCGTAGATCGGTGGGTGCACAACCGCTGTGTGTGTGTGTGTGTGTGTGTGTGTGTGTGTGTGTGAGGCCCCAGTCCAGGGGTGCAAGGGGTGGACCCCAAGCTTCCCCCCCCAGCCTCCCCTCCCCGGTTTAATCCATCCAGCCGGTTCCCGGATCCATCCCAGCTCTTTTTCTGCTGAAACTGCCCAGGTTACACCTCCCCTGCGCCTGTTTCACACCCTCCCTGCTGCCAACAGGCGGAGAAGGGAGGGAGTGTGTGTGTGGGGGGGTTGTACAGTCGGACAGTTGCTGGCTGGTTATTGGGCATTGGCAAATCGGCTCCCGATGCACCACAGACAGAGACACATTGCCACAGGCCGGGTGTAGCCCCCCGTGCACAGGCAGGCCGGGTGTAGCTCACACACACACAGCGTGTGTTGTCATTCCAATTCGCCTGCTCCAGGGGTTAACCCTTGGGGCGCTGGAGGGAATGGAGGGGGCGGGGCCCGGTGTGACGCAGAGATTGGCTGTAAGCGGTGTGGGGGGGGGGTTGTAGGGGGTACACACACCACAGAGCTAGCCAGACACACACACCAGGACAACTGATACACAGAGGCACAGTCACCTCCTCACCCTGACAACTGGCAGACACAGAGGTGCACAATCCCCCCCCCCCAACTGATACACAGGTAGACAATTGCGCACACAGATGCACAGTCACACACACAGACACACTGTGATAGACAACTGCACACACCACCTGACACACACCCAGAGACACAGCATCAGACACACCCCATGTCAACTGATACACACACAGAGATGCACAGCCACACACATACCACGACAGCTGATACACACAGTGAGGCACAACTGATCACACAGCATGACAGCTGATACACACAGATACACAATCGCACACACCATGACAACTGATACACAAACAGGGATACACAATCACACACACATACCACGAGAACTGATACACACAGAGACAGACAATCGCACACACACCACAACAGCTGACATACACATACACACACAATCGGACACACACAATGACAACTGATACCCACAAAGAGCTACACAATCACACTACGGCAACTGATATGCAGAGATGCACAATCACACACACACACACACCACAACAATCAATACACACAGAGAGAGACACGATCACACGTCCGCCAACAAAACTGATACACACACACACACACACAATCTGCCATGCACAACGACGACTGACAGACACACACACTCACACAGCAACAACTCGCACACACAAACCACTAGTGACGGAGACACACGCATGGACACAAACTCCACACGCCGTTGGACGCACCGACAGACTCACAAACGCACACACGCAACCAGAGACGGGGGCTCAGCCCGAGGGGCTTACGGGTGGGACCCCCGAAAAGCCATGTGAGGCTTTGAGCCTGATGCTGCACCCCACGTAACCCCAGTCAGACGCCCTGGGCTTGACCCCCCTGGGCCTGGGCAACCCCTGCTGGCCAACCCTGGAACTGCACCCACAACTGTTCCCCATACAGATCTAGGGGCCCCTGCAGGTGGGGAGTGAGGGGCACCAGCAGAGCTGGGGGGTGGGGGCAGGGCTGGGCGAGCAGGGGGCTGCAGGTCGGGAGTGAGGGGCACCGGTAGAGCTGGTGGGGGCAGGGCTGGGCTAGCAGGGGCTGCAGGTCGGGAGTGAGGGGCACTGGCAGGGCTGGGGGGGACCCCAGCCTGGGCTGCCCAGAGGATTCAGGGGGCCTGGGGCAAAGCAATTTGGGGGGCCCCTTCCATAAAAAAAAAAGTTGCAATACTATAGAATACTATATTCTCGTAGGGGCCCCTGTGGGGCCCGGGGCAAATTGCCCCACTTGTGTTCACCCCCCGGGTGGCCCTGAGCCCAGGGCCGGGCGAGCAGGGGCTGCAGGTCGGGAGTGAGGGGCACCGGCAGGGCTGGGGGTGGGGGGAGCCCAGGGCTGCAGGTCGGGAGTGAGGAGCACCAGCTGTTCGGGTGTCAAATGCCCCCCTTGTACCCCCCTGGGCTGGGGGGTGTTTCCCGACGTGACGTCATTTCCCTTGGCGAGCCCCCCCCCCTCCAGCCCGGGATGAGGCAATAACTCTCCGGCCCGGTGTTTATCGGCCGCGATCGCGGCTCGGGGGGTCCCGCACCAGAGCCAGCAGCCGCCCGCGGCCCCGCCCGAGGCCCAGCGCCCCCCCGGGCAGGACCCGTCCAGCCGGGACCCCCGCTCGCCCCCCCGGGCCGGGAGCCCTGCGGGGGGGGAGGATGTCGCATGGGGCGGGGCAGGGGGCCCGGGATCCCGACCCCCAGCGGGGCCCCCCGACCGTCTACGTCCTGCTGGAGGGACCTCGCACGGCCGAGGCCGTCCAGGTGCTGAGGTGAGGGGGGCAGAGACCCCCGGGACGGGACCCCCCTGTCTGCTGGAGTCCCCCTCCCTCCACGGACCCCCCCTTCCCCCCTGGGGTCCCCTCCCTTCTCGGTCTCCCTCCCCCTCCTTCTTCCTTCCCCCCCAGCATCTGCTCCCCACTTGCGCCAGACACTCACCCCCCGGTCCCAGCTCCTGCCCCAAACGGCCCAGGTCCACCCCCCCCCCGCCCCAATTTCTAGGTAACAGAACCGCCCCCCCCCCATGTCACTAGATTCCCCCTCTCCACCATTCAGGGGATGGGTTGAATCTCCAGGGGGCTGCGGATCGGGAGTGGGGGGCACCGGCAGAGCTGGGGGGGCAGAGCCAGGCTAGCAGGGCCTGCGGGTCGGGAGTGAGGGGGACCGGCAGAGCTGGGGGGCAGAGCCAGGCTAGCAGGGGCTGCGGGTCGGGAGTGAGGGGCACCGGCAGAGCTGGGAGGGGCGCACAGGCTGGTGCCCAGGGACGTGGGGTCTCAGTGCCCCTGGCAGCGTCTGAGCACCAGGGGTTGGTGCTGGCAGGAGAACGACCTGCCAGGGGGGACCTGGTGGGGGGGGCTGGGTCGCTGGCTGCATCTGGAGCCAGGAGTGTGGGGGAGGGGAGGGGGGCCTAGTGGTTAGAGCAGGGGGCTGGGAGCCAGGACTCCTGGGTTCTCTCCGCTCACAGAGTTGCTGTAACAGACACCCCCCTCCCCCAACCCTGCTCTATGGACATTTCTGGCCCCTCTCGACCCAGACCCCCTGGCTCCAGGGTTTGGTTAATGATCCCTGGAGCGGGGGAGGGGGCCACAAGGGGGCTAGTCACTGAAGGTCACTCAGCAACTTGGGGGAAGGCCTGGAACCAGCCCCCTGCTCTAACCACCAGCCCCCTCCCAGAGCCGGGAGAGAACCCAGGAGTCCTGGCCCCCAACCCCCCCTGCTCTAACCACTAGACCACACTCCCCCCCAGAGCTGGTGAGAGAACCCAGGAGTCCTGGCCCCCAGCCCCCCCTGCTCTAACCACTAGACCCCGCTCCCCCCCAGAGCTGGTGAGAGAACCCAGGAGTCCTGGCCCCCAGCCCCCCCTGCTCTAACCACTAGACCCCGCTCCCCCCCAGAGCTGGTGAGAGAACCCAGGAGTCCTGGCCCCGAGCCCCCTGCTCTAACCACTAGACCCCACTCCCCCCCCCCCCGAGCTGGTGAGAGAACCCAGGAGTCCTGGCTCCCAGCTCCCCCTGCTCTAACCACTAGACCCCACTCCCCTCCCAGAGCCAGGGACAGAACCCAGGCGCTCTGGGGGGGGGTGCACTGGAGAAGGCTCTTGCGGAGGGGGGGGAGAGGGTTAGATTACAGACAAGGCTCCAGTGAGGGGGAGGGAGGGAACTTCACCTTTCCAGGGGAACCGGGACCGACCGGGGGGAGCCCCCCATCCCCTGACCCCTCCACACCCAAGGCAGCCTGGAGCTGAGCTGACTCCCCCCCGCCCCCCCCCGCCCCCCCCCCAGTCTCTGTCACTTCCTCTCCAGCTGCTGAGTCCGCGTCTTTCCCTGCCATTCAATTTCCTTCCGCCACTGGGAGTCCCAGCCCCCCCCACCCCATCTGCTGGTGCCCCTCACTCCCGAACGGCAGCCCCCCGCACCATGTCATATTGAAAGCAAAAGCAGGTGTCTGGGGGGGCGGGAGGTGGAGACTATAACTCTCATCATTGCAATTTCCAAGTGTGTGTGTTGGGGGGGGGGGGTATTTTAACCCCCAAAGGCCTGGAAAGGCCTAAACTCCCTTAACCCTTTGGACCCCATCCCCAGCTGGGGTGTTTTGGGGCTTGAGATGGGGGTGGGGAGGGGCCGGGTGTCTGCAGAGACCCCTCCAAAGGGCTGTGTAAGTATCTGGGATCAAGGCATCCCTCCTCAATTCCACCCCCCCATAAAAATTGCTCCAGCACCCCTGGATAGAACCCAGGAGTCCTGGCTCCCAGCCCCCCCTGCTCTAACCACCAGACCCCACTCCCCTCCCAGAGCCAGGGAGAGAACCCAGGAGTCCTGGTGCCCAGCCTCTCTGCTCTAACCACTAGATCCCACTCCCCTCCCAGAGCCGGGGAGAGAACCCAGGAGTCCTGGCTCCCAGCCCCCACTGCTCTACCCCACCAGACCCCACTCCCCTCCCAGAGCTGGGGAGAGAACCCAGAAGTCCTGGCTCTCAGTCCCCCCCCCTCCCGCTCTAACCACCAGACCCCACTCCCCTTCCAGAGCTGGGGAGAGAACCCAGGGGTCCTGGCTCCAAGCCCCACGTCTTCTAACCCGCAGACCGCACTTCCCTTCTGGGGAACCCAGGAGTCCTGACTCCCATCTACCTTGGTTTGGGGCAGACTGGTCATTAAATGACTCCAATGCCCCCCTTTACTGGGGGGGGGGAGGGAGTCCTGGAATGCAGGGGGGGTCCCTTTAAGGGTGGGTTGCTGCCCCCTGCTGGCCTCTGTCACGTTTCATGTGTTCTTTATATTAAAAGCAACAAGCCCGGGAAGTGGTGGGAAAGTCGCAGCTGGCTCCCGTCCCCCCCCAGATCACCTCAGTATCTGCTCCCCTTGGGCCGCAGGCCAGGAGCCACATTTCCCCCTCCCCCCTGGGCAGGGTCGGATCTCTGGGGGCGGGCAGATCAGAGCTGGGCAAAGGGGGGTCCCCCCCCCATCCCTGGCCACTAGTGACATTTGTGCCAATTTCTCTTCTGGCCTTTTTTGCCCGGCGCTCTCCGGGACCGGAGCCGGGGCCTCGCCGGGAGGGGAGGGTGTTCACACCGGCTTGATTCACCTTTGGGAAGTGGATCGTTTGTTCCCAAAGTGTGTGTGTGTGGGGGGGTAGATTGACCCCCCGCCACTTCCACGCACGCCCCCCCCACGGTCGCCCCTGGAAGATCTGGCGCACGTTGGTGCCGGGGAGGAACGCCCGTTTTCGGCCGGGGTGGGGGATCGAGAAGCTGGATTTCTCCCAGGCGTGCGCAGATTAGGTCCCTGCTCCTGTTAAGAGATTTGCCCCGGGGATCAACTGGATCCCAGATCCCGCACAGAGAGCTGGTCCCGCCCCCGTGGATCAACTAGGTCTCAGCTCTGGGTCCTAGGGACCAACGAGATCCCTCTTCCTGTTAACAGACTAGATCCTGGATCCTGGTAAAAGCTTTGTCCCAGGGACCCACTAGATCTCAGCCCCTTCCCCTTTTTTTGGCAAGCGTTGCCCTGCCCAGAGATCTCCTGGGATCCCGTAACAGACCCCGGCCGGCTACACACACGGTAGAGCCAGCTGGTTACGGGGTGAGATCCCAAGAGGAAAGGAACCGGGGAGGGGGTGTTTTGTGGGTGTTGTGGGCAGGACGGGGAGTGGGTCTGGCGAAGGGCGGTTGTTGGCTGTCGGGAGTTGTGCGTCTCTGCGGCGTAGTCAGGGTGGTTGGAGCGCCGGGAAGGCGAGAGTCTCTGGGCCCAAGAGGGGTGTGTGTGTGTGGGGCGGGGGTTGTGTGTTGGGGTGGTGTGGGAGGATTGTGTGTTGTCGGGGTGGCTGTGTAGAGTGGTGGTGTGTGTGTTGGGGGGGTTGTGTATGAGGTTGTGTATTGTGTTGGGGGGGTTGTGTATGAGGTAGTGTTGTGTGTGTTGTGCAGGACTGTGTCTGGGGTCATGAGGTTGTGTGTGGGGATGGTGGGGGGGTTGTGTCGGAGGTTGTGGAGTTGTGTGTTGGGGTGCTCTGTGTGTTGGGGGAAGTTGTGTGGGTTTGTATGTTGTGCTGGTATGTGGGGTTGTCTGGTTGCGTCGGGGGTTGTGCATTGGGGTAGTGTGGGTAGAGGGGGTTGTGTGTGGTGTTGTGTGTTGTGGGATGGGGTGTGTTGGGGAAGGTGTGGGGTGTGTTGGGGGTGGGAGGTTGTGTGTTTGGGTGGTGTGGGTAGTGGGGGTTGTGTCTGGGGTTGTGTGTTGTGGCTGTGTAGAGGGGGTTGTGTGTTGTGGGGTGGGGTGTGTTGGGGGATGGGGGGTTGTGGTGTATTCCCTAGATGGTTAACCCTGCTCCCCCCATCTGTGTTGGACCCCCCCCATAGCAGCCATTTCAGGGTCCCCACAACCCCGCCACCTTGGGTCTCCCTCTCTGGGTCAATCTCAAACCAGGAAGAGGCCCCCCCCCCGGTGTGTCTGGGGGGGTTACCCCTGCCCCCCACCCCTCATCGCCCAAGGGCCTGGTGCAAGGATGGGCAGGGGGTGAGGAGGCGTCTAGTGGCGAGCACCAACCAGTAGGGGCGCTCGCAAGTCCCTCATGACAATGACGCCCATGGCCAACGCCCATGGCCAACGCCCAAGGCCAACTCTTACGTCTACTGTGGAGGCACGAGGGGGCGGGGGGAGGATGTGCCGTGAGAAATTTGCACGAGATCCATGCACGAGGATTCACGCTCGCCCTGTCTCCCCCGCCCTCCCCCAGCCTCGAGTCTTTGCTCCCTGAGTCGGGCATCGTCGCGGACATTGACTTAGAGAACGTCTTCTCCTTGGCCGGGGACAACTTCTATGAGCTCAAAAGCCAGCCCATCTCCGGGAGGTAAGGTGGCCATCTTGGGGCAGCTTTTAGTAGGGCCCCTCTCCTGTCACCCTCTCCCTGCTTTGGGGCCCCCCCATCCTGCAAACCCCATGGAGATGCAAGGACCCCAATGCCAGATGGTGGCTGGGGGGGGGGCATTCCCTGGGGCAGTCTCCCACCCCAGGCTCTGACCGCCAGGGGGCGGAGAAGGGGGGTGGGGGAGCAAAGGGCCCCCTCACCCCAATTATACAAGTCCCCACCTCCAAATTGGCCCCAGCGCCCCCATGGACTAAATCCAAGATGGCCACCTTTAGCCGTCTTCGATATTTGCCTGTGGACAATGGGGGTGGGAGGGGGGACGGACAGGGAGCAGGAAATGGGGGGAGGTGTACAGGGAGGGGTGGGGGGAGGATGGTGGGGGGAGGGGGAGGATTTGGGGGGCTGTATGGGGGAAGGGGAGGATTCTGTGCATGCCCCCCCTGTTTCTAACCCTGTCTGTCTCTCCCAGCCCCCCAGCCGCCCCCCTGCAGTCGCCGGCCCCCCCAGCCCCGGGGGACCCCCCCGGCCCCAGCATGTCGTCGTCGCGGGTGCTGCTGCGGCAGCAGCTGATGCGGGCGCAGACCCAGGAGCAGGAGCGGCGGGAGCAGCAGCAGGCGGCCCAGTTCCTGCCCCCCAACCCCGCGCCCCCCACCCCGGCCATCTCCGTCAGCAGCCCCCTGCCCCGCCCCGCCGCCCAGGTCCCGGTCGAGGTGCTCAAGGTGAGAGCCTGGGGCCCTGTGGGGAATGGGCCAGGGGCCTGTCCCCTCTAGGGGGTGCCGGCTCCCATCAGCCCCAGGGCAGGGACTGGCTGGCTCAGGGGGGTGGGGAATGGGGCAGGGGCCTGTCCCCTCTAGGGGGCGCCGGCTCCCATCAGCCCCAGGGCAGGGACTGGCTGGCTCAGGGGGGTGGGGAATGGGGCAGGGGCCTGTCCCCTCTAGGGGGCGCCGGCTCCCATCAGCCCCAGGGCAGGGACTGGCTGGCTCAGGGGGGTGGGGAATGGGGCAGGGGCTTGTCCCCTCTAGGGGCCGCCAGCTGGCATTCAGGGGCTGGCTGTGGGGGGGGGGGCGGGGAGGGGCTCACCCCTAACGGCCCCTGTTCTGCCCCCCCCAGGTCCAGACCCACCTGGAGAACCCGACCCGGTACCACATCCAGGAGGCCCAGCGGCAGCAGGTCAAGCAGTACCTCTCCACCACCATGGGCAACAAGCTGGCCGCCCAGGCCCTGGCGGGCTCCAGCCCCGGGGCCCCTGCCCGCTCCCCGCAGGCTGCCTCGGCCCCCGAGCCCCACAGCCTGCCCCCCCGGCAGCAGCCCGCCTCGGGCCCCGGCAGCGCCCCCAACAGCCCCATGGCCATGCTGCACATCGGCTCCAACTCGGAGAAAGAGGTGAGTGGGGGTCCCCCCCTCTGCGTCCCCGCCCTGAATCCCTGCCCCCCATCCAGCTCCTCTGCCCCTTCTGCTCCCCCATTCCCCCAGCTCCCTTCCCTTGCCCACTCTGTGCCCCTGCCCCGAATCACTGCCCCCCATCCAGCCCCTCTGCTCCCTGTGTCCCCCATCCATCCCCTGCCCCAAATCCTTGCCCCCCATCCAACCCCTCGGCCCCCTCTGCACCCCCATTCCCCCAAACCCCTTCCCTTCCCCCCTCTGTGCCCCCACCCAAAACCCCTGTCCCCATCCAGCCCTTCTGCGCCCCCATGGCCCCCAGCCCAGCCCCTTTTCCTTCCCCCAGGCTCCCATCCTAGGCCCCCAGCCCACATCTCTGGGCTCCTGCTGCCCACATCCCAGCTGCCCTCCCCGTCTGCCCCTCTCCTGCCCCTCCCAACCTACCCCGCTCCCTGCACACTGCGGGGGTTGGGGCGGGGACACCCACTTTCCCCTCTACCCTGGGAAACACATCTAATGACCCCCCCCGTCCCCAGATCGATGATGTCATCGATGAGATCATCAGCCTGGAGTCCAGCTACAATGACGAGATGCTGAACTACATGTCCGTGGACGGGGGGCTGCAGCTGCCCAGCACGGTAATGGGGGGCAGGGTCGGGGGGGGGGGCCCTTGCAGATCGCAGCTGGGGTGGTAGGAGGGGGAACACTGTCCCTTTAAGGGTGACTGGGAGGTGGTGGCTGGCTTGGACTCCGCCCCTTTAAGGGCAACCGGGCAGGTTGGTACACCGCCCCTTTAAGGGTGAGAGGGAGGTAGTGGCTGGCTTGGACTCCGCCCCTTTAAGGGCAACCGGGCAGGTTGGTACACCGCCCCTTTAAGGGTGAGAGGGAGGTAGTGGCTGGCTTGGACTCCGCCCCTTTAAGGGCAACCGGGCAGGTTGGTACACCGCCCCTTTAAGGGTGAGAGGGAGGTGGCAGCTGGCTGAGCCTCCACCCCTTTAAGGCCGACAGGGGTGGGTTTGGACTCTGCCCCTTTAAGGCCGACTGGGGGTGGCGGCCAACTGAGGCTTCACCCCTTTAAGGGCGCCTGGGTGGGCGGGAACATCCCTGACAAGATGCCGCCCCTTTAAGGCATCCTGCAAGGTAGTGGCTGGGCCAGACAGCGCCCCCCTAGGCCGGGAGGCGTCACTGCCCCGCAATGAATTTTAACCCCTTGTCTCCCGCGCAGCTGCCGGTGGCCGGGAACCTGCTGGAGATTTATAGCAGCCCGGGGCTCCCGGACCCAACCGTCCCGGTCAGCAACTCCTGCCCTGCCGACCTGCCCAACATCAAGACAGAGTTGTCAGGTACCGGAAGCTAGGGGGCGCCACGCTGTGGGGAGCAGCGGCGGGATGGGGGGGCATGGCAGGGGGCGCTCCCCCCCCTTCCCCGGCGGTGGGTGCTGTGTCTTTCCAGACGCCCGTCCGTCTCTCCCGCTGATACGCTCCCTTCTTCCCTGGTTACAGAGAACGAAGCCAAAGCGCTGATGAAGGAGAGGCAGAAAAAGGACAATCACAACCTGAGTGAGTGTCGTCCCCCCGCAGTGGGTGGAGCCTTCTTGAGGGGCTGCAGTTTGGGGGGGGGCACAGATATTTGGGGGGGGATTCACAGGACCCCCACCCCCCTATTACACCCATGAGGGGAGCTGGGTCACACTTGAATGAGAAATCGCGCTGACGTTGGCCAGGGGAACTCCCAGCCACATGACATGGAGGAAGAGGTTTCGGGAGCCCAGGATGTTAATCGTGGAGGGGTGAGTGGCAGGAATTGGGGGCTGGACGGCAGGTGGGGGGGACCCCGGGCTGGCTGGGGCCAGGGCGTCTGAGCCGCAATTTCTCCCTCTGCAGTTGAGAGACGCAGACGATTCAACATCAACGACCGAATCAAGGAGCTGGGAACCCTCATTCCCAAATCCAACGACCCGTAAGTGTGTGTGGGACGGGGTTGGGTGGGGGCCCGGCCCCCCCTGCTCTAACCCACCAGACCCCACTCCCGTCCCAGAGCCGGGGAGAGAACCCAGGAGTCCTGGCTCCCAGCCCCCCTGCTCTAACCACCAGACCCCACTCCCCTCCCGGAGCCGGGGAGAGAACCCAGGAGTCCTGGCTCCCAGCCCCCCTGCTCCTTTTCTGCCCCCAGGGAGATGCGCTGGAACAAAGGCACCATCCTGAAGGCCTCCGTGGATTACATCCGCAAGCTGCAGAAGGAGCAGCAGCGCTCCAAGGAGATGGAGCTGAGACAGCGCAAGCTGGAGCAAGCGAACCGCAGCCTGCAGCTCCGGGTGCAGGTGAGCCAGGGGGCACTGTGGGGCTGGGCAGGGGGCACTGTGCTGCAGGGGGCGCCATGGGGCTGGGCAGGAGGCGCTCTCCCCTGGCAGGCGGGGCCGGGTGCTGGGGGGGCGCTGTGCTGCAGGGAGCGCCGTGGGGCTGGGCAGGGGGCGCTGTCCCCTGGCAGGCGGGGCCAGGCGCTGTGGGGGCACCGTGGGGCTGGGGAGTGGGGCGGATCAGTGGGGCGCTCTGCCAACCACCCCTTTTCTCCCCCTGCAGGAACTGGAGCTGCAAGCCCAGCTGCACGGCTTGCCCCTCACCTCGCCGGCAGGGCTGCTGCCCCTGGGGGGCGCTGGGGAGGGCGCCAAGCCAGAGGGCCCCGGACCACCTCCGTTCCTGGGGGGCCCCTCTTGTGCCCCGGATCCCGCCTGTTCCGCCGCCTGCCTCCTGGGCCTGGCTTTCCCCTCGGAGGAGCTGGGGGATGCTGGCCTGGGCTTCCCTCTGGGGCTGGGGGCTGACGGCGGCCTGGAGGACATTCTCATGGAGGACGGGGGGCCCCTGTCGCCCCTGGGGGCCTCCGACCCCCTGCTCTCGTCCCTCTCCCCCGGCGCCTCCAAAGGCTCCAGCCGCCGCAGCAGCTTCAGCATGGAGGAGGATTCCTGATCCTGGCCCCGCCCCTCTGGGGTGGGAGGAGCCAGGGGAGCCACACCTCTAATCCCATCAGGCTCCGCCCCCTGGCTGTCTCCAGGCTCTGTCCCCCTCTTTTATAGGCTCTGCAAGCTCCTCCCTTTCTCTCTAACTCCATCCCAGGGTGTGGGCCCCGCCGCTTTCACTCCATGGGCGGCGTTCCAGGCTCGTAAGCCCCTCCCTCCCTCTCAGCTCAAGCTCCACCCCATTGTATAGGCCCCGCCCCAGCTGTCTGTGCACAGCACCAGAGTTCCAAAAGCTCCACCCCCTCCTCAAGCTCCTCCCCATCACATAGGCTCCACCCCTTTCAGCAGGAGGGCCTGGGCCTCAGACTTTAGACTCTGTCCCTTTTACCCTCCTTCTTTGCCCTGTTGTGTAGGCCCCGCCCCTTTTCTAGCCCCCCTATATATGGAAGCCCTGCCCTCTCCAGACCACACCCCTTTTACATAGGCCCCACCCTTTATTTGCAGTCCCAACCCCTCTAGTTATAGACTCCCCCCTTTCCTGCAAGACACGCCCCTTTTTGACAGGCTCCACCCCTTCTTTTCATACTTCCGCCCCTCTCGATTTGTTCTCTTCCTTAATGGATAATCCCCCACACCCACCCCTCTCCCCCACGCACACGCCTCCCCTAAACTACCCCTCCCTTCCCCCCCCAACCTTGATTGTGGAGCATCAGGGGACACCCCCCGACACAGCCTACTTGAGGGTCAGGGGGGCCCCTTGGCCTCTCCCCAACAGGCTGTGTATGTGGGGGTGCTTGTGATTGGGGGAGCCCCCAAAAGGAGCTATTCCCCACAGCTGTGTTAATATCGGGGTTCATCCGAGCCCGCACTGTGAACAGAGCCATGCACCCTAAAACCTAAGAGGGACAAAATTGGGGTGGGGCCATTGGAGGAGGGGGCTGATCGGCCCCCACACGGCCCCTCCAAACCAGTGGGTGTCAGCTCATTCCCGAGGGGGCTGTCCACCCCAATTTTGGGATGGGGGTGTCCCTATTTCCAGCTTCTTCCATTACATTTCCCCCCTCTTCTGAGTGTGTACTCCCAAAATCTGCTTCATGGAGGAGGGCTATGTATGAGGGGTCCCCTGGATAAAACAGGTGTACCCCAAAACTTGTACTCCTGGGGTGTCTAGCTATGGGGTGTCTATTCAGAAAATGGGGTACTGAGGCACTCACCCAAATGCACCCCAAAATCTGCTCTACTGGGGGAATAAAAAGGGGTGCTCCTTCAGAAAATGGGGTACAGGGGGAACTAAACAGCTATAAGCCAAATCCTGCAAGCCTTGGGGATCAACTACTAATGGGGTCCTCTCTTTTGGGGGCTGCATAAAAATGTCCAAGCACCCACATTTATCTCCCCCAAATTGGCTGCTATTTTGGGGTGACATTTGGAGGAGTGACTCACGGGCTCTAACTTTTCATGGCCCCCCAAAGTGTGGCACCCCAA
The DNA here is from genome assembly GCA_036785055.1 of Emydoidea blandingii. Taxonomy (NCBI): domain Eukaryota; kingdom Metazoa; phylum Chordata; order Testudines; family Emydidae; genus Emydoidea; species Emydoidea blandingii. Next base: position 22,367,409 of record JAXIVB010000013.1, read on the forward strand.
AAACATATGAGCGGGGGGTCCATAGTCCCATTGCATATATGTCCCCTAAATAGGGGTGAGGAGAGTGTTTTTTGGGGGGTCTATGTCTTGTGGGGGACTCAGGCAGATTTTGGGGGGACACGGTGGGAGGGAATTTTTTTAAAATTATTTTATACAAATCCTTTTTTTTTTTTTTTAAGAGAAAATTATAAACCTTTCCTGGCCTGTACAAAGCCGGGGTTCAGGGGGTTCTCATTTGCCTTTCCACACTCCCTGCCCAGCCCACCGCCAACAACGACCACAGGTCTCTGACTTTGGGGGTGCAGATGAAGGATCCCCCATCATTTCCCCTCTAGGGGGCATCAGCTCCCCTCCAGCCCCAGTGCAGGGGGCTGGCTGGCTCAGGGGGGGCAGGGAATGGGGCATGGGGCCTGTTCCCCTCTAGCGATGGGAAGAGGGGTAGTTTCAAAGGGGGAAGGTGTGGGGTGATATGAGGGAGGAGAGGGCATGTCTGAAAACAGGATGGGGAGATTGGGGGGGTGCTTTGCATAGTGCAGCTTTGGGGGCTAGGTTGCATGGAGGGAATGAGGGGGAGGTTACAGATAGAAAAGGGGGGGCTGGGTTGAAGAAGGGGGGGAGCTATGGCTATTGGGGTGCGTGAAAGGGGACCAGCAGCCTTTGGGGGGATGACAGCTCTATTACATTTTGGGGGGGCTGGCTCTACCCCAACTCCACCCGTACCCCCCTCCCCGGTTTTGTACCGAGACATGGAAATAAATATTCGCTCTGAGACGCTTATAAATAAACCCAGGCCGCCGCCGATTTTCTAACACGGCCCCGTGTGCAGAGTCTGATTTGGGATGTCTGTGTGTGTGTGTGTGTGTGGGGGGTGATTCCTTTGCTCTCTCGGGCTTTGGGGGGCGCTGGGGCCGTGTTTGCGGGCACTGGCCGCTGCCCCGCAGGCTCCTGGTTCTTTCGCGTTGGAAATCGGAGATTCTCCAGCGCCCGATGGCCGGGGCTGGAAGCGACAAGGAGCCTGGGGCGGCTCACGGAGAGGGTTGAGCCTGTCATCTTCTCTCCGTGTCCCCAGCACCTAGGCCCATCGAGCTGTGTCCCAACCCCATTAGCGGGGCAGCCCCCCGCCCCGGGGTCCGGCTCTTCCTCCAGGGTCGGCCACGCGGCCTCCGAGACAGAGCGCCTGGGGCTTCTGCCCTCCTGCTCGGCCCCGGCGCGTCTGACCGAGCCAGGCATCTGGTGCGAAACGCGGGCGCGCCGCCGGGACCGGCCTGGCAGGGGGGCGACCCCCAGGGTGCCGTGGTCAGGGGGGTGCGTGGGCAAGAGGCGAGGAGCGGGGCGGGCCGAGGGAAGGGAGCTCCGGGCAACGGGTGGGGGGGAGCGGGCCTGGGGGCGATGGGGCGGGACCCTGGGGAGGCAGCGGGGGATGGGTGGGTAGAGGATCCGGGGGGGGGCAGCACCGTGGCCTCCTTAATTAGCCCAGGTTAATTGGGCGGCCCCCAGCCCTGGCCGCTCGTTAGCGCTGCAGCCTCATTAATTAGCCCAGGTTAATTGGGCGGCGCTGATTGGCCCTGGTTGGGTCATTAACCGACCCTGGCGCTGCCCCCCCCCCCTCCATCCCCGGGCACCTGCATTAATGACCCCACCCCCCACCCCGGGCTCTCGTTAATTGGGGGTAATTAGCTAATTGGGGCTGGCTAATCAGTGCTGATTCAGGGTTCCAGTAATTGGCCTGGGTGGGTCTGAAGTGGGGGCAGCCAGGGAGAGCCCCTCCCAGCTGCGTCACTAATTACTAGTTAATTCCGGCTCACTAATGGTTGCACTACTTGGGATGGGGGAGGGGGCGCTGGAGCCCTCCTCGGAGGACCAAAGGAGGTGACGCTCCCTGCCTGCGTCACTATGATCACCGCGCTTCCGGTTTCACAGGAGACGCTCTGTCCCTTAAGGCTCTATGGTCGCCACTTCCGGGCGGGCGGGCGACGCTCTCTCGCGTGCGCTTGCTACATTTCTATGGTCCTCAAGTCACAGCCGTGCTGCTGGCGATGCTCCCTCTTTCCGGCTTGCGCTTCTGCATCTCTATGGTCATAACTTCCGGTTCATAGGGGCGGGGGGAGGCGGCTATTCCTCGCCCTCCAGCCTCTCGATGATCCTCTAGGCGCGACTCTCTTCCCCCAGCGGGCCCGGCCCGTCTCTATGGTTCCTGCTTCCGGCCGACGATCTCTCCCTCGCCCTCCTCGGCAACTCTATGCTCCGCCCGTAAAGTCACCCGCGCCTTTAAAGGCGTGGCGGGGGCGGGGGTGTTTTTTGCCCGCCGACAGGCCGAGGCCGGAAGCGGGGGCGGGCCCTGTCGGGGGAGGAGCTTCAGCGCCCGCAGGAGCCGGGGGGAGGGGCAGGAGGGGCGTGGCTGGGAGCTGTGGGAGGGGCTAGAGGAGGTGGGGCTGGGGGCGGGGCTGGGAGCTGAGGGAGGGGCTAGAGGAGGTGGGGCTGGAAGCTGGGGAGGGGCTAGAGGAGGTGGGGCTGGAAGCTGGGGGAGGGGCTAGAGGGGGTGGGGGCGGGGCGGGGAGCTGGGGGAGGGGCTAGAGGAGGTGGGGCTGGGGGCGGGGCTGGGAGCTGGGGGAGGGGCTAGAGGAGGTGGGGCTGGGGGCGGGGCTGGGAACTGGGGGAGGGGCTAGAGGAGGTGGGGCTGGAAGCTGGGGAGGGGCTAGAGGAGGTGGGGTTGGGAGCTGGGGGAGGGGCTAGAGGAGGTGGGGCTGGGGGCGGGGATGGGAGCTGGGGGAGGGGCTAGAGGGGTTCGTTGTGGGGCTGGGGGGTTGAGGAGGGGCAGGAGCTGAGGGCGGAAGGAGCTGAACAGGGCAGGGCCTGGTTCCCCCCAATCCATCCCTTCCGTCTCATCCCCTCCGGCAGGGGCACAGTCAAACACTGACTCCCAGTGCCTCCCCCCCCCCCCCGCCCCCATGCTCTAACCACTAGACCCCACTCCCCTCCCAGAGCCGGGGAGAGAACCCAGGAGTCCTGGCTCCCAGCCCCCCTTTGCCCCCCCCCACTCTAACCCCTGTTGAGACAGTCGGGGGGAGTCGAGCCGGGAAGGGGTTAATGAGCTGGGGATGCCTGGCTCCGAGACTGCCCTAATTGGCACCCTCTGGGGAGGAGGAGGGGCAGGGGGGATAAGATGTATGGGGGGGCGAGGTTGGGGTCAGCATGGGGGGGGGCATATGGCGCTTTGGGTCAGTGTGTGGATAGGGGGAATGAATCTGTGCCCTACCTCCCCATCTAGCCCCCTGTTGCCCCTTGCAGGCGGTGGCAGCGCAGCTCCGGAACAAAGTCCACAGCCGGCTCCAGAACAGCACCCCACACGCAGGAGCTGTCCAAGGTACCAGCCTAGGGGCTGCAGCTCGTCGGGGGGGGGTGCGCTCTCCCCTGGCAGTCGGTGCCAGGCGCTGGGGGGCGCCGTGGAGCAGGGAGTGGGGCGGGGGGCTGAGCAGGGTGCGCTCTCCCCTGGCAGTCGGTGCCAGGCGCTGGGGGGCGCCGTGGAGCAGGGAGTGGGGCGGGGGGCTGAGCAGGGGGCGCTCTCCCCTGGCAGTCGGTGCCGGGCGCTGGGGGGCGCCGTGGAGCAGGGAGTGGGGCGGGGGGCTGAGCAGGGGGCGCTCTCCCCTGGCAGTCAGTGCCAGGCGCTGGGGGGCGCTGTGGAGCAGGGAGTGGGGCGGGGGGCTGAGCAGAAGGCGCTGTCCCCTGGCAGGAAGGGCCGGGCGCTTGGGGGTGCCGTGCTGTGGGAGACTGGGCAGGGGGCTGAGCAGGGGGGTCTTTGCCAGGGCTCCGGGCCTCACAGATCAGACACCAGGTGCTAACCCCTCCTAGCTGTGCTGTCAAAGATGGACCAAGTGCAGATTGTGGGGGGTGAAAGGGGGAGATGTGGGCTTATTGGTCCCAGCCAGAAGGGGGACAGTGGGATCTGTGGGTTGGATCGGGGGGGCAGAGGGAGGGTCCCGGGCTGGAGGGGCGCAAGTCTGACCCCCCCCCCCCCCCCAGCTGGCAAAGCAGGTCGAGATCTCCCTGGAGCTGAAGAAAGGTGAGTGGGGCCGGCTGAGGTGGACCCCGGATCCCTGACCCCTGGGGGTGGCTGTGGGGTGGGGGGTCTGTGGTGACTCCTCACTGGTGGTATTTCACCATCCTCCCTCTCTGCAGCTCGCTGAGCAACTGACAGAAAAGCCAGAGAGGTAGGAGGCAAGACTCCTGGGTTCTTTCCCTGCTCTGGGAGTGGGTGGGGTCTGGCGCTTGTGGGGAGCGGGCTGGGAGCCAGGACTCTTGGGTACTCTCCCCAGCTCTGGGGCGGGGATAAGTGGGATCAAGTGGTTAGAGCAGGGGGGACAGGGAGGCAGGAGGGCCGTGGGGGCCTAGTGGTTAGAGTTGGGGGGGTGCTGGGAGCTAGGATGCCTGGGTTCCTGATGTCTGTGTCTGTCTAGGTGGAGCTCCGACAGGAGCTTATGGCACATGAAGAGCCCACTCCAATCAGGGAGTACGGTGAAGAGACCATGCCCTGGGAGGAGACCTGGAGAGCCTGGCCTCTAGGGATAGGTGAGGACCTGAGATGCCGGGTAGGGGGGGGAAACAATAACAGAAAATGTGGAAATGACCGAGGTGCTTAATGACTTCTCTGTCCCGGTGGCGAGCGGCCGGCTAACGTAGTGAATGCCTGCGAAAACGAGGTAGGATCAGAGGCTAAAATAGGGAAAGAACAAGTTAACAATTGCTTAGACACGTCAGATGTCTTCACGCCACCAGGGCCTGATGAAATGCATCCTAGAATCCTCCCGGAGCTGCCTGAGGAGATGGCTGAGCCATTGGCCATGAGCTCTGAGAAGTCCTGGAAGACGGGAGAGATTCCAGAAGACTGGAAAAGGGCAAATCTAGTGCCCAGCTCCAAAAAGGGGAATAAGGACAACCCGAGAATTACAGAGCAGTCAGCTTCACTGTACCAGAAAAGATAATGGAGCAAATAATTAAGCAATCGCTTTGCAAACATCTAGAAGATAATGAGGTGATAAGTAACAGTCGCATGGATTTGTCAGGAACAAATCGTGTCAAACCAACCTGATGGCTTTCTTTGACAGCGTAACAAGCCGTGTGGACGGGGGGAAGCGGTAGACTTGGTATAGACTTTAGTAAAGCTTTTGATACTGTCTCGCATGACCTTCTCCTAAACAAACTAGGGAAAAGCAACCTCGATGGAGCTACTATAAGGTGGGTGACAAACTGGTTGGAAAACCGTTCCCAGAGGGTAGTTATCAGGGGTTCACAGTCAGGCTGGAAGGACATAACGAGTGGGGTCCCGCAGGGATCGGTTCTGGGTCCGGTTCTGTTCAATATCTTCATCAATGATTTGGATAACAGCGTAGAGAGTACACTGATAAAGTCTGTGGATGATACCAAGCTGGGAGGGGTGGCAAGTGCTTTGGAGGACAGGATTAAAATTCAAAATGATCTGGACAAACTGGAGAAATGGTCTGAAGTAAATAGGATGAAATTCAATAAGGACAAACGCAAAGTGCCCCACTTCGGAAGGAACAATCAGTCGCACACACACACAATGGGCAATGACTGCCTAGGAAGGAGTCCTGCGGAAAGGGGTCTGGGGGTCATAGTGGATCACAAGCTAAATATGAGTCAACAGTGTGACGCTGTTGCAAAAAAAGCGAACATCCTTCTGGGCTGTATTAGCAGGAGTGTTGTAAGCAAGACACGAGAAGTAATTCTCCCGCTCTGCTCCGCGCTGATACGGTCTCAGCTGGAGTATTGGGTCCAGTTCTGGGCACCACATTTGAGGAAAGATGTGAACAAATTTGAGAAAGTCCAGAGAAGAGCAACAAAAATGATAAAGGTCTATAACCTATAGAGGGAAGATTGAAAAAATGGGGTTTGTCTAGTCTGGAGAAGAGAAGCCTGAGAGAGGACATGAGAACAGTTTTCAAGTACATAAAAGGTCGTTACAAGGAGGATGGAGATAAATTGTTCTTCTTAACGTCTGAGGATCGGACAAGAAGCAATGGGCTTAAATTGCAGCAAGGGCGGTTTAGGTTGGACATTAGGAAAAACTTCCTGTCAGGGTGGTTAAACACTGGAATAAATTACCTGGGGAGGCTGTGGAATCTCCAACATTGAAGAGCAGGTTGGACAAACCCCTGTCGGGGATGGTCTAAATAATATTTAGTCCTGCCATGAGTGCAGGGGACTGGACTAGACGACCTCTCGAGGTCCCTTCCAGTCCTATGAGTCTACGATGCAGCTGCCTCTGGGGCAGGGCGGTTAGGAACAGCCACACATAACGCTGCACGGGCACAGTTCCCTCAAACTGTGGGTCCCCAAACTGGGGTTCAGCCCGGACACCTGGGTTCACACCCTGGCTGTCAGAGGTCAGAGCTGGAGTGGGGCTCGGGTTCGCCCCGCCTCCTATCAGCTGGGCAGTGCTCCCCACAAGGCCCCCCCTTCTGTCCAGCTGCCACATTTTCCTGCCGCTCCTTCACGGTTTTGACACCCTGGGGTTTGGCCTGGATGCCTGGGTTCACTCTTTCAATCTCTCCCCCACTTCCGTCCGTTTTTAGTGTATTCTCCCTGGTTTTCTTCCTCCTGCTCTTCCCTTCTCCGTTCATTCCTTTTTAATTTCTTTGTTGCTTTTCTCCTTCACTCTTCCTTTCCCCACTGGTTTGTTCTTTCTTTCGTGGTTTTGTTCGCTCTCTCGTTTCTTGTTTCATTCATTTGTTCCTCCTTTGCCCTTTGATTCGTTCATTTCTTTGTTCTTTCTATTCGTCCGTCGGTTGTCTCATTCCTTCCTTCCTTCCTTTTTTCTTTCATTCCTATCTTCCCTCTTTCCATTCGCTCATCGGGTCTCTCTTTCGTTGCTTCGGTCATTTCTTCCCTTTCCATTTGTCCCTCTGTTCTCTTCTTCATTCCTTTTTCACTCACTTATCTCTCTGCTCTTTCCAGTCATCCGTCGGTTTTCTCATCCATTCCTGTGTTCATTCATTTCCTCTGTCTTTCCATTTGTCTGGTTTTCTCCTTCATTTCTTCGTTCGTTTCTTTGTTCTTTCCATTTCTCCCTCGCTTCTCCTATTTGTTCCTTCGTTCATTTATTCCTTCTTTCTGTTCATCCCTCTTTTCTCTCCTTCGTTCCTGTTTTCATTTATTTCTTCGCTCTGGTCACTCATCCATTAGCATTGTTATTCGTTCCTGCGCTCATTCATTTCCCCCATCCTTCCATTTGCCCGGTTTCTCGGTTTTTTTTGTTTATTTCTTGGTTCGTTTTTTCCCCTCTTTCCAGTCTTCTGGCTTTGTCATTCTTCGTTCTTTCCGTTCGTCCCTCGGTCCTCCCGTTCGTTTCTTTGCTCGCTCGCGTCTTCGCTCTTCCCTCCTGCCCCTGCATTTTCTCCTGCGTTCCTTCCTTCACGTTTTCATTCGTTCAGGTGGGGGACCCCGGGCTCTACCAGCTGGTGTGGGAGGTCCCTGGCTCTGTCTCCCACCCCGCCCTGATGTGGGGCTGGGAGGGCACCAGGCCAAGCGCTGACCCTACTACTGCCCCTCACCCCTGGAGGTAGGTGGCGGGGCTGGGAGCAGGAGCAGGGAGGTGCTAGGGGGAGGGGGCGGGGTTGGGCCCCGGGGGTGGGGCTCGCGTGGTGCAGGGGGCAGGGAGAAGGTGAGGGCCCCAGGGAAGGGGCATGGGTGGGACTAGGGGAGGGGCTGGAAATGGCCAAGGGGCGGGGCTAGGTGACAGATCAGGGAGGGGGCAAGGGGTGGAGCTAAGGCTGTGGGCGGGGCTGTAAGTCACATTGGGGGTGGGGCAAGGGTTGTGGGTCGGTCTAGGGGAGGGTCAGGGCTGGGGCAAGGCAGAGGGGAAGGACAAGGGGAGGGGCTGGAAGGGAGAATGGGTGGGGCCCTGGGCTGGGGGCGGGGCCAGGGGCCTGTGAGTGGAGGGCGGGGGGCCTCTGGGGAGCTGGCTGACTCAGGGGGTCAGGGAATGGGCCCTGGGGCCTTTCCCCTCTAGGGGGCGCCGGCTCCCATCTGACCCTGGGGCGGGAGAGAGACCTGGGAGGGGACCTCCGGCCTTCAGGACTCAGCTGGGGTGGGGTCCTGGCCCTCGCGATCCTTTGGGGGGGGTAGGAGAAAATAACCCAGCAGGGGGAGAGATTCACCCCCAAACCCCCATTGGTCGAGGGACGCTGGTTACTCATGCAGCCCCACCCCCTTCGCTGAAGCCCCGCCCCATCCAGTAGGGGGAGCCCCCCAGATGAGTTGTACTGGGGGGGGCTGTTGGGGGGCTGTCAGACCTACGGCCCTTAAATGAATTCTCTGGGGCAGAAGAGGTGTCTCTGCTCTCCTGCCCCAAGGGAATATGGGGGGGCTGCCCCCAGGGAGAAATCGGGCGGGGGGGATGGAGGGAGAACCCCCCATCACAGGGTATCGGGATAGGGGAGCAGGACAGCGGTCACATCAACCCCAGATGCCTAGACAGGGAGCTAAGCCAGGCCGAAGCCCCTGCCCCCCAGTAGAACCCAGGAGTCCTGGCTCCCAGCCCCCCTGCTCTAACCCACCAGCCCCCTCTCCCCTCCCAGAGCCGGGGAGAGAACCCAGGAGTCCTGGCTCCCAGCCCCCCCACCCGCTCTAACCACCAGCCCCCACTCCCCTCCCAGAGCCGGGGAGAGAACCCAGGAGTCCTGGCTCCCAGCCCGCCCTGCTCTAACCACTAGACCCCACTCCCCTCCCAGAGCCGGGGAGAGAACCCAGGAGTCCTGGCTCCCAGCCCCCCTGCTCTAACCCACCAGCCCCCACTCCCCTCCCAGAGCCGGGCCGAGAACCCAGGAGTCCTGGCTCCCAGCCCCCCTGCTCTAACCCACCAGCCCCCACGCCCCTCCCAGAGCTGGGCAGGGAACCCAGGCATCCTGGCTCCCAGCCCCCCCTGCTCTAACCACCAGCCCCCACTCCCCTCCCAGAGCCGGGGAGAGAACCCAGGAGTCCTGGCTCCCAGCCCCCCCTGCTCTAACCCACGAGCCCCCACGCCCCTCCCAGAGCCGGGCAGAGAACCCAGGAGTCCTGGCTCCCAGCCCCCCCTGCTCTAACCACTAGCCCCCACTCCCCTCCCAGAGCCAGGGAGAGAACCCAGGAGTCCTGGCTCCCAGCCCCCCCCTGCTCTAACCACTAGCCCCCACTCCCCTCCCAGAGCCGGGGAGAGAACCCAGGAGTCCTGGCTCCCAGCCCCCCCTGCTCTAACCCACCAGCCCCCACGCCCCTCCCAGAGCCGGGCAGAGAACCCAGGAGTCCTGGCTCCCAGCCCCCCCTGCTCTAACCACTAGCCCCCACTCCCCTCCCAGAGCCGGGGAGAGAACCCAGGAGTCCTGGCTCCCAGCCCCCCCTGCTCTAACCCACCAGCCCCCACTCCGCTCCCAGAGCCGGGGAGAGAACCGAGGAGTCCTGGCTCCCAGCCCCCCCTGCTCTAACCACTAGCCCCCACTCCCCTCCCAGAGCTGGGGAGAGAACCCAGGAGTCCTGGCTCCCAGCCCCCCCTGCTCTAACCACTAGCCCCCACTCCCCTCCCAGAGCTGGGGAGAGAACCCAGGAGTCCTGGCTCCCAGCCCCCCCTGCTCTAACCACCAGACCCCGGCTCTGGGATTTGAACCTGCCACCCTCCATCTCTCCCGCTCCCTCTGCCAGGGACTGACATCCCCCCCGTCGTGACGTCACCCTACCCCCCCCCCCGCTTTTCCCTCCTGCGCCTACACCCCCCCTCCCGGCTGTTCCGGATCTAGCCCTGCCCCCCCCTCCTCCCTCTGCCTTGCTCCAGACGGCTCCAAGATGGAAGTCCTCAATCAGGTACGCACCTGGCTCTCAGCACCATAGACAGCAATCGGGGGAAGGGGGGGCTTTTCCCACAGGGCGGGGGCCCCCCCTTGGAGATGCCCCCCACTCCCTCCAGGCACCCCCCAATCCCTGCCCAGCAGCTTGGTGGGTTTTGTTGTTTTTTTTTCAGCTGCTGCATTCAAATGCAACGCCCTGCAAATGGGGGGGGGGGGCGGGCTGGGGTGCAAATGGGGGGGGGCGAAGCTGAGATTGATGCTGGGGTGGCACAGATGGGCTCGAAGGTATGAGATTATAATGGGGGGGTTAGGAGATTTCCCAGCTGCGGATGGGGGGGGGGGGAGAGATCTGAAATTGATGCATGGGGGGGGGCACAGATTGGCTCCAGGCAGATTGCAATGGGGGGGGGGATTGCAGGGTGTTTGGGGGGGCTCAGGCGCTAGGATATTTCCGTGCTGCAAAAGGGGGGGGGGATCTGAGACTGATGCAAGGGGGGGGGTCAAATGGGATGGAGGGGGGAGGGGACCGGCTATTTTGGAGTGGGGGGGTGTATGGGGGGAGGGGGGTGGACCACAAATACCCCCCCTCCCTTTGCAGCAGGGGCGGGGGCGGGGAGGGAAGATGGCTGAGCTGCTGCAGTGGATTCATTGCCATGACGGTCAGGGGCGGGGGGGGGGATGTGGGGCTCACGCGTGGGGAGGGCTCGTTATCAATGGGGGGGGGGACTCGAGAATCTTCTCCCACCAGCTGCTGCGGCAGAGCCCGGCTGGATGTGCATCCCCCGGCCGCCTGCTGGCTGGAGCAATGGGGGGGGGCAGATAATTTGCGGGGGGGGGGGGGGGGGGCTGATTGCCAGGGGGCGAGTCTGGCTCAGGAATATTTATCCCCATCAGCAAGCTAGGAGGGGGGGTCAAAATGGGAGGTGTAATGCGAGAAATGGGGGTTCAGGGTAATTGGGGGGCAGTTTATGAACGGGTGGGGGCAGAATCTTCTCCCACCAGGGTTGGGGGGCTGGTGGGGGCGATGCATCAGGCGGAGGGGTTGAGAGGATGCAGATCTGAAGGGGGTTATTTATTAATTGGGGGTTAACATGGACCCCAGCGACAGCGGGAGGAGAAGGGGGGGTTCCTGTTGATGGGGGGCAGTGAGTTTGGGGGTAGGGAAGGGTTTGGGGGGCTGTGGGGATGTGTTTGGGGGAGGTATTTCCTGCAGGGCTTTTCCTAGTAGGAAGTTGTGATCTTCAATAACCGTCTTGTGCTGGGGTCTCTCCCCGGCTCTGGGAGGGGAGTGGGGTCTAGTGGTTAGAGCAGGGGGGGGGGGAGGCTGGGAGCCAGGACTCCTGGGTTCTCTCCTCGGCTCTGGGAGGGGAGTGGGGTCTGGTGGTCAGAGCAGGGGGGCTGGGAGCCAGGACTCCTGGGTTCTCTCCCTGGCTCTGGGAGGGGGAGGGAGGCGAAGTGGTTAGAGCGGGGGGGGGGCTGGGAGCCAGGACTCCTGGGTTCTCTCCCTGGCTCTGGGAGGGGAGTGGGGGCTGGTGGTTAGCGAAGGGGGGGGCTGGGAGCCAGGACTCCTGGGTTCTCTCCCTGGCTCTGGGAGGGGGGGTCAGGAACAGATGGAATATCAGATATTTTAATATCACCCCTCTCCCCCTGCCCCATCCCCTTCTCTCTCCACCTTGATTGACAGGTCGTGGCTGGGGGACAATTCCGGATGCTCAAGGAACCTCTGGGGTTTCTGAAACTGCTGGAATGGGTGAGTCCCCCAAACTGGCTCCCCAGGACCCTGAAATTGGGGGGGCCCATCTGTACTGCCTCGGAGCTGGTCTAGGCCTTGGAGCCAGCGCCCCCTAGAGGGGACAGGCCCTGCGCCCCGTTCCCTGCCCCCCCTGCAGAGCCAGTCGGCGTGGGAGGGGCTGTAGGATTGGAGGAAGGTGGTGCAGGAAGAACTGGTTATCAGATCCTGTTTCCCCCATCAGATTTGGGGAGCCCAGAGACGGAGAAACTCCAGAGACAGAATGAGAGATTCCAGACCCCTAATCCTGCCAGTTCTGGAGCAGTTCCAGACTCCTATCCTACCCTACTGGTTCTGGAGCGGTTCCAGACCCCCTACCCTACCCTGCCAGTTCTGGAGCAGTTCCAGATCCCTATCCTACCCTACTGGTTCTGAAGCAGTTCCAGACCCCCTACCTTATCCTGCTAGTTCTGGAGCAGCTCATGACCCCCCCCCCCCCTCAGTTCTGGAGCGGCTCCTGACCCACCCCCCCCAGCGGTTATGGAGCAGTTCCCACCTCCCCACCCCCTGCCTGTTCTGAAGTGGCTCCCGACCCCCCTCCCCCCCGGTTATGGAGCAGCTCCCGACTCCCCCACCCCCTCCAGTTCTGGAGCGGCTCCTGGCCTCCCCTGCTGGTTCTGGAGTGGCTCCTGGCCCTCCCCACCCCCCATCCGGTTCTGGATCAGCTCCCGACTCCCCCACGTCCTCCAATTCTGGAGTAGCTCCTGGCCCCCCCTGCTGGTTCTGGAGCGGCTCCTGGCCCTCCCCACCCTGCTGATTGTGGAGTGATTCCAGACCCATTCGCTTGACATTTCTGCCGTATTATGGACCCATTTATCCAGCTGGTTGGGGAACGATTCCAGGGCCCATGGACCCTGCTGGTTCTGGAGTCATTTGCCCCCGGATCAGACCCACGGGCCCATCCAACCTGCTGTCTCCCCACACCAGACCCACGGGCCCAGCCAGCCTGGTATCCGCCCCCCAGAATGTCCGCACGGGCCCATCCGCAGTATCCCCCCCTTTCCACTTCCAGCGCGCGGGGGGGCGGGGGACGGAGGAGTGCGGCCGATGCAGACAGATGGACAATTGGGTCAGACAGGTTCTTATCTCGTCCCAGCACTTGGGGGGATTAGAGGGGGCGGGACCCAGCTAACCCTCTATAATTACCCACAATTCCTCTCCGCTCCACCCGCCTCCCCCTCCCCGAGGCGGGGTTATTAATCCTGGTACCAGCTGGTGCTCCTACCCCGCTCCCCACAGCGACCCCCACCAGGAGAGGCCAGAGTAGCCGGGAGCTCCCCCACAGCCGGCGCTCCTGCCCCACGCCCCGCAGCACCCCCTGTGGTCTCACCCGCCCCATCTCGCCCCACAGCTCTTTGCTATCTTTGCGTTTGCCACCTGCGGGACCTACAGCGGGGAATTTCGCCTCAGCGTTGAGTGTGTGAATAAAAGCGAGAGCGACCTGAACATTGAAGTGGAGTTTGGCTACCCATTCAGGTGAGCTGGGCGTTATACTGCATAAGGACCGGCCGGTGGGCTGTTACGCTGCGTAGGGACCTGGAGACTTTTGATGGGTAAGGACTGGGATGGGACAGCAGCTGAGATTCAGACTGACTTTGGCTCATAGAGGCCTGGGCTGTATATTCAGCATATTAACTGGCACCTCCTATACAGGCTGGGGCTTTCTTCACAGTATATGGACCAGCATCTCCTTGGTCAATTGTTCCAATGGTGAATTACGCTCACCATTAATAACTGACACCTTATTGCCAGGCAGTATTCTACATACAGACTGCCCTTGACTTTGACTTCGCAGTCAGGATTAACACTCGGAACTATTCCTGGGAAGCCTGGGCTGTATATTCAGTATATCGACCGACACCGCCTACGCAGCCCAGGGCTGTATTCTGCATACAGATGACCTTTGTCTTTAAGATAGGATTTAAACTAGGCACTATTCCGGGGAGGCTGGGGATGTATTTATAGTATATGGACCAGCATCTCCTTGGCAGACTGGGCTATATATATGGTATATGGATTGATGCCTCCTACACAGAGCGAGGCTGTATTCTCTGTGCAGACTCCTGCCCTTGAGTTTCAGGTAGAAATCAGGATGCGCACGGGGCTCTGTCTCTGGGAAGCCCGGGCTGTATTTCTAGAATATATGATGTGGTTCCTTCTGTACAGACCAGGGCTGTATTTTTTGCATGGCCTGCTCTCAATTTTGAGTTACAATCAGGCTTCATAAGGGTCGCTATTGCTGGGAGGTCTGGGCTGTACATACAGTGTATGAACTGGCATCTCTTATACAGATCTGGTATGTATATCCCATATATGGACCGGCACCACCTACACAGGCCAGGCAGTATTCTGTATACTGTCTGCCCTTGTCAGGGTTGACATTGTGTGCTATTCCTAGGAGGTCTGGGCTATATATGCGCAATATATGGACCAGCATCTCCTACACAGCCCTGGTCCATAGTTACTATACGGACTGGTACCTCCTACACAGATGGGGCTGTATTCTGTAAACAGGACAGCCTTTGTCTTTGTGTTAGTGGGTCAGGGTGACATTGGGCCCTATTCCTGGAGGTCTGGGCTATATATAAGAAAAATATGGCCCAGCACCTCCTACACAGACCTGGTCCATATATGGACCGGCACCTCCTACACAGACTGGGCAGTATTCTGTATACAGACAGTCTTTGTCTTTTGTTAGTTGTCATGATTGACATTGGGTGGTATTCCTGGGAGGTCTGGGCTGTATATCCAGCATATTGACCGGCATCTGCTATACAAAACTGGTCGATATTTGCTGTATATGAACTGACGCCTCCTACACAGACCGGAGCTGTATTCTGTCTACAGACTGCCTTTGTCTTTGCATAAGCGGTCAGGGTTGACAGTGGGCTCTATTCCTGGGAGGTCTGGGCTATACATACAGGATACGGACTGGGGGACCTTCTCTACGACTGAGCCCCCTGCCTCATCTCCCCTCCAATCCTCTCCCTCAAGACTCCACCAGGTCTATTTCGACGTCCCAGCCTGCAAGGGGACCGAGGTGGAGAAGGTGTTCCTCATTGGGGATTATTCCTCCTCCGCCGAATTCTTCGTCACCATCGCCGTCTTCGCCTTCCTGTACTCGCTGGCTGCCGCGGTCGTCTACCTCTTCATGGAGAACAAGTACCGGGAGAACAACAAGGGCCCCATGATCGTGAGTGTGGGGTGCACAGGGAGCAGGGGGCTGGCCAGGGGGCGCTCTCCCCGGGCAGGCAGGGCCGTGCGCTGGGGAACGTCGTGGGGCAGGGGGCGGGGCTGGGCAGGGGACACTCTCCCCTGGGCAGTCAGGACCGGACACTGGGGGGCGCTGTGCTGCAGGGGGCTGGGCAGGGGCGGGGTAGGGGGCAGGGCAGGAGAGGCTGGGGCAGGGGGCAG
>JAXIVB010000013.1:22382644-22435798 GCA_036785055.1 Emydoidea blandingii
GCACTCCGCCACCACCATTGGCAACAAGTAAGCCCCCCCCACCCCCTGAGCCCCCGCCCCCCACGACGCAGCTCTGACCCCCTCCTCCCCCCAGGATGTACGTCTTCGGGGGCTGGGTGCCCCTCGTCATGGACGACGTCAAAGTGGCCACGCACGAGAAGGAGTGGAAGTGCACCAACACACTGGCCTGCCTCAACCTGGGTAAGGGACCCCCCCCCTGCAGCCCCCCTAGAGCCCCCCAGCTCCCCCTGCCCCGCACCAACACGCTGGCCTGCCTCAACCTGGGTAAGGGACCCCCCCGCGGCCCCCCCAGAGCCCCCCGAATCCCCCTGCTCCGCACCAACATGCTGGCCTGCCTCCACCTGGGTAAGGGACCCTTCCCGCGACCCCCCCAGAGGCCCCCAGCTCCCCCTGCCCCGCACCAACATGCTGGCCTGCCTCCACCTGGGTAAGGGACCCCCCCAGAGCCCCCCGGCTCCCCCTGCCCCACACCAATACGCTGGCCTGCCTCAACCTGGGTAAGGGGCTCCCCCGCGGCCCCCCTGCTGGTACCAGACCCCCCTGGCCCCTCCCCACAGACTCCATGGCCTGGGAGCCCATCCTCATGGACACGCTGGAGGACAACATCCCGCGGGCCCGGGCGGGGCACTGCGCCGTCTCCATCAACACCCGCCTCTACATCTGGAGCGGGCGCGACGGCTACCGCAAGGCCTGGAACAACCAGGTGTGCTGCAAGGACCTCTGGTACCTGGAGACCGGTGAGTGCCGGGCCCGGCGGGGGTGGGGGAGGCGCGTGTTTGTAGACAGCTTGGCCTGAAGCGACCGCGGGAGGCGGAGAGTCGCCCGGCGCAGAGCAGGGTCCCCCAGGGGTGGGGGGTGGGAGAGCAGGGTCCCCAGGCGTGGGGGGCGGGCGGGCGGAGAGTCGCCCGGCGCAGAGCAGGGTCCCGGGGGGGGGAGGGAGCAGGGTCCCCAGGCACGGCGGGGTGGGGACGGGCGAGTGGAGAGTCGCCCGGCGCAGAGCAGGGTCCCCGGTCACGGGGGGCTGGGAGATGTGGGGGCGGGGAATGCCCAGCGTGGGGGCGCCTGGGGGATCTGGGGGCAGGGGGTGCCCGGCGGGGGCGGGGTGGCTGGGAGATCTGGGGGGGGGGCGGGGGATGCCCGGCGGGGGGGGCAGCTGGGAGATCTGGGGCCGGGGGGAAATGCCCGGCAGAGGGGTGGCTGGGAGATCTGGGGGTGGCGGGGGATGCCCGGCAGGGGGGCGCCTGGGGGATCTGGGGGCAGGGGGTGCCCGGCGGGGGCGGGGCGCCTGGGGGATCTGGGGGGGGGCGGGGGATGCCCGGCAGGGGGGCGGCTGGGAGATCTGGGGGGGGGCGGGGGATGCCCGGCGGGGGGGGGCAGCTGGGAGATCTGGGGCCGGGGGGAAATGCCCGGCAGGGGGGTGGCTGGGAGATCTGGGGCCGGGGGGAAATGCCCGGCAGGGGGGCGGCTGGGAGATCTGGGGGGGGCACCAGTGTCTGACCCCTGCCTCTGCCCCCAGAGAAGCCCCCGGCCCCCTCGCGGGTGCAGCTGGTTCGGGCCAACACCAACTCACTGGAGGTGAGCTGGGGCTCGGTGCCCACGGCCGACACCTACCTGCTGCAGCTACAGAAGTACGACATCCCGGCGGCTGCCTCGCCCGCCCCCGCCCCGGTGCCCTCCGTGCCTGCCAACCCGCCCAAGAGCCCCGCCCCGGCCGCCGCCGCGCCCGCCCCGGCCGCCAGCCAGCCCCTGGCCCAGATGGGCATCACCCTGCTGCCCCAGGCCGCCACCCCCACGCCCACCACCACCATCCAGCTGCTACCCTCCGTGTCCGGCACGCCCCTGTCCGTGGCCAGCCCCGCACGCACGCAGGGTGAGTGGGGCCAGCCTCAGCCTTGGGCGGGGGGCCCGGACTCCCTTTGGGGGGCGCGGGGGGGAGCAGGGGCCTGGACTCCCTTTGGGGGGGCGGGGTGGGGGTGTGGGGGGCCCGGACTCCCGTGGGGGGTGGGGGAGGGGCCCATTGGGGGGGGCGGGGGTCTCCCTCCCCCTCTCACGCTGCCCTTGCCCCGGCAGGTGTCCCGGCCGTGCTGAAGGTGACAGGCCCCCAGGCGCCCCCAGGGCCCCCCCTGGTGACGGTGCGCTCGGCCGGGCAGGCGGGCAAGGCCCCGGTGACGGTGACCTCGCTGCCGGCCGGCGTGCGCATGGTGGTGCCCACGCAGAGCACGCAGGGCACGGTAAGTAACCTGTGCCGGGGGGTTCCGGGTCCCGCCTGCGGGGCGCCCCTGACTGCTTCCCTCTGCCCCCAGGTGATCGGCAGCAGCCCCCAGATGAGCGGTATGGCCGCCCTGGCAGCCGCCGCCGCCGCCACACAGAAGATCCCCCCCTCCTCCGCGCCCACCATGCTGAGCGTGCCGGCCGGCGCCACCATCGTCAAGACTGTGGCCGTCTCCCCGGGCACGGCCACGCTGCCCAGCACCGTCAAGGTGGCCTCCTCCCCCGTCATGGTAAGAGATGCCCGGCCCCGCAGCCCTGCCCCAGAGCCGGGGAGAGAACCCGGGAGTCCTGGCTCCCAGCCCCCCCTGCTCTAACCCACCAGCCCCCACTCCCCTCCCAGAGCTGGGGGGAGAACCCAGGAGTCCTGGCTCCCAGCCCCCCCTTCCCCCCCCCCCGCTCTAACCCACCAGCCCCCACTCCCCTCCCAGAGCTGGGGGGAGAATCATAGAATATCAGGGTTGGAAGGGACCTCAGGAGGTATCTAGTCCAACCCCCTGCTCAAAGCAGGACCAATCCCAACTAAATCATCCCAGCCAGGGCTTTGTCAAGCCAGGCCTTAAAAACCTCCAAGGAAGGAGATTCCACCACCTCCCTAGGTAATGGAGAACCCAGGAGTCCTGGGTCCCAGCCCCCCTGCTCTAACCACCAGCCCCCTCTCCCCTCCCAGAGCTGGGAGAGAACCCAGGAGTCCTGGCTCCCAGCCCCCCTGCTCTAACCACCAGCCCCCTCTCCCCTCCCAGAGCTGGGGAGAGAACCCAGGAGTCCTGGCTCCCAGCCCCCCTGCTCTAACCACCAGCCCCCTCTCCCCTCCCAGAGCTGGGGAGAGAACCCAGGAGTCCTGGCTCCCAGCCCCGCTGCTCTAACCACCAGCCCCCACTCCCCTCCCAGAGCTGGGAGAGAACCCAGGAGTCCTGGCTCCCAGCCCCCCTGCTCTAACCACCAGCCCCCACTCCCCTCCCAGAGCTGGGAGAGAACCCAGGAGTCCTGGCTCCCAGCTCCCCCTGCTGTACCCCACCATACTCTACTGTCCCTCCCAGAGCCGGGGAGAGAACCCAGGCGTCCTGCTAAGGATGCCCGTCTCCCCGCACCAGGTGAGTAACCCGGCCACACGCATGCTGAAGACGGCGGCAGCCCAGGTGGGCACCTCGGTGTCATCCACGACCAACGCGGCCACGCGGCCCATCATCACCGTGCACAAGTCGGGCACGGTCACCGTGGCGCAGCAGGCCCAGGTCATGACCACTGTGGTGGGCGGCGTCACCAAGACCATCACCCTGGTGAAGAGCCCCATCTCTGTGCCGGGTGGCAGCGCACTGGTAAGTGCCGGGGGGGCGCGAACCCCGGCGTCCTGGCTCCCAGCGCCCACTCCTCTAACCACCGGATCCCACTCCCTTCCCAGAGCTAGGGAGAGAACCCACTTGTCCTGGCTCCCAGCCCCCCCCTCTAACCCACCAGTCCCCACTCCCCTCCCAGAGCCGGGGGAGAACCCAGGAGTCCTGGCTCCCAGCCCCCCCCGCTCTAACCCACCAGCCCCCCCTGCTCTAACCCACTAGGCCCGTCCTCTCCCAGAGCTGGGGGGTGCCCCATGATACCTGACAGGCGCCAGGTCTCCCAAGGGCCCCAGCTCGCCTGCTGCAGGGTGGGGTCCAGCTGTGCCAGCTGTTTGGGGTGCGAGCCGTGTGGCTGTGGTGGGAGGCGGGTGGGAGGTGCCTCCCTCCCAGAATGCCGTGGGGCGGGGTGTGGGGGGGCACTGCTCACTCTCTCTCCCCTGGCAGATCTCTAACCTCGGCAAAGTGATGTCGGTCGTGCAGACCAAGCCGGTGCAGACCTCTGCCGTGACCGGCCAGGCGTCCAGCGGCCCCGTCACCCAGATCATCCAGGTGAGCACTTCCTCGGACTGGGGGGCAGCGCTGGGAACGGGACCCAGGAGTCCGGGCTCCCAGCCCCCTGCTCTGACCACTGGACCCCACGCCCCTCCCAGAGCCGGGGAGAGAACCCAGGAGTCCTGGCTCCCAGACCCCCCCTCACCCCTTCTCAGTAGAACCCAGGAGTCCGGAGCGCTCTGCTCTCTGGGGGTGCCAAGCTGCATTAACCCTTTCTTGCCTGCCCCGTGCTCCCCTAGACCAAGGGCCCCCTGCCGGCGGGCACCATCCTGAAGCTGGTGACGTCAGCGGACGGGAAGCCCACCACCATCATCACCACCACGCAGGCGGGCGGCGCCGGCCCCAAGCCCACCATCCTGGGCATCAGCAGCGTCTCGCCCAGCACCACCAAGCCGGGCACCACCACCATCATCAAAACCATCCCCATGTCGGCCATCATCACCCAGTCCGGAGCCACGGGTAACGGCCCGCCGCGGGGGCTGGGGGCCGCCTGGGGGGGGGGTTCGCCTGCGGTGGGAAGGGTTGGGGGCTGCCTGCGCGGGGGGGGGGGGGTGTTGAATTGGGAGGGGCAAAAGGCTGTGTGTGGGGGGGTATGAACCAGAGACGTCCCCGGCTGGCTGCTCTGGGGGACAGGGCTGGTATTTGAGCTGGGGGGCAGGGAGGGCGTGGGGGGACCTTGCTGGGGAGCGGGGCAGGGGTGGGGCTAGGGGAGCTTCGTGGCCATGGGGCTGCCCTGGAGCTCTGCACTGACCCCCCGGTTCCCCCCAGGTGTGACCAGCAGCCCTGGGATCAAGTCCCCCATCACCATCATCACCACCAAGGTCATGACCTCAGGCACAGGCGCCCCCGCCAAGATCATCACGGCAGTGCCCAAGCTGGGAACAGCCCACGGGCAGCAGGGCGTCACGCAGGTGAGCGGGGGGTTTGGGGGCGCCGGGATGGCCAGGGGGCCGCCCCCTGCCCCGGCCTCACCACCTCTCTCTCCCCTCCCGGCAGGTGGTCCTGAAGGGCGCGCCTGGCCAGCCCGGCACCATCCTGCGCACCGTGCCCATGGGCGGCGTGCGGCTGGTCACGCCCGTCACCGTCTCTGCCGTCAAGCCCACCGTCACCACGCTGGTGGTGAAAGGAACCACGGGTAAGGGGGCTGGGCGGGGGGCTGCGGGAGGGGGCTGGGCTGCAAAGCCAGCTCAGGGCACTGACTGGCTCTCCCTCCCCCCCAGGTGTCACCACCTTGGGCACCGTGACGGGCACCGTCTCCACCAGCCTGGCCGGCGCAGGGGGCCACAGCACCAATGCCTCCCTGGCCACGCCCATCACCACGCTGGGAACCATCGCCACCCTGTCGAGCCAGGTGATCAACCCGGCCGCCATCACCGTCTCCGCCGCGCAGACCACCATGACGGCCGCCAGCGGGCTGGGCACACCCACCATCACCATGCAGGTAGGGCCTGCGCCGCCGGGGGGCGCTGGACACGGGGCCTTTCCCCTTTGCGGGGGGCACCAGAGGGAGGCAGCGGGGTACAGGGGTGGGTGCTGAGCACAGAGGGGCAGTGGGACACAGGGCAGGGAGGTACAGGGGGGCAGTGGGACAGGCGGTACAGTGGGGCAGTGGGACGGGGGTACAGGGGGCAGTGGAACACTGGGCGGTGGGATAGTGGGACGTGGGGAAGGGGGCAGTGGGGTACAGGGGGCAGTGGGACGAGGGAAGGGGGGCAGGGGGACACGACGTCCATGGGGCACGGGCCCAGCCCCTCACCCTGCCTGTCTCCCGGCCCCCAGCCCGTCTCCCAGCCCACGCAGGTGACGCTGATCACGACGCCCAGCGGGGTGGATGCCCAGCCGGTGCACGACCTGCCAGTCTCCATCCTGGCCTCGCCCACCACGGAGCAGCCCACGGCCACGGTGACCATCGCCGACGTGGGGCAGAGCGACCCGCAGCCCGGCACCGTCACCCTGGTGTGCTCCAACCCGCCCTGCGAGACCCATGAGACCGGCACCACCAACACTGCCACCGCCACCGTCGTGGCCAACGTGGGCGGCCTGACCCAGCCTGTGCACTTTGTGTGCGAGGGCCAGGAGACCGGGCAGCCCAATGGCGGGTTAGTGCGCGTCTGCTCCAACCCCCCGTGTGAGACGCACGAGACGGGCACCACCCACACGGCCACCACTGCCACATCCAGCATGGGCGCCGGACGAGTGTGCAGCAACCCCCCGTGCGAGACGCACGAGACGGGCACCACCAACACGGCTACCACGGCCACGTCCAGCATGGGTGCCGGACGAGTGTGCAGCAACCCCCCATGCGAGACGCACGAGACTGGCACCACCCACACGGCCACCATGGCCACGTCCAGCATGGGTGCTGGACGAGTGTGCACCAACCCCCCGTGCGAGACGCACGAGACGGGCACCACCAACACAGCCACCACGGCCACGTCCAGCATGGGTGCCGAACGAGCGTGCAGCAATCCCCTGTGTGAGACGCACGAGACGGGCACCACCAACACGGCTACCACGGCCCGGTCGTTCATGGGGCGGGGGCAACCGGATGGCAGCCTGGTAGCCCCGCCCAACCCGCCGTGCCAAACACAGCACACCAGTGCCACCGGCACCACGATGTCGGCAAAAGCCGGTGTGCCCACAGAGCAACCGTGCAGCACCAGAATGGCGAATCCACCCCCGGCGGTGCCTGGCACCAACGCACAATCCCCGGCGCCGGCTGGCCGGCCCTGTGAGGCGCACCAGACACACACCACCAACACCGCCACCACGGCCCGGTCGCTCATGGGCCGGGGGCAGCCGGATGGTGGGCCAGGGGCAGCCGAGAGCCCCCCGTGCCAAACCCAACAGACTTGTGCCACTCACACAACCATGTCGGCCAAAGCGGACGTGCCCACGGAGCAGCCGTGCAGCGTGAGGATGGTTGCGCCGGACATGGAGGCCGGTCAGCGAGCGCATGTCAATGACTCTTGTGAAACGGGTACCACGGCCACGTCGAGCTTGGGCACCAGGCGAGCGTGCACGGAGCCCCCATGCGAGACCCACAAGACAGGCACCACCACCACAGTCACGTCGAACATGGGCGCCGGGCGAGCATGCAGCAACCCCCCGTGCGAGACACACGAGATGGGCACCACCACCACAGCCACGTCGAGCATGGGCACCAGGCAACCGTGCACAGAGCCCCCGTGCGAGACCCACAAGACAGGCACCACCACCACAGCCATGTCGAACATGGGCGCCGGGCGAGCATGCAGCAATCTCCCGTGCGAGACGGGCACAACTAACATGGCGACCACTGCCACATCCAGCATGGGCGCCGGGCAAGTGTGCAGCAACCCCCCGTGCGAGACGCACGAGACAGGCACCACTAACACGGCGACCACTGCCACATCCAGCATGGGCGCCGGGCAAGTGTGCAGCAACCCACCGTGTGAGACGCACGAGACGGGCACCACCAACACGGCCACCACGGCCACATCCAGCATGGGCGCCGGGCGAGTGTGCACTAACCCTCCGTGCGAGACGCACGAGACGGGCACCACCAACACGGCCACCACGGCCACATGTAACGTGGGGACGGGCCAGGCTGAGGGGGCCCAGCACGCCCCTGCCAGTGCGCCCTGTGAGACGCAGCCGACCACGGCCACCGGCACCACCATGACGGCCAGCATGGGGGGAGCTGGGGCCGAGCCCCCCTCCTCTGCCCCCCAGGAGACGGGGGGGGCAGGGCCCAGCCAGCCCCAGTCGCCTCCCACAAATCCAGCCCCACGCGTCTGCTCCAACCCCCCCTGCGAGACCCACGAGACGGGCACAACCCACACGGCCACCACTGTGACCTCCAGCATGGGTGCCAACCACGGTGAGCACGGGGGGCAGGGCATGGGGCCTGTCTCCTGGAGGGGCTCTGGCTCTGATCCGCCCCATGGCTGTCCGCTCTAGGGGTCATGGCTCTAATCCAACCCCAAGGGGGGGGGGGGGGGCTGGGAATGGGGCGCGGGGCCTTTCGGGGGGGGTGGCCATTGGCTGGGTCGGGGGGGGGGCTCCCAGACTCTGATCTCTGCCCCCCTTTCAGACCAGCCGCCGGGTGCCAACGGGCAGGGGCAGCCCGAGGGGGCGCCGGGTGAGGCCCCCGCCAGCCCCAGCAGCGTCTCCGCCGCGCAGACCCGCGCCGTGACCGCCGTGACCACAGTGACCCAGTCCACGCCCGCGCCGGGCCCCGCCGTGCCGGTGAGAGCCGGGGGAGGGGGGGGCTGGGAGCCGGGCGCCTGGGGTCTCTGCTGGCTCGGGGGGGGGGGGGGGGGCTGGGAGCCCGGACGCCTGGGTTCTCTTCTGGCTCGGGGGGGGGGCTGGGAGCCAGGCGCCTGGGGTCTCTGCTGGCTCGGGCAGGGGGGGCTGGGAGCCCGGACGCCTGGGTTCTCTTCTGGCTCGGGGTGGGGGCTGGGAGCCGGGCGCCTGGGTTCTCTTCTGGCTCGGGGGGGTGTTGGGTCTGGTGGGGCAGATGACTCCCCTGAGTGCTGCATTAACCCCCCCCCCCCTTGCAGAGCATCTCGTCGCTGGCAGAGACCCCCACGGAGGAGCCGGCGCCGACCCCCCCGGTGGAGCCTCCGGCGCCCCCTGGCCCGGAGCCAGCGCAGCCCCAGCTCCCCGAGCCACCGCAGCCAGAGCCGCCGGCCGAGCCCCCGGCGCCGCCGCCGCAGCCCCCCGCGCAGGGCCCCCCCCAGCCTGCCCTGGCCCCCCCCCTCCGGCCCCCCGGCGCCTGCCCCTGAGGGGGAGCCGCTGGCCCTGCCCCAGGAGCTGCTGGCCGAGGGGCAGGCGGGAGCCACCCTGCTGGTGACGGGGCTGACGCCCGAGGAGCTGGCGGTGACAGCGGCCGCTGAGGCCGCGGCCCAGGCTGCAGCCACCGAGGAGGCCCAGGCCCTGGCCATCCAGGCCGTGCTGCAGGCGGCCCAGCAGGCCGTGCTGGGTGAGTGCCCCCCTGGGAGCCCCCCGGGACCCCCGCCCTGCCCCCCAGCCCTGCGCCCCCCAGGCCCTGGCCATCCAGGCCGTGCTGCAGGCGGCCCAGCAGGCTGTGCTGGGTGAGTGCCCCCCCGGGGGACCCCCGCCCTGCCCCCCTGCCCTGCGTCCCCCAGGCCCTGGCCATCTAGGCCGTGCTGGGTGAGTGCCCCCCCGGGACCCCCGCCCTGCCCCCCAACCCTGCGCCCCCCAGGCCCTGGCCATCTAGGCTGTGCTGCAGGCGGCCCAGCAGGCCGTGCTGGGTGAGTGCCCCCCTGGGAGCCCCCCGGGACCCCCGCTGCGCCCCCCAGGCCCTGGCCATCCAGGCCGTGCTGGGTGAGTGCCCCCCCGGGACCTCCCCGGGCTGCACCCTGCGCTCGCAGGCCTCCCCGTGCCTCCAGCTGAGCCGTGTGCCTTGCAGGTGCGGGGGAACCCATGGAGCCGGGCGAGGCGGGCGCAGGGCCGGCGGAGCTGGGGGCGCTGGGGGGCGAGGGCGCCGAGGGGCAGCCCACGGCCATCCCCATTGTGCTGACGCCGCAGGAGCTGGCCGCCCTGGTGCAGCAGCAGCAGCAGCTGCAGGAGGCCCAGGCGGCGGCGGCGGCAGCCGTGTCCCAGCAGCCCCACGGCGCCCCCCTGCCCACCGAGGCCCTGGCGCCCGCCGACAGCCTCAACGACCCGGCCGCCGAGAGCAACGGGCTGAGTGAGCTGGCCAGCGCCGTCAGCAGCACCGTCGCCCTCCTGCCCGCCGCGCCCGGCGACGGTGAGTGCGCCCAACCTCTGGGGGCGCAGGACGCCTGGGTTCTCTCCTGGCGGGGGGTGCAGGGAGGGCTGGCTGCAGGACGCCTGGGTTCTCTCCTGGCGGGGGGTGCAGGGAGGACTGGGTTCTCTCCTAGGGGCGCAGGATGCCTGGGTTCTTTCTGGGAGGTGTGGGGCAGCTGGATGCAGGACGCCTGGGTTCTCTCCTGGCGGGGGGTGCAGGGAGGGCTGGGTTCTCTCCTGGGGGCGCAGGACGCCTGGGCTCTTTCTGGGAGGTGTGGGGCAGCTGGATGCAGGACGCCTGGGTTCTCTCCTGGGGGAGCAGGACCCCTGGGTTCTTTCCGGGGGGCTTGGGGCAGCTGGATGCAGGATGCCTGGGTTCTCTCCTGGCGGGGGGTGCAGGGGCGGCTGGCTGCAGGACGCCTGGGTTCTCTCCTGGCGGGGGGTGCAGGGGCGGCTGGCTGCAGGACGCCTGGGTTCTCTCCTGGCGCGGGGTGCAGGGGCGGCTGGCTGCAGGACGCCTGGGTTCTCTCCTGGCGGGGTTGTGGGAGGGGCTGGGCGCACTCAGTGACCCTCTGCCATTCCTCCAGGCCTGGCTCCATCCAACACCTTCGTGGCCCCGCAGCCCGTGGTGGGGCCCAGCCCGGCCAAGCTGCAGGCAGCCGCCACCCTGGCCGAGGTGGCCAACGGCATTGAGCCCGCCCCCATGGTGAGTGCAGGTGGAGGGGGGGGGGCTGCGCCATGGGGCAGGGGCTGGGGGGAGCTGGGAGGATGAGCACGTGGGGGTCTGAGCCATGGGGCAGGAGCTGGGGGGAGCTGGGAGGATGAGCATGTGGGGGTCTGAGCCATGGGGCAGGAGCTGGGAGGATGAGCATGTGGGGGGCTGAGCCATGGGGCAGGAGCTGGGAGGATGAGCATGTGGGGGCTGAGCCATGGGGCTGGGGCTGGGGGCAGCTGGGAGGATGAGCATGTGGGGGGGTGAGCCATGGGCTGGGGCTGACCCCTCTGTCCCCCCAGAAGCCGGACCCCTCGGCGCAGCCCCAGAAGCTGCTGGTGAAGAAGGAAAACCAGTGGTTCGACGTGGGTGTCATCAAGGGCACCAACATGATGGTGACCCATTACTTCCTGCCCCCCAGCGACGCGCCCCCCAGTGACGTGAGTGTCCCCCCCCCACCTGCCCCCCAACGACATGTCGTCCCCCCGTCCTCTGCCTGCCCCCCAGCGAGACACCTCCCACCGATGTGACTGGG
Source organism: Emydoidea blandingii (assembly GCA_036785055.1). Taxonomy (NCBI): domain Eukaryota; kingdom Metazoa; phylum Chordata; order Testudines; family Emydidae; genus Emydoidea; species Emydoidea blandingii. The sequence goes on from JAXIVB010000013.1 coordinate 22,393,821, forward strand.
TCCCCCCCCCCCCCCAGGAGTGTCTGTGCCCCACGGCCTGACCCAATGCCGTCCCTGCCCCCCCCCCCCCCAATCTGAGTGTCCGTGTGCCTCTGGCGCCGGCCCCCCTGACTCTGGGCTCCCCCCAGGACGACTCGGGCGCTGTCCCCGACTACACACAGCTGAAGAAGCAGGAGCTGCAGCCGGGCACGGCCTACAAGTTCCGGGTGGCCGGGCTGAACGCCTGCGGGCGCGGCCCCTTCTCCGACATCTCCGCCTTCAAGACCTGCCTGCCCGGCTTCCCGGGCGCGCCCTGCGCCATCAAGATCAGCAAGGTGGGTGCCCGGCCCCCCCGGCCTGCCCCCAGCTCCTCCCGGCCGGCCTGCCCCCAGCCCCCCGCCGACCTGGCCCCGGCCGGCCTGCCCCCCCTTCTGGCCTGTCCCCAGACCCCCCTCACCCCCCTGGCTGGCTGCCGACCTGCCCCCAGCCCCGCCCCCCAGCTCCTCCCGGCCGGCCTGCCCCCCCGGCCGGCCTGCCCCCAGCCCCCCGCCGACCTGGCCCCGGCCAGCCTGCCCCCCCGGCTGGCCTGTCCCCAGCCCCCCCTCACCCCCTGGCTGGCTGCCGACCTGCCCCCAGCCCCCCCCCCCAGCTCCTCCCGGCCGGCCTGCCCCCAGCTCCTCCCAGCCGGCCTGCCCCCAGCCCCCCGCCGACCTGGCCCCGGCCAGCCTGCCCCCAGCCCCCCGCCGACCTGGCCCTGGCCAGCCTGCCCCCCGCCGACCTGGCCCCGGCCAGCCTGCCCCCAGCCCCCCGCCGACCTGGCCCCGGCCAGCCTGCCCCCCTGGCTGGCCTGTCCCCAGCCCCCCCTCACCCCCTGGCTGGCTGCCGACCTGCCCCCAGCCCCCCCCCCCCAGCTCCTCCCGGCCGGCCTGCCCCCAGCCCCCCGCCGACCTGGCCCCGGCCAGCCTGCCCCCCCCGGCTGGCCTGTCCCCAGACCCCCCTCACCCCCCTGGCTGGCCTCCGGCCTGCCCCCAGCCCCCCCCGGCCGGCCTGCCCCCAGCCCCCCGCCGACCTGGCCCCGGCCAGCCTGCCCCCCCGGCTGGCCTGTCCCCAGACCCCCCTCACACACACCCCTGGCTGGCCGCCGACCTGCCCCCAGCCAGCCTTCCACCTCCCCCCCGGCCTGTCCCCCTCAGCCGGCTGCCCTCCCCCCTCACCCCGGGCTGCCCTCCCGCAGAGCCCTGATGGGGCCCACTTGACGTGGGAGCCGCCCTCGGTGACCTCGGGGAAGATCGTGGAGTACTCGGTGTACCTGGCCATCCAGAGCGCCCAGGCGGGCGAGCCCAAGGGCGCGGCGCCGGCCCAGCTGGCCTTCATGCGGGTGTACTGCGGGCCTAGCCCCTCCTGCCTTGTGCAGTCGGGCAGCCTGGCCAACGCCCACATCGACTACACCACCAAGCCGGCCATCATCTTCCGCATCGCCGCCCGCAACGAGAAGGGCTACGGGCCTGCCACGCAGGTCCGGTGGCTGCAAGGTGAGCCGGGTCTCGCCCGGGGAGGGGACGGGCTGGGGGCCGGGCCGGGGAGGGGACGGGCTGGGATGGGACGGGGTCTCGCCCGGGGAGGGGAGGGGGGACGGGGCCAGGACGCCTGGGTTCTCTCTCGGGGAAGGGGGGGCGATGCTCCCCACGTCTCTAACCCCCCCTCTGGTGCTGCAGAGTCCAGTAAGGACGGCTCCATGGCCAAGCCTGCCAGCAAGCGGCCGCTCTCCTCCCCCGACATGTGAGTACCGGGATGGGGCGCTGGCGGTGCAGGGGGGGAACCGGGGCCTGGGAACCTTGGCTGGGGGGCACAGCCCCGGGGCACTGCGGGGTTCCCACAGGACGGGGGGACACTCCGGGCGCTGTACTGATTCCCGTGGGGGGGGGGGGGGAAGCGGCCCCGGGGCACTGCGGGGTTCCCACGGGCCGGGGGGGGGAACGCTCCGGGCGCTGTACTGGTCCCCGTGGGGGGGGGGGAGCGGCCCCAGGGCACTGCGGGGTCCCCACGGAGCGGGGGGACGACACTCCGGGCGCTGTACTGGTCCCCGTGGGGAGGGGGGGAGCGGCCCCAGGGCACTGCGGGGTTCCCACGGAGCGGGGGGACGACACTCCGGGCGCTGTACTGGTCCCCGCGGGTGGGGGGAGTGGCCCCAGGGCACTGCGGGGTCCCCACGGAGCGGGGGGGGGGACGCTCCGGGCGCTGTACTGGTCCCCGTGGGGGGGGGGGGGAGCGGCCCCAGGGCACTGCGGGGTTCCCACGGAGCCGGGGACGACACTCCGGGCGCTGTACTGATCCCCGCGGGGGGGGGAGCGGCCCCAGGGCACTGCGGGATTCCCACGGGCCGGGGGGACGGGACACTCCGGGCACTGTACTGGTCCCCGTGGGGAGGGGGGGGGGCACACTGGTTCCCATGGCACCCCTGTCAGCTCTCATCCCCCCCGTTTCCCCCCTCCTTCCCCCCAGGAAATCTGCTCCAAAGAAGCCCAAGGCCGACGGGCAGTGAAGGAGGCCCCCCCGCCTCGGCACCGGCCCCCCCGCGCCCCCCGCTCGCCAAGGAAAGCACATTTCATTGGGGCTGGACTGTGGGGCCGGGGGGGGTCACTGAACCGCGCTCCCCCCCGGACCCTTGGCTGCAGGGGGGGCCGGGGCTCCCCGGACTCTGGTTTGCCCTGGGGGGGGGCATTGGGTTTTTTTTACATGTTGCAGTTGCTGGAATGAAGTTCTTGTCCCCCCCCCCCCCGCTGTAGCACGGGGGGGCTGCAGGTTTGGGGGGCGCTCCCCTCCCCTCAGCTCTCACCTCTGTACAGACCCCCCGTCTCCCCGTAGTGTCCGAGTTGTAGAGGAAAGGGGGGGCTGTAGCTGTTGTGAATAGCGGGGTCCCCCTACAGGTGTTTGAGGGGGGCTCTAGCTTAACCCCCCACCCCGAATCGGCGCCACCGTCTCCTCCCCCGTGGTGGGGGGTGGCGGGGGGCATCAGTCCCCCTCGGGGGGGCTCCTGTCTCCTGCCCCCCCTTGGAAAAAACTTTTTGTATAAACCATTTTTTTAGGAAAAGAAGAAAAACAGAAAAAAACCCAAGGGGGGAGGGGCCGGTGGCCCCCCGGGGACTGGGCCCCCCAGGGGGGCGGGGGGGGCAGGTTTAAATGCCACCCAAGCAATTAGTCTGTTGGGTCAGTTATGGGGGGTCCGTGCGTTTCCCCCGTTGTGCCCTCCCGGTAGACATTCCATGGGGGGCGCCCCCCAGGCTCCAGACCCCCGGCCCCTCTTTTGTATTATAGTGTATTTCGCTGTGCCCCCCCGTGGCCCCCCTGTGCTCGTCTGTCGGTTTGTGGATTTTCAACCATTAAAGACATTTTTGAAGTAAAGAGAAACCTGGTGTGTTCCGTGGGGGTGGGCCTTGGGGGTCCCGGCTGCCCCCGCCCGGACACCGGGGTCCCGTGGGGGTCCCGGCTGCCCCTGCCCAGACACGGGGGTTCTGTGGGGGGGGGCCCTGGGGGTCGCGGCTGCCCCCGCCCGGACACGGGGGTCCTGTGGGGGGGGGCCCTGGGGGTCGCGGCTGCCCCCGCCCGGACACCCTGGTCCCGTGGGGGGGGTCCTGTGGGTCCCGGCTGCCCCCGTCCGGACACCGGGGGCCCTGGGGGTCCCGGCTGCCCCCGCCCGGACACCGGGGTCCTGTGGGGGTGGCCTTGGGGGTCCCGGCTGCCCCCGCCCGGACACCCTGGTCCCGTGGGGGGGGTCCTGTGGGTCCCGGCTGCCCCCGTCCGGACACCGGGGGCCCTGGGGGTCCCGGCTGCCCCCGCCCGGACACCGGGGTCCTGTGGGGGTGGCCTTGGGGGTCCCGGCTGCCCCCGCCCGGACACCCTGGTCCCGTGGGGGGGGTCCTGTGGGTCCCGGCTGCCCCCGTCCGGACACCGGGGGCCCTGGGGGTCGCGGCTGCCCCCGTCCGGACACCGGGGGTCCGTGGGGGGGGGGCCTTGGGGGTCGCGGCTGCCCCCGCCCGGACACTGGGGTCCTGTGGGGGGGGCCCTGGGGGTCGCGGCTGCCCCCGTCCGGACACCGGGGGCCCTGGGGGTCGCGGCTGCCCCCGTCCGGACACCGGGGGTCCGTGGGGGGGGGCCTTGGGGGTCGCGGCTGCCCCCGCCCGGACACCGGGGTCCTGTGGGGGGGGGCTAGGGGGGGGCCATGGGGGTCCCGGCTGCCCCCGCCCGGACACCGGGGTCCCGTGGAGCGGGTGGGGGGGAAATCAGCTGATGGGGTCACGTGAGCGGCTCGCTGGGGGGGCGGGCCCCGCTATGGGGCGGGGTCATGGGGGTCCTGCGGCTGCCCCATCGCCGGGCCTCCAGCGGCAAGCGCGGCCCCCGCCCGGGTCCCGTGGCGCAGGATCAGCTGACGGGGTCACGTGAGCGGCTGGCCCCGGACGCCTGGGTCCCGCGGGGATGGAGCCGCGGGCGCTGCTCGAGGCCTGGCGGGGGCGGCTGGGCCGGGAGCTGGACGCGGCCATCGGCTTCTGGGCCCGGCACTCGCACGACCCCGAGCACGGGTGAGCGGAACCCAGGCGTCCGAGCCCCCCTTCCCCTTCCCGGGCCGGGAGAGAACCCCGGCGTCCGAGCCCCCCCTCCCCCTCCCCCTCCCCGGGCCGGGACAGAACCCCGGCGTCCGAGCCCCCCGTTCCCTCCCCGGGCCGGGAGAGAACCCCGGCGTCCGAGCCCCCCGTTTCCCCTCCCCGGGCCGGGAGAGAACCCCGGCGTCCGAGCCCCCCCTCCCCCTCCCCCTCCCCGGGCCGGGACAGAGCCCCGGCGTCCGAGCCCCCCCTCCCCCTCCCCGGGCCGGGACAGAACCCCGGTGTCCGAGCCCCCCGTTCCCTCCCCGGGCCGGGAGAGAACCCCGGCGTCCGAGCCCCCCGTTTCCCCTCCCCGGGCCGGGAGAGAACCCCGGCGTCCGAGCCCCCCGTTTCCCCTCCCCGGGCCGGGAGAGAACCCCGGCGTCCGAGCCCCCCGTTTCCCCTCCCCGGGCCGGGAGAGAACCCCGGCGTCCGAGCCCCCCGTTTCCCCTCCCCGGGCCGGGAGAGAACCCCGGCGTCCGAGCCCCCCGTTTCCCCTCCCCGGGCCGGGAGAGAACCCCGGCGTCCGAGCCCCCCGTTCCCTCCCCGGGCCGGGAGAGAACCCCGGCGTCCGAGCCCCCCCTCCCCCTCCCCGGGCCGGGACAGAACCCCGGCGTCCGAGCCCCCCTCCCCCTCTCCGGGCCGGGACAGAACCCAGGCGTCCGGGCTCTGACCCCTCCCTCTCTCTCCGCAGCGGGTTCTTCTCTTGTCTGGGCCAGGACGGGTCCGTTTACGACGATGTGAAATACGTGTGGCTGCAGGGCCGGCAGGTGGGGGCTGTGAGCGGTGGGGGGGTGCTGTGGGGGGGGGGGTTGGGAGGTGCTGTGGGGGGGCGGGGGAGTTGTGGGGGGTGCTGGGAGGTGCTGTGGGGGGTGCTGGGGGGGGGTTGGGAGGTGCTGTGGGGGGGCGGGGGGGTTGTGGGGGGTGCTGTGAGGTGGGGTTGGGAGGTGCTGTGGGGGGGCGGGGGGGTTGTGGGGGGTGCTGTGTGGAGGGGGGGTTGGGGTGCTGTGGGGTTGGGGGGTTGTGAGGGGGGGTTGGGAAGTGCTGTGAGGTGGGTGGGGGGGCTGTGAGGGGGGTTGGATAATGGGGTGCCCAGTTCTTGGCCTAGCCCCCCAACCCCTGTCCCCCCCCAGGTGTGGGTCTACGCCCGGCTCTACCGCACGGTGCCCCGGTTCCGACGCCCCGAACTGCTGGAGGCCGCCCGGGCCGGTGAGCCCCATGGGGGGGGGGAAGCTGGAACATTTGGCCCAGTCTGGCCCTAGTTGGGGAATCAGCTGACTCGGTGTCACATGACCAGCCCCATGGTGGGGGCTGTGGCTACTGAGAATGTGTGTGTGTGTGGGGGGGGTGGCGATAATTGGAGGGGGGTGGGAGCCAGGACGCCTGGGTCCTTTTCCCCGTGGGCTGTGGAAGGGGGGGGCAGGATTGGGGGGGGGCCGGGAGCCAGGACGCCTGGGTCCTTTCCCTGCAGGTGGGGAGTTCCTGCTGCGCTGCGCCCGCGTGGGGCCAGGGTCCCCCAAAGCCGCCTTCGCGCTGAGCCGGGACGGGCGCCCCACCAAAGTCCAGCGCAGCATCTTCAGCGAGTGCTTCTGCGCCCTGGGGCTGGATGAGCTGGGGCGCGCCACGGGGGAGCCCCGCTACCAGGTGAGTGCCCCGGACGCCTGGGTCCTCTCCCTGTTCTGGGAGCGGGGGTGGGGGCGGGTTCCTGGACACCTGGGTCCTCTCCCTGTTCTGGGAGCGGGGTTGGGGGCGGGTTCCTGGACACCTGGGTTCTCTCCCTGTTCTGGGAGCGGGGTTGGGGGTGGGTTCCCGGACGCCTGGGTCCTCTCCCTGTTCTGGGAGCGGGGGTGGGCGGGTTCCCGGACGCCTGGGTTCTCTCCCTGCGGGGGAGGGGGGGCGGTGGCGGAGCAGGGGCGGGGCTGGGTTCTCACTGCCCGTCCCCCGGCAGCGGGAGGCGCGGGTGCTGCTGGAGGCTGTCGTGCGCTGGGTGCGGGAGGACCCGACGGAGCTGGGACGCCCCCTGCTGGCCGGCGCGACGCCCCACGAGCCGCTGGCCGTGCCCATGATGCTGCTGTGCCTGGCTGAGCAGCTGGGGGATGGCGCCGGGGGGCCCCTGGCCGAGCTGGAGGGGTGGTGCGCCCAGCACCTCCTCCGCCACCTGCAGGTATGGGGGGGCTGAGCTCATGAACCCCCTGATCTCCCCAAGCCCCCCCCTGTACCCCCCAAACCCCGGCACCTCCTCCGCCACCTGCAGGTTTGGGGGGCTGTACCCCAACCCAACCCAAATGCAGGTCTCCTAAGCCTCCCACATACCCCCTGGGATCTCCTCCCCCTGAACACCCCCCCCCCCCCATACACATCCTGGAATTGCCCCCCCAGAGGGATGGCAGCGCCGTGCTGGAGAACGTCGCGGAGGACGGGAAGGAGCTGCCAGGCTGCCTGGGGAGACAACAGAACCCAGGTGAGCCCGGACTCCTGGGTCCTGTCCCTGGTTCTGCAGAGGTGGGGGGGGGGCTGGTGGTTAGAGCGGGGTGTGTGTGTGGCAGGACGCCTGGGTTCTCTCCCTGGTTCTGTGGAGGGGAGGGGGGGGGCTGGGAGAACCCGGACGCCTGGGTTCTACAGCTGACTCTGCCCCCCCAGGCCACGCGATTGAGGCCGGCTGGTTCCTGCTCCGATACGCCCAGCGGCAGGGCGACGCGGCGCTGGCCGCTCAGGCCATCGAGGGGTTCATGGTGCGGCCGTTCCAGGCGGGCTGGGACCCCGAGCACGGGGGGCTCTTTGCCTTCCAGGATGTGGACGGGCTCTGCCCCACACAGGTAGGTGGCGCCCCAGGGCCCCTCCCCCCCCCCCCCCCCCGGGTCCGCACCCATCTGAGCCCCCTTTGTCGGCCCCCAGCTGGAGTGGAGCATGAAGCTGTGGTGGCCCCATGCTGAGGCCATGGTGGCATTTCTCATGGCCTACGCCCACAACCGCGAGCCTGCCCTGCTCCGCCTCTTCCACCAGGTGGCCGAGTACGCCTTCGAGCGGGTGAGTGCGGGCCCCGGACGCCTGGGTTCTTGGGGGGGGGGGGCAGGAGCCCGGACGCCTGGGTTCCATGCCAGGGCTCTGCTAGAGACGGCAGGTCGCACACGAGCCCTGGGGCAGAGGGGACGGGGGGTACAGGTAAATTCTAGGAGAGCGGATGGGGGGGGCCCCGCATCTCCTTTAACTCCCCCACTGTATCCCTGGGGGGCGGCCAGCCCACAGACCCCCCTGGGGAGATCGGCTCCCGTCCCTGCACCCAGCCCACTCTGGGCTCGTCTCAGACTCGGAGCTCGGTCCAGTCCGCCTGCGCCGTGAGGCTGGGTGTGCGCTTGGAGCTGCACGTCCCTGCGGCCCGCCCGGTCCGTTCTTAACCAGCCGGCCGCTTTTCCTGGGCTGGGACCATGTCACGGACTCCCAGGTTGGGCCCACTCCTGGCCCCGTGCAGTCCCTGGGGCGAACCCCCTTCAGTGCGTCTCTAGCCCAGAGCCCCCCTGCTCCCCAGCTGGGCATTTGATACCCCCGGCCCCAAGGCCCCCTCTGTCCATTGTCTTCTCTCCAGGGAAACAGGGTCGCCTGGGCCTCCTCTCCCCTCTTCTGTCCTCTGGCCCCTCGGGCTGGAACCGGCTGGTCCAGTCACCGGGGTCCTCTCCCCGCAGCTCACTGGCCAGAACCGGCTGCAACTCCGGGTCACCCGGTCACCAGTCGCTGGGGTCTCTGTTCTCCAGGCCGTCGGCCGGGGTCCCAAGTTCCTTCTCCGGGTCTGTGTCCCAACGAACTCCCTCTCCCCTCCCCTCCCCTCCCCAAATCAGGGACACCGAGTCCCACCCCCTTGGTGTGCAAACCAGTGACAAAACCCAGAGAACCCCCCACTTCATTACAGCCATTGTGGGACACTGGCCTAGGTGTTTGGCGGGAGAACAGAGGGGTCGTGTTCTCCACTGGGTTCACCCAGCTACTTCCCCCATGGCGTGGGGCCCCGGCTGAGCTTTTCTGACCGGCCAATCCTGATCCAGGAGGCAGATTTCCCTGTCAAAAGCCCCAGCAAACCGTGCTGCGCTGTGTTAAAACCAGCGTCATGTTCGCGGTCCGCCCAGCCCCTGCTGTTTTCAGCCACATACCGCAGGGACCAGTCCTGCCACTTCCTAGCCTGGGCAAGTCATTGATTTGTCCCGACCCCTCGATGTGTCACCCACATCCTTGCTGGGGCCTTGTCTTCCCCCCGCGTCTCGTCCGGCAGCTTCCTGCCTCTCGGGGCCGTCAGACGTCTTCCCGGTGAGTGTCCGTGTCTAGTGGCTGCTCTTGGTCGGCCTGATCCCACTGCGTCTTTCCTCGCCGTGACTTGGGTTTGTGCCTCGCTGGGGGGCAGTTTTTGAGCCTCTCACGTCGAGTCTGAGCCGCTGTGCCAGTGTTTTTACACCGTGTCCATGTGGCTGTTTCACTTGTGACTCTTGCTTTGAATTCCCATCTGTGACAATGGTGCTCGTGCGAGGCAGCTGAGGTCACTCAATCAAACAGACAAACCCCGAACGCTGGATCTTCCAATGCTGAGATTTACCAAACCAGCTTCTGTAGGACCTCACTGGTTACTCCGAAGTCCAAACAGCGCAGTTCCCTTACAGTGTCCAGACACACCTGTCAGATAGGATGATATGACTCATCATATAAAAGAAAAGGTTCTTCCAATCCCAAAGGCCCAAGCCCCAGAGCCAGGTCCAATGATAACGTAGATCTTACCCACAATACACGCTACAGCCAATTCTTATTAACTAAAGCTAAAATTTATTAAAAAATAAAAGAGAGAGAGTGTTGTTTCAAAGATCAATATACAGACAGACTTGAATTCAATTCTTGAGGTTCAGGTACAGAGCAGAGATGAGCGTGTAGTTGCCAAAAGTCCTTTTAGAAACAGTCCAGAGGTTACAGTCCAGTGTCCGTGTTCAGGGTGGCTCTAGTCAGTGACTGGGGATCTCAATCCTTGTGGCTCCGGGTTTCCCCCTCTTGAAACCCAAAGCAGATCTGAGATGAAGCAGGATCGTGTCCCAGGGTTTTTATACATTTCCTGCAGCTTTTCGGCCTGAGAAAACAATAGGCTTAACTCTCCTCCTCCCAAACTCCCTGGCAATTAGCCCAGGGTCATTTATCCATTACACAGTTCAGATCCAGGTTACCCCAACCTTCAAAGAGACATAGAGACAATAATACGATTTCCCTCAAGTATCATCACAAATGTTAATATTCCGTTTTTGATCTTTGAATTAAAGCTCTAACAATAGACAAGACTTGTTTGCTCACATCACAAGCCCTGAGCAAACCGCTCCCCTTCTCTCTCTAACGACGCCGCTGCATTTCAGAGCTCTGTTCATTCACCGATCTTCCTAACCAGTCGCTACAGTTCGGCCCTGGGGCAGGTCAGTCTGGGAGGTAATTAACTCTTCCTGGCCCTGTCACCTCTGTTTGGAGTTCCCCTTGCAGGGCCCAGGCGGGGAAATCCCGACAGCTCCACACTCCTTGTTCCTGGCTGGGCTTGGGAACCCCGGCGAGGCCCTGGTGCTGCTCGGGTCCTTTCAGGTCTTTACTGGCTTTGACATACGGGGCGGGGCCCTCAGTCATTTTAGCGGCCCTGCTGGGGGGGGTCTCCAGGTTGTCCCGGAGCTGTGCTGGGGGTGGTCTGTCTGACAGGCGCTGTCTGTCCTCCTGCAGTTCCGGGACCCGGAGCACGGCGAGTGGTTTGGCTACCTGGCGCAGGACGGGAAGGTGGCGCTCACCATCAAGGGGGGGCCCTTCAAGGGTAAGCGGGGGAGGTGGGTGTCCCCCAGTGTCATGGAGTCGGCAGGCTGACGCGCTGGGACAGCTCAGCATGACGCCGGGGCGGGCGAGACCGGAACAGAGCTTGTTCCCTTGTGGGGGGAGGGTCGGTCTTGGGTTCCAATGAGCATGGCCCCTCTGTTACAAACCCCCTTTGTCCCCTCGCAGGCTGCTTCCATGTGCCACGTGCCCTCTACATGTGCGAAGAGATCCTGGAGAAGCTGCTGCAGGAGCCCTAGAGCCACCCTTGGGTGCCGATAAATAAAGTGCCTCCCTCGGGCCGGGCAGGACGCCTTTCTGGCAACGAGGCTCTTCCTGGGGCTTCTTGTGACTTTTATTCCTGGGGACCCCACTGAAGAAAATGCAACTGGGGGCTCTAGACACAGCATGGTGGCCTCTGGGACGAAGTGGGTGCCTCAGTTTCCCCTATGCAGTTCTTAAGTATCGGGGCGGGGGGGAATCAGGGACTGTGATTGGTGCAGAGCCTGAGAGGGCCAGGGTGAGGGTGTCTGCACAGAGAATGGCCAACGCCCGGTCTCCCGGCAAGGTGCCGGTGACCACCTGGCCTGGGAGAGAGACAAAGGGAGAAGAGGGGCTGGCTGGGGATGTTGGAGTCTGCTATAGACCACGTGGATGAGGCTTTCTTCTGGCAACTAGCAGAAGTTATAGATCACAGACCCTGGTTCTCATGGGAGACTTTAATCACCCTGATATCTGCTGGGAGAGCAATACAGCGGTGCACAGACAATCCAGGAAGTTTTTGGAAAGTGCAGGGGACAATTTCCTGGTACAAGTGCTGGAGGAACCAACTAGGGGCAGAGCTCTAAAAGTGGATGGGAACCTGGGAGGCAGTGACCATGAGATGGTCGAGTTCAGGATCCTGACACAAGGGGCAACTTCTGGAATGGGGGAAGGATGGGCTCCACCTAAACCAAAGTGGAACCAGGCTGCTGGCACTAAACATTAAAAAGGTTGTAGAGCAGTTTTTAAACTAGGAGATGGGGGAAAGCCGACTGCTGCAGAGGAGCATGTGGCTCGGACAGAGACTTCTCTTAGAGGAGAGTCTAATGATAGAGAATCTCCAGGTTCTAGTCAGGAGCAGAGGATGGAAGAGGATAATGTAAGGGCCAGATCAGACGAGAACGTTCACATAAAAAAGAATCTGACACATCAGAAAAGGGCAGACAAATAAACAGTGACAAGTTTTTAAAGTGCTTGTACACAAATGCTAGAAGTCTAAGATGGGTGAACTAGAGTGCCTTGTGATAAAGGAGGATATTGATATAATAGGCATCACAGAAACCTGGTGGACTGAGAGCAATCAATGGGACACAATCATTCCGGGGTACAAAATATATCAGAAGGACAGAAGTGGGGGGGGGGGGCACTATATGTGAAAGAAAATGTACAATCACATGAAGTAAAAATCTTAAGCAAATCCGCATGATCCATAGAGATTCTATGGATCGAAAAATGACTGCTTCATGGAGCAGCTGGTACGGGAACCCACAAGGGGAGAGGCAACTCTCGATTTCTTGGAAAGGCACTATGCAAAAATGAGGGGGTTAGTTAAACAGAAGTTAAAAGTTTCAGTGACTAGAATGAAATCCCTGCAAGCTGTATGGGCGCTTTTTAAAGACAACATAATAGAGGCCCAACCTCAATGTATCCCCCAAATTAAGAAACACAGTAAAAGAACTAAAAAAGAGCCACCGTGGCTTAACAACCAGTGAGAGATACAAAAGACTTCCTTTAAAAAGTGGAAGTCAAATCCTACTGAGGCGAATAGAAAGGAGCATAAACGCTGCCAAATTAAGTGCAAGAATGTAATAAGAAAAGCCAAAGAGGAGTTTAAGTACATCAGAAGCAGGAAGCCTGCTAAACAACCAGTGGGGCCCCTTGATGATCGAGATACAAAAGGAGCGCTTAAAGACGATAAAGTGGATGTTTGTAGGTGACAAATCTGAGAAAGTGTCACGAGAGGAGGTTTTGGAATTAATTGATAAACTTAACAAGTCACCGGGACCAGATGGCATTCACCCAAGAGTTCTGAAAGAACTCAAATTGATTAACTAAGGTTTGTAACCTGTCCTTTAAAGTTAGCTAATGTAACGCCAATATTTAGAAAGGGCTCTAGAGGTGATCCCAGCAATTACAGACTGGTAAGTCTAACATCTGTACCGGGCAAATTAGTCGAAACAATATTTAAGAATAAAATTGTCCGACACATAGAAAAACATTTGAGCAATAGTCAACGTGGTTTCTGTAAAGGGAAATCATGTCTTACTAATCTATTAGAGTTGGCTCTTAGGGTAGGAATTAATGGTAAATTCTCAGAATGGAGAGGGGTAACTAGTGGTGTTCCCCAAGGGTCAGTCCTCGGACCGATCCTATTCAACTTATTCATAGAACTTCAAAAAAAATCTCACAAAATGGCAAATGTAAAGTAATGCACATTGGAAAAAGCTCCTAGTCTTTGGCGGTGGGTCCTTCACTCTCTGCCACTGGGCGCGGGGCCCGATTCAGGGGAATTTTAGCTACAACAAGTCAGCAGAGGCGGTCAAAAAAGCAAACAGGATGTTAGGAATCATTAAAAAGGGGATAGAGAATATCTTAAAAAGTTATTTACTTATTCCCATAATTTAAGAACTAGGGGTCATCAAATGAAATTAAGAATGATGTCCCTAGCCTCTGTCTGTCAGAGGGTGGAGATGGACGGCAGGAGAGAGATCACTTGATCATTGCCTGTTAGGTTCACTCCCTCTGGGGCACCTGGCATGGTATGGCAGGCAACCAGCTTGGCTTAAGAAGCGGAAGATTGGACAAATGACCAGGGAGGAGTATAAAAATATTGCTCAGGCATGCAGGAGTGAAATCAGGAAGGCTAAATGTATGTTAGCAACAAGAAGAAGGTCAAGGAAAGTGTGGGCCCCTCACTGAATGTGAATGGGGGAGGAACAGAGGTTTTTGGGCTGTATAATGATAATGACCTGAAAGGGGGTTCCAAAGAGAGAACAAGGAGTAATGGGCTCACGTTGCAGTTGGAGTTGGGGAGGTTTAGGTTGGATAGTAGGAAAAAACGTTTTCATTTTCACTAGGAGGGTGTATGAAATGGAGGGGGAAAGGCCTTAGTCAGGTCCATCAGTGGGGTGGGGGTGTGTGTCTCCTGTTGTCTGTACCTGCAAGATGAACACAGCACCTTACAGTCTCTTGTCTTCTCTCCAGGGAAACAGGGCCACCTGCCCTCTCCCCTCTGTTAAACCATGAAAAGATAAGAAAATCCTGCACTTTGTCACATCATGCAATTGGCTAAGCGGCCTCACAGGTGGTTGACTAGTGAGGACCTTATAGACAAGGTCCGAGTGATCACTAAAATACCCCCCCCCCATACTGACAGCAGGGGGGGGGGGCTATAAACAGAGGTCACGCGTGGGTAGCCCCACTACAAGGTCACATCGACAGTGATCAGCGCTTGATAGTGAGACTCTCTCGCCGCGGCCCCGCGGTCCGAGTGACCCGTGCACGGTCCGGTTCAGAGCCCGGGTCCGGTCCGCGCGGGGCATGCTGGGACACTCCGGTCCGGGGGGGTTGGGGCTCCCGGACGCCTGGGTCCCGTCCCGCGGCAGCCCCGCCCCCCTCCTTCCCTGCTCCGGAGGCAGCAGCCACCGCCGCTCCCCGCGCGGGGGGCCGCCCCCGGCTTTATACCCCCGCCTCGCCGCGCCATTGGCCGCCTCCCGGCCCCGCCCACCCAACGCCGGCCAATGGGGAGCCCCGCGCTGCGCCCCACTGCGCATGCGCCGCTCGGGACGGCAGCGTGTGGGCGGGGCCTGAGCCCGGCGTAGCGCCCGGTCCCCCCTAGCGCCCCCCCGGCGGGTCCATGGCCCGTTCGCGGGGGGGGGGGCTCCGCGCCAACCAAACACCGGAGCCCGGGCCGGGGACCCCCCCGCTTTGCCGAGCCCCGCCCCCCGGCCCCGCCCATAACCACCCAGCCCCCAACACACACGTGCCAGCTGCACGGCCGGTAAACTGAGGCACGGCCAGCCCCCCCCCCCCCGCCCCCACGAGCCGCCCCCCCCCCCCGGGCCGCGCGTCCCCGCCCCTCGCCAGCGGGCGGCAGCAGCAAGCGCCCTCCTCTGGGCCCCCTTTACCCACTGCCCGACCGAGGGGGGGGGGGGCAGGAGTCCGCTTCCGCCCCCCCAGCCTGCAACTGGCGAGATGGGGCAGGGGGAGGGGCCCTTATTAGCAGCGGCGCCCCCCCATCTCGGCCCCTCCCCCTTTGCGGGCAGAGATTGGGGGCATCGCCCCTGCCCCCCAGACGCACCCCACACAAGAGGCACCGAGACAGGCCCTTGGGACTGGCCCCTTTATTGCGTGTGAAAATCAGGTTCCTTGCCAGCGAGGGAGGGGCTCAAAGGGGGGGTAGATAGGGGGAGCCCCAATGGGTCAGAGGTGGGGCTAGGATCACGTTATCTCCCGGGGGGGGGCCTCAAACGCAGATCAGGGGGTGATGGGGTTAAAAAACGAGGCACTCACACACCCTGGGGGGCTGCCTAGAAACGGGGGGGTGGGGGATAGCTTGAAAATTGGGGAGATAGAACCCAGGAGTCCGGGCTCCCCCCCCCCGCTCTACCCCACTCCCCTCCCCGAGCCGGGGAGAGAACAGACAGAGAATTTAAGCAAACATTATTTGGGGTGCGGGGAACCCCCAACGGACAGCAGCTTCCCCCTCCCCCAGGTACAAAGCTGGGCTCAAAGCGGGGGGCAGGGACCCCCAAGGGAGCCCCCTGCGCACGAGGAGCGGGTCTGGCCCGGAGGATAGCCGGGGGCTCACTGCCCGTTCCCGGCGGCTTTGAAGAGCCCTTTGTCGTGCAGACCGAAGGCAGGTTTGGGGGGGCCAGGACGGTTCGGGGGCCCTAGGGCCCTAGGGTCTCAGGGGGCTCGGGGACGCTGTCGGCCCCCCCCGCCTTCCCCCGCTTTTGCTGAGCAGTTCCTTGAACACGGAGTCCATGGTGCGCGTCACGGCCTGGAAGGAGAGAGACAGGTGGGTGGGGGCCAGCCCCGAGGGGAGGGCGGGAGGCCAGCCCCGAGGGGGGCTGGGGTACGTCCCCCCAAACTTACCTTATCCATCTCCACGTGCTTCTCCAGGGCCCCTTGTTTCTCTCTGCCGGAGGGGCCGACCCCCAGAGCCCCCCGCTCCGTCCTGGAGGAGGAAAGGGGGTGTTGGCAGAGAGAAGGGAGAGATTCGGGGCAGCCACCTCTGGGGTGGGGCTGGATCCCCAGGGACCCCTTGCCCGGGGGAGGGGGGTCTCACCTGTCGAGAGCCCGGGGGGCGCTGGGGGGCTGAAGGGGGAAGGGCAGACGCCCCGAGTCAATGAAGGGAGAAGCCAGTTTGCGGATGGGGCTGGTCCCGGGTCGCTGGCGCCCCCGGCTGCCCTCCGAGTTCACCCGCAGCCTGCTAGAGAAAGGGGGGGTCAGATGGGGTCCCCTCAGAGGTGGGGGCAGGGGGCTGGTTATCTGGGGACCCCTCAGGGGCGGGTATTCGGGGTCCCCTTTGGGGGCGGGGCAGGGGCTGGTTATCTGGGGACCCCTCCAGGACGGGTGGTGGGGGGCCAGGTATCTGGGGTCCCCTTGGGGGCGGGGCAGGAGCCATGTAACCGAGGACCCCCCCTCACCTGCTGATTGACTCTGGTGTTGGCTCAGCTGGGGGGGACGCGGCGTCTCCGTCCGACCCCGAGGTTCGGCGCCTCCCGCTTTTCTCGGTGCTGGGGGGCAGGCGACTTCGTTAGGGGGGCTGTTCTCCCTCCGCCCCCCCAGCCCCACAGCCCCCTCCCCCCAGCCCCCTGCACCCCCTCACCTGGGGATCAGGCTGATGTACTTGTGGGGCACCAGGCCGCGGGTCCCCCCCAGCTCCCCACGCCACCAGTCTGGGGAGGCCTTGGCCAGCAGCCGGATCCGGTCACCCGTCTGGAACGAGAGCTCCTG
The DNA here is from genome assembly GCA_036785055.1 of Emydoidea blandingii. Lineage (NCBI taxonomy): Eukaryota > Metazoa > Chordata > Testudines > Emydidae > Emydoidea > Emydoidea blandingii. Next base: position 22,410,248 of record JAXIVB010000013.1, read on the forward strand.
GGACGAGCGCCCCTCGTAGGAGAACCGGGCCAGGGCCTCGGGGGGGCCCTGCGGGTCTGGGGGGGAGACACGTCAGACCACGCCGGAGCCCCCCTCCCTCGGGAGCCCCCCAGCCCCCGCGGCCCCCCTCTTCCACCAGCACCCCCCAGCCCCTGCCCACGCCCCCTAGGGCCCCCTAGGGCCCCCACCCTCTTCCACCGGAGCCCCCCAGCCCCTCCCCTTCCAGAGCCCCCTGCCCGTGCCCCCTAGGGCCCCCTCCTGCCGGCACCCAATGCTGCCCCCCAGGGCACTGGGTGGCTGTTGTGTGCAGACAGTGGGGCCCATGGGGGGAGGTTGGGGGGCCGACCCCCAGAGGGTAGGACCCTCTCCAATGGCAGATCTGGGGTGAGAAGGGACCTCCCTGGCCCGCCCCCCCCCCCACAGCACCCCCCTCACCATCCTCGCTGGCCACAGCCGGTGTCTCGGGGGGCCCATCCCCCTCGCTCTCCTCAGCCGCAGGGTCCAGGGGCAGCGTCTCCCTAGGGGGGGCAGAGAGGGGGTGAGATCGGGGTCCTGCCCCCCATCAGGGTCCCCCCACCCCCGGGAAACCCCCTGCCCCCCACTCACCCGTCCTCGTCGGGCGGCGCCAGGCAACGCTCGTACAGGGGGCCGGGCAGCTGGTCGGGGGGCGGGAAGGTGGCCTCGGGGTGCAGGATCAGGCATTTCACGGCCTCGTTGGCGTGGGGCTGGGTGGAGACGGGGTCCAGGCCGGGGGGGGCGGCCGCCAGCGTGGGCCCGAAGCAGACGGCCAGATTGTAGGGGTTCATCATGTTCTCCTCGCTGTGCTGGGACACGCTGGGGGGGGGACACACAGGCTGAGCCCCCTGCCCCACGGTGCCCCCCACCGAGTCACTCCCACCCCACGGCGCCCCCCACCGAGTCACCCCTGCCCTGCCCCATGGCCCAGCCCCCCCGCCCCATGGTGCCCCCCACCGAGTCACTCCTGCCCCACGGTGCCCCCGCTGAGCCCCCTGCCCTATGGCCCCCATGGTGCCCCCCACCGAGTCACCCCCTGCCCCGCCCCCCGGCCACTCACTGGTTGAGGAAGGCGAAAAGATATCGTAGGACGACGACCACGGGCGCCGGGAGCCGGGCCAGGAGGGCGCGGAGGTGGGAGATGCGCTCGGACGGGGACTCCAGCTCTGGTGGGGAGCGGTGGGGTCAGCTGGGGGGCAAAGAACAGCCCTAGGCCAGGGGGAGGGACGGGGACAGGGGATGGGTCACACGGGGGGACACGCCGGGGGGGAGACTCACAGCGGGGGTGGGTCACGGGGGGGGGGGGGGGAAAGAGACTCACGGGCCGTCACCAGCAGCTCCGGGAAAACGTCCGGCGGAATCAGGGGCTTCTGCAGCCCCCGAAAAAACGACTTCAGGAGCCCGGCGACCGAGTCCAGGTCCCGGGGGTAGGAGCCACCCGCCAGCGGGTCCTCGCCTGTGGGGGAAGCACGGGGGCAGTGGTGAGGGGGGGGCAACTCCCTCCGTCTCCCCCCAGCACCATCCCCCCACCCGGCCCCCCCTCACCTCTCTCGAAGGCCTCCCGGATTTCAGTCACTCGCATCTGGGATCCCGGCACCCGGAAGATCCCCTCGTGCTGGAGACCTGCGGGGAGAACCCGGCGTGGGACGGGCAGCCCAGGACCCAGGCGTCCGGGACGGGGGAGAATGGGACCCAGGCATCCGGGACGGGGGAGAATGGACCCAGGCGACCGGGACGGCAGCACTCCAAGCCCCAGGGACGGGAGAATGGGACCCAGGCGTCCGGGACGGCAGCACTCCAAGCCCCAGGGACGGGAGAATGGGACCCAGGCGTCCGGGACGGCAGCACTCCAAGCCCCAGGGACGGGAGAATGGGACCCAGGCGTCCGGGACGGCAGCACTCCAAGCCCCAGGCACAGGGGAGAGAATGGGACCCAGGCGTCCGGGACCGGGCGAGGCGAGGGGGACCCAGGCCTTACCGTGCAGGGTGATGAATCGGATGCAGCTCTCCACCACCAGCGGGACAGCCTGGCCAGATTTCTGTGGGGGGTGGGGAGATCAGACACCAGGGACCCCCAACCTCTGCCCCATTGGTGGGGGAGGGGCCAGGGGACACTGGATCCACCCCCCACCCCCCCAGGCTCCAGCAAAGCGCATGAGGGGCAGCTCCTGGCACCAGCGCTGGGGGGCAGGAGACCCCCCACCCCCACCCCACAGGGACCAACGGGGGCCTGGGGGAAGCTGCAGACTGAGCCAGCCGGGGGGGACGCAGAGCGAGAGGCTGGGGGGGGGAGCATGGGGGACAGCGGGGGGGGCAGCGGGGGGGGCTGGTACCTGCACAAAGTCCTCCAGGTCTGTGGGGAAGGAGGCGAACGCGGCCAGGACGCGGGGGAGGGAGGCACGTGGAAGGGCCCTATGGGGGGGGGGGGAAAACACGTCAGACACTGAGGTGGGGGATCCGGGGGCCACCCCCCAGCTCTGCCAGAGCCCTCCCCCCGGTGGCCAAGGGGCCAGGATATCTGGGGGGGGGGGGGAGACCTAGAGCTGCCAGCCCTGGGACCCCCCCAACCCCCTCCCCCGCGGCCCCCCTCACCTGAGCTCCTCTCCGTCCTCAGCGGCTGCTGCAGAGAAAGCGAGAGGCAGAGCGTGAGGACATGGAAATATGCTAACGAGTGACTATGACGCAACTGGAACATGCTTCACGCCAAAGGGCTCTTGTACGGGATAATCTCCGGAGCGTGGCCGTCGTGTCTGTATAAATGTCTCACTCGTGGATCTGGGACTAGAAATATGAAATAACTCTGGGGGCCTGTTGTCATTATGCAAAGTGGGGGCCGTTCCTGGTGGCTCCCGTTAGCCGGGACAATTGGCTGGGGGTGGCTTTGTTTGCAGGCAGGTCCCTGGGAGCCAGGCTTGGGGGGCTCCCAGGACATGTGACCACGTCACCCGGGCCTGGAATCCATCTTAACCCTGGGGCTTTTCCAGTGGGGGGGACGGGACCCAGAGGGACGAAGGGTTCCTGCCTTGGGCCAAGGAGATATAAAGGGGGGACAGAAGGAAGGGGGCGGCAGTCATGAGAAACCCCCCAGCTCCCCCCTGAGCTGGAACAAGGGCCGTGCCGGGGAGGGTCGGGCCCAGACTAGGAAGGGGTCTAGGCTGTGAAAGAAGCTCATTGGAACATCTCGGAGGCTGAGATTTGATCTGTAACAAGGTTTTTAAATGCATCAGACTCAGACTTGCGGGTTTTTGTTTTATGTTGCCTGGTAACTTACTTTGTTCTGTCTGTTACTACATGGAACCACCTGAATCCGACTTTTTATACTTAATAAAATCACTTTTGTTTATTAATTAACCCAGAGTAAGTAATTAATACCTGGGGATTAAACAGCTGTGCATCTCGCTCTCAGTGTTATCGAGGGGGGACAGTTTCTGAGTTTAGCCTGGATAAGCTTTAGACCGAGTGAAAGGGGTTTTGGGGGGTTTGGACCCCACGGGGAGCTGGGGGCTGGAGGCAGGGAACCTGCAGAGCAGTTCTTGGTTAACACCTGCAGCTTTGGGGCCGTGGCCCAGACGTGGGTCTGGGTTGCAGCCGGCTGGCGTGTCTGGCTCCACAAGGCCGGTTCTGCAGTCCCCGGCTGGCAGGGAAAATGGGCTCCGAGGTAAACTCAGCACGTCAGGTGACAGTCCCAAGGGGGTCTCTGTGACCGAAGCCGTCACACAGAGTTAACGCCTGGACACCTGGGTCCTTTCTCTCCCCCCCACCCCGTCCCCGCTCACCCTTCGCGATGGCCTCGCCCAGCGTCTCCAGCTTCGACTGTAACTTCGCCCCGATGCTCCGTCGTGTCAGGAACAGCTCCAGCTTCTGCGGGGGGGACAGGATCAGCCGGGCGGGGCGGGAGTGAGGGACACGGAGGGGCTGTGGGGTGCCGTGGGGCGGGGCTGCGAGGCACAATGGGGCGGGGGGGTGGGGCTGCAGGGCACCGTGGGGGCTGCGGGGCGGAGCTCCGTGGGGCTGCGGGGTGCCATGGGTCAGGGCTCCATGGGGCGGGGGTGAGGGGCCCCGTGGGGGCTGTGGGTCGGAGCTCCGTGGGGCTGCGGGGTGCCATGGGTCAGGGCTCCGTGGGGCGGGGGTTTCACACGCCGGGGGGGGGCCGTACCGTGAGGTAGAAGGTCTCTGTCTCCAGCTGCTGGGCCCGTCTCTTGGCCCCACCGCGCCCCTCGGCACTGGCCCCCCGCAGCGACTCAGCCGAGCCCGGCCCCCCAAACGCCTCCAGCACCTCGGGCTCCTCCGCCCCCAGCAGCTCCCGGAAGCTGCTCAGCGTCGCCTGCAGCGTCTTGTTCACCTGGGGGGCCATGGGGGGGGGGTGAGCCCAGCGCCAGGTCCCAGAATCCTTTGCAGCAGCAGCCATTGGCGCGAGCGCCCACCCACCCACCCGTGAAATGCGGCTTTTCCCGGGTCACGTTGGACCTAAGTTCTGCACCGTGTCTGCCTCAGTTTCCCCGTGTGCCAACACCCCAGCTGTGTGCGCCCGGCCCCCCCGCTCCCTGCCTCCCCACTCCCCCGGCCCCACCTCCTCGGTCTCCAGGCTCAGGTCCTTCAGCCGCGTCTCGATGTCCTGCCACTGCAGCAGCAGCTCCGGGCGCAGGGACCCCACGGCCTGGACCTCCGACACCTGGGGGGGCAAAGGGGGGTGATGGCTGTTCCCACCCCCCCATATCTACCGCTGCCACCCCACCCCACCTTCACCCCATCCCCCTCCTCCCATCTTACCTTCCCCCCACTCCATCTACCCTCCCCCACCCCCTGCCCCACCTTCATCCCCTCCCCCTCCCCCACACCCATCTTCACCCCTCCCCCTCCTCCCATCTTCCCCTCCCCCCGCCCCACCTTCATCCCCTCCCCTGCCCCCCACTACCCCACCCATCTTCATCCCCTCCCCCGATACCTCCCCCCCAGACCCCCTCTCACCTCGTCGCCCTCATGGGGGTGGTACTCGAAGCGCGGGGGGGGACAGTACGCGGCCGGGTTGGCCTCCATTAGCCGGGCCTTGTCCCCGGGGGGGTCCAGGGCCAGCACGGCCCCCTCCAGCGCCCCCAGCCCCTCCCCCCAGGAGCTCTGGGCCCGGCCCTCGGCTGCCAGGTACGTCCGCAGCAGGCGGCCCAGGGAGAGATGGAACCCGAGGTCCGAGCACTGCGGGGAGACACACCCCTGAACCCCGGCCCGGCGCCCCCCAAGGCCGGCCCAGCTTCGCCCCACCCCGCCGGCGCCCCTCACTCCCGACCCACAGCCCCCCAAGCCCCTCACTCCCGACCTGCAGCCCCCCAAGCCCTGCCCCTGCCGGTGCCCCTCACTCCCGACCCGCAGCCCCCCGAGCCCAGCCCCCGCCCCGCCGGCGCCCCTCACTCCCGCCCCGCAGCCCCCCGAGCCCAGCCCCCGCCCCGCCAGCGCCCCTCACTCCCGACCCACAGCCCCCTGAGCCCAGCCCCCGCCCTGCCGGTGCCCCTCAATCCCCTGGAGCATCCAGCCTTCTCGGACGCCTGGGTCCCATTTCCCAAGCTGCGGGCTGGCAGCGCTGCCCGGACGCCTGGGTCCCGCGTACGTCGAGGATGTCGGAGACGTCCCGCAGGTAGTAGTTGCTGATGACGGCGTTGGTGGACCCCAGGTGCAGGAGATAATCGTTCCGGGCTCCTGTGCACTTCGACTGCGCTGCCAGGAACCGGGCCTGGCGCTGGGTGGAGGGGCGGGGGGGAGAGACCCATCAGCTGGGGGGGCAGCCAACCCCCCCGAGCCTCCGCCCCCTACCCCCAAACCACAGAGCCACCCCTCCCAATAACCTGCACCGCCCCCCCCACTTCCCTGCCCCCCATGAGCCCCAGGCCCCCTGCCCCCCAGCTCACCTTCTCCACCAGCCGCTCCCCCTTGCGGAGGGAGGCGCGTCGGGCCAGCTTGTCCTGCCCGGCTCCCCCCGGCTCGGGGGGCTGCCGGCCCCCCCTCTTTTCCTCCTGCCGCTCGGCGTCCCGCAGCTTGTTCTCCGCGCTCTGGCTCTCCGCGTGCTGCGTCTGGTAGGTTTTCATAGCCTGGGGGGGCGGGGGGGGAGTCAGTGGGGAGCCCGGAGCCCCCCCCATCCCCCCGCCCGCCTGGGTTCCGCACTCACCATCTGCAGCTCAGAAATCATCGTCAGCAGCTCGTCCTGCATCTGCTGCTCCAGGTCTCGGCTCTGGGGGGCGGGGGGGGCAGCATTAGAGATGGGGGGGCCCTATCAACCCCTCCCTTCCCGCACCGACCCTCCAGCCCAGGGCATGGGACGGACCCCCAGGAACCCACGGGGGGAGGGAACCACGTCGCGCTGGAGGGACGGGACCCAGGAGTCCGGGGAGCAGTGCTGGGGGGAAGGGGCCCAGGAGACCAGGGCAGGGGGAGCAGGGCCTGGGGGGAGGGGGGAAGGGGCCCAGGAGACCGGGCAGGGGGAGCAGTGCTGGGGGGAGGGGGGAAGGGACCCAGGAGACCAGGGCAGGGGGAGCAGTGCTGGGGGGAGGGGGGGAAGGGACCCAGGAGACCGGGCAGGGGGAGCAGTGCTGGGGGGAGGGGGGGAAGGGACCCAGGAGACCGGGCAGGGGGAGCAGTGCTGGGGGGACGGGGGGGAAGGGACCCAGGAGACCGGGCAGGGGGAGCAGTGCTGGGGGGAGGGGGGGAAGGGACCCAGGAGACCGGGCAGGGGGAGCAGGGCCTGGGGGGAGGGGGGAAGGGACCCAGGAGACCAGGGCAGGGGGAGCAGTGCTGGGGGGAGGGGGGAAGGGACCCAGGAGACCGGGCAGGGGGAGCAGTGCTGGGGGACAGGGGGGGAAGGGACCCAGGAGACCGGGCAGGGGGAGCAGTGCTGGGGGGACGGGGGGGAAGGGACCCAGGAGACCGGGCAGGGGGAGCAGTGCTGGGGGACGGGGGGGGAAGGGACCCAGGAGACCAGGGCAGTGGGACCAGCCCCACCTTCTTGACCAGGCGCCCCAGGTCTTCGCTGAGCTGGGTCAGGTGCAGCGTCAGGGGCCCTGCGTAAATATCGCTCAGGGCCCCGTGGTCCCGGCCGGCCTGGCGGGTCTGATTCAACACCAGCTGCCAGCACTGCAGGGGGGACGGCGGGTCCTGCTCCCTCCTGGGGAGAGACGGAGAGCGGTGCCCCTCACTCCCGACCCGCAACCCCCGGCCCTGACAGTGCCCCTCACTCCCGACCCGCAACCCCCGGCCCTGACAGTGCCCCTCACTCCCGACCCGCAACCCCCCCGTGCCCCTCACTCCCGACCCGCAACCCCCGGCCCTGACAGTGCCCCTCACTCCCGACCCGCAACCCCCCCGTGCCCCTCACTCCCGACCCGCAACCCCCGGCCCTGACAGTGCCCCTCACTCCCGACCCGCAACCCCCGGCCCTGCCGGTGCCCCTCACTCCCGACCCGCAACCCCCCCGTGCCCCTCACTCCCGACCCGCAACCCCCCCGTGCCCCTGACTCCCGACACGCAACCCCCGGCCCTGCCGGTGCCCCTCACTCCCGACCCGCAGCCCCCCCATGCCCCTGACTCCCGACCCGCAACCCCCGGCCCTGCCGGTGCCCCTCACTCCCAACCCGCAACCCCCCCGTGCCCCTCACTCCCGACCCGCAGCCCCCCCATGCCCCTGACTCCCGACCCGCAACCCCCGGCCCTGCCGGTGCCCCTCACTCCCGACCCGCAGCCCCCCCATGCCCCTGACTCCCGACCCGCAACCCCCGGCCCTGCCGGTGCCCCTCACTCCCGACCCGCAGCCCCCCCGTGCCCCTCACTCCCGACCCGCAGACCCCCCGTGCCTCTCACTCCCGACCCGCAACCCCCCCGTGCCCCTCACTCCCGACCCGCAACCCCCCCGTGCCCCTGACTCCCGACCCGCAGCCCCCCCGGCGCCCCTCACTCCCGACCCGCAGCCCACCTGGGGTGCTCCTTGGCCCCGCGCAGACGGGCGGTGAATCTCTCCGACAGCTTCTCCAGCCCGCGGGAATATTCCTGCTCCAGCTCGGCCTTTCGCCGCAGGAAGTCGCCCATGTCCTGGAGCAGCTGCAGCCGGAGCTCGGCCTGGGCCTCTCGCCCCCGCTGCTGCTCGCCCAGCTGGCCACGCAGCTCTGCAGGGGGGGCAGCGTCAGCAGGGGGCGCCCAGGAGACCCGATGAGCAGGGAAGGGACCCAGGAGTCCGGGGGTGGGGCAGAGAGGAGCAGGGAAGGGACCCAGGCAGGGCCGGCTCTAGGTCTTTTGCTGCCCCAAGCAAAAAATTTTTTGGCTGCCCCCCACCCCCTACCAGTGCCCTCCCCCACCCGCACCCCCTGCCGCCCCAGTCCTGGGCTCTCTCTCCCCCCCCCACCCACACCCCCTGCTGCCCCAACGCTGGGCTTTCCCTCCCAGCCCACCCGCACCCCCTGCCGCCCCAGCCCTGGGCTCCCCCCACCAGTGCTGACTCCACCCACTCCCCGCTCGCCTCCAGCCGGTCTGGCGCTGGCAGGGTCGGGATAAGCAGCGGGGCTCCCGGGCCGCGCCTCAGCCCAGGGTCCCTCCAGCCGGGGCTCCCGCCTCCAGGACTGGCCGGGACCCAGGAGGGCAGAGCCGGGGGGACCGCCCCGGCAGGGAGCTGAGGAGCTGGGGCAGGGCAGACCCAGAGGGAGCGGAGCACCAGAGAGCGGGACACGGGCCCCGCACGGCAGCCGGGCCCCGCATGGCAGCGCCCCGCTCTCTATGGCCCCGCTGCTGCTGCTGCTGCTTCTGGCCACCCTGCTGCAGCCCCTGGGCGGCTCGGGCCGCTTCGCCCAGCCCCAGCTGTGGCGCTGCAGGGGCGGTCACCCTGTGGCACCTGCAGGCAGCTCCGTGCACCCCGTGGGGTGGACCCCAGCCAGAGTGTCCCCTGCTCGGAGCCCGCCTGGCCCAGCCACAAGGTGCGGGCGCTGCTCCCCCGCGGCTGGTGGCGCGAACCGCAGCGGCCCCGGGGCACCCCCAGTGCACGATGTGCCGCCCCTGAATATGTGCCGCCCCAAGCACGTGCTTGGTTTGCTGGTGCCTAGAGCCGGCCCTGGACCCAGGAGTCCAGGGTTTGCGGGGGTGGGGCAGAGAGGAGCAGGGAAGGGACCCAGGAGTTCGGGGCTGGCGGAGCAGGGAAGGGGAAGGGACCCAGGAGTCCGGGAGCATCAATTTGTTTGCTGGGCACTTTCATTTCCTGGGCAGCTGCAGAGCGGGGGGAGGGACAGGGGGTGTGGGGGGGAAATGGGGAAGTCTGCGAGCCCGGCTGGCAAAAGTGGAAGAGACCCCACCCCCCGTGGACACCTGCCCCCCATGGCTGGCTCTGGGGGCAGGGAATGGGGCTCAGGGACCTGTCCCCTCTGGGGGGGCACTGGCCAGGATCCCGCCCTGGGGCAGGGGCTGGCTTGGGGGGGGGGGGGCTGGAACGGCCCCCTTTGCCTGCCCCCCCACCTTCCTCTTTCCCTGCGGGCGGCAGCTGACCCACTAATGAGGGGAAGAGCCGAGGGTGGGCACTAGTGGCCCTGCCTGTGGCCCATCCCCCGCCTTTTGGGGTACAGGCCTGTGGCCAGATTCGGGGAACTCCCCCTTCCCCCACATCCTGCCCCAGAGCCTCAAACCCACATATCCGGCAGGAGGGGGGCGGTGCCTGCAACCCCCCCAGGCCTCACCCACCCCTACCCAGAGCCCAGGAGTGAACCCAGGAGTCCGGGCTCCCCCCAACCCCCACCCAGCCACATGCACCAGGACACACCCCGCAGTGAAGAAGAACTAACCAACTCCTGGGTTCTCTCCCCGGCTCTGGGAGGGGGGTGGGGGGTGGGGGCTGGTGGTTAGAGCAGGGGGGGCTGGGAGTCAGGACTCCTGGGTTCTCTCCCTGGCTCTGGGAGGGGGGTGGGGGCTGGTGGTTAGAGCAGGGGGGGCTGGGAGCCAGGACTCCTGGGTTCTCTCCCCGGCTCTGGGAGGGGGGTGGGGGGTGGGGGCTGGTGGTTAGAGCAGGGGGGGCTGGGAGTCAGGACTCCTGGGTTCTCTCCCCGGCTCTGGGAGGGGGGTGGGGGCTGGTGGTTAGAGCAGGGGGGGCTGGGAGCCAGGACTCCTGGGTTCTCTCCCCGGCTCTGGGAGGGCACGGGGGGCTGGTGGGTTAGAGCGGGGGGGCTGGGAGCCAGGACTCCTGGGTTCTCTCCCCGGCTCTGGGAGGGGAGTGGGGGCTGGTGGTTAGAGCAGGGGGGGCTGGGAGCCAGGGCTCCTGGGTTCTCTCTCTGGCTCTGGGAGGGGAGCGGGCTTGTGGGTTGGAGCGGGGTGGGAGCTGGGAGCCCGGACGCCTGGGTTCTCCCCTGGCCCTGAACTCTGCTGGGATTCCCCAGGGCTCTGTGGCGGGGGAGGGGGGAGCCGGGGGGGGGGTGAGGAAGTTGAACGGAGCTGAGAGGCCGGAACCTGCGGGGGAAGTTGCATTAAAACCTGCTGATGGGCTCGGCCGGGCTGCGGGGAGAGGCCGGGGTGTGGGCTCCCCCCACTAGCCCCACTGACCCCCGGAGCCGGGAGAGAACCCAGGTGTCCGGGCCCCCAGCCACCAGCAGGGGGAGGGGCCCCAGCCCTCAGGCGACCCCCCAAGCCATAGGGCGGGGGGCAGTGGGGTGTGCTCAGGTTTGGCGGGGGGGGGGGCTCGGGGCAGCCCATTCAGCCCCCTCCCAATGCAACGCCTCAGCCCCACTGGAGCCCCCCCAACACGCAGCCTCCTTCGGCCAGCCCCCCTCTGGTCCCCGCCCCCCAGCTCACTGCCCCCTCCCCACCGCGGCCCCCACTTTCTCAGCCCCCTCCCCCCGCAGCCCATAGCCGGGGGGGGGCGCAGCCTCGGGCCCCCCCTCACCTTTCGCCTGCGCCTCATATTCAGCCTGCGGCCAGCGCTCCTTGCGCGCCTTGGCCAGCGCGCTCATGCCGGGCCCGCGGCGGGGGGCTGCGCTGAGGGGCCCCGATCCTTCGCCCCCCTCCGGCGCTCAGCAGCGGGACCCAGCGCCCCACGCTGCGGATGCGCCTGGCCCCGCCCCCCGCGTCCGGTCCGCCCCGCCCCCCGCGTCCGGCCCAAGCCTGCGGGGGGGGGGGGGGGGGAGGAAGTAAAGGAGCATCCTTAACCCCTTGTGCGCTGCAGCCCCCCCAGTCAGTGCCCTCCCCCACACGGTGCCACCCCCCCTCCCCCATGGCTCAGGTCGAGGGACGGCCCCCCCCTCTACAGACATCACCTGCCCCCAGAGGAGCGGGTCGGGAGTGAGGGGCACTGGGGGGGGGGGGGTTGCTGTGGGTCCCTGTCCCTGCCCCACATGCCCTGACACCACCTGTTCCACTTCCCTCCTGGTTTATTAGGAGTGTCGGGCCCAGAAACACCCGGGGGACGTCGCGGGGGGGGGGGGGCACAACAGCCCCCCCTTGATTCACGCACAGAGCCGGGCGGGGGCCAGAGGTAACTTTCTTGCTTTAACCCCTTCCTCCCTGGAAGGGAAGTTTCACAGCCGCCCCCCCCCTGGATTTTTGGGGGGCTGAACCTGCCATCCCCTGAACCCCTCCCCCGCCCCAGTCACAGTAACTAAGGGGGGGACCCCTTGTCATTCCATCCCCCCGGACCCCTGGGTCCCTCTCCCCGGCCCTGCACCCATCCCCCCAGCACAAGACAGGCTGCGTGTGGGCTGTGGGGGTGCAGGGTCCAGGCCCCCCCGCATCGTTTTTCGGGGGGGGGGTCAGAGTCCTTTCCGGGAGGCGGCGTCGGCCCGGCGGAGCTCGGCCTCGGGCACCAGCCCCAGGGCCCCCAGCGCCTGGAGAAGCTGCTCCCGGGCGCAGCCCGCGAAGCTGTTGGAGAGGAAAGTGGGGAGCCCCCCGGCCCCGTCCCGCAGCGTGTAGAGGGGGACGCGCACCAGCCCCAGGACCTGCAACGAGACGGGCCGGCCGTGAGCCGCTGCCCCAGCCCCCCAGCGCCCCCCAGCCAGCTCCCCGCCCCCTCCCACTCAGCTCCCTGCCCCCCAGCCCCCCCACCCAGCCCCACACTGCCCCCCACTCAGCTCCCCGCCCCTCCCACTCAGCTCCCTGCCCCCCAGCCAGCTCCCCCTGCCCTGCCCCCCAGCGCCCCCCAGCCAGCTCCCCGCCCCTCCCACTCAGCTCCCCGCCCCCTAGCCAGCTCCCAGCCCCCCAGCCCCACACTGCCTCCCATTCAGCTCCCTGCCCCTCACCCAGCCCCCAGCCCAGCCAGCCGCCTGCCCCCCAGCCCCACCCAGCCCCCCAGCGCCCCCTGCCCAGCTCCCAGCCCCACACTGCCCCCACTCAGCTCCCTGCCCCCCCGCGCCCCCCCACCCAGCCGCCTGCCCCCCAGCGCCCCCCACCCAGCTCCCCGCCCCCCACCCAGCCCCACACTGCCCCCCACCCAGCTCCCAGCCCAGCCCCACACTGCCCCCACTCAGCTCCCAACCCCCCAGCGCCCCCCGCCCAGCTCCCTGCCCCCCGCCCAGCCCCACACTGCCCCCCACTCAGCTCCCTGCCCCCCAGTACCTCCTGCCCCACACTGCCCCCCACTCAGCTCCCTGCCCCCCAGTGTCCCCCACCCAGCTCCCCGCACCCCAGCATCCCACACTGCTCCCCCTGCCCCCGCCCCCCCCACTCGGCTCCCCGCCCCCCAGCGCCCCCCACCTCCAGCCCGTGGTCTTTGGCTTTCGTGGCCCCGTCCTCCAGGGCCTGGAGCTGCTCCAGGCTGAGCTGCTTGGCGTAGAAATGAGCCACCAGGCGCTGGGGCGTCTCCGCGCAGCGCGCCCCGAGATGGTCGCCCTCGGCCAGGCTCAGGGGGGCCGCCCCGGGCCCCAGCTCCTCCCGCAGCTCCCGGTTCAGCCCGGCCTCCAGGGAGCCGTCCTGGGGGTCCACGAACCCCCCCGGGAACCCCAGCCGCCCGTCAAAGCGCATCTGCATCTGCGGGGAAGGGGGCAGGGTTAGCGGGGGGGCTCTGGGACAGTCCCCCCCCCTTCCTGCAGGTTCACTCCCAGGGCTCTCTGCCCCGAAGAGCCCCCCAGGGGATCCCCTCACAACAGCCCCCCACAGGGACCTCCATGTGAGCATCTCACCCCCACCCCAGGCAGCTCCCAGGGGGACACCCTAGAACCCCCTAACTCGCCCCCCCAGGGCCCCAGAACCCCCTAACTCATCCCCCCACCTCCCAGGGGCCCCCAGAACTCCCTAACTCAGCCCCCCCAAAACCCCCTAACTCAGCCCCTGGGGCCCCCCACCAGCACGGCGTGGCGCAGCGGGACGCGCCCGAAGAGCCGGCCGGGGTAGGGCGCGCAGATCAGGGCGTGACACGCGTGTCTCCAGCCGGGCCCGAGCTGCAGCGCCTCGGCCCGGGACAGGATCCGCGACTCGCCCATCGCCGCCGCCTCCAGCCTCCAGCGGGGCCCCGCCCCTTTCTGCACGAGTGGGAGGAGCGGGGCGCGCCGCGGCCAATCAGCGCCCGCCAATGGAACGCGGAGACACGCACACCACGCGTGGGCGGGGCGAGTGGAACGTGAGCGCTCAGCTGGGCCGCGAGGGCGGGGCCAGTGGAACGTAGCTCCCCCCATTCCGAGGTGCGGGGGGGGAGAACAGCTGGAAGAGGAGATCCAATCAGAGGGCAGGCGCCCCCCCCAGCCCATGGGGCCCCCCAGAGCCCCATGGGGGGAAGGATGATGGACAGGAGACTGCCCTCCCCAGCACAGCCCCTTCCGCCCCCCGACAGTGGACAGCAGGGGTGTGATATAGGGCTCACGGGTCACCCCACTGGAGCACGGGGGGCAGCACAGGGATCTCCAGGGGGCCCTGCGAGGGTGGGGCGCAGCACAGGGATCTCCAGGGGGCCCTTGGATTGGGGGGGCAGTAGGGGGCTGGATTGGGGGTCATAGAAAAGGGGGACAGCAGGGAGACTGGAGGAGGGGCTCCGGGTGCCCCCACGATGGAAGAGGAAGCTCCGGTAAGAGGCGGTATGAATACACCGTGTGCCTCAGTTTCCCACATGTGGAACATGGTTAACGGGGGGAGGGGGCTGTTCATTCTTTTCACACTGACACACCCCTCCTCCCCCCCATGGCTGGGGGGCGGGGGGGGTTAGGCAACAGCAGCCGGTGACTAACAACCCTGGAGCACGCCCCCTCCTCAGGAAGCCGGGTGGGGGCAGCCCGTGGGGGCCGGGGGAGGGACCAGGGGGCTTGGGAGGGCCAGGCTGTGTCCAGACCCCCCCACACCCCCATGTCACCCCACCAGCAGAGACCCTCCGGAGCGAGGAAGGGGGGGCTGGGGCTCCCTTGGGTCCAGTGCAGGGGGGCTGCAAGGGCCGGTCCCAGGGGGCACATGACTCCAAGGGGGCTGCCCCATTGTCGGGGCCCCCAGGGGCTGTTCCAAGCCAGGCGCCGCCCCCCGGCGGGAGGGCAGAGACCACACACACCCCACGGCTCAGCAGTGACCTTTATTGGGCTGGCTGCCCCATGCCCACGGCGGGCCCTAGGAGGCCGAGTCGGAGGCCTCGGAACTGTCCTTCACGTCCGTGCTCTCCGTGGCCTCGCTCACGTCCTTGCTGTCCCCCCCACTGTCCTCGGGGGCCCCGGGCCCCCCGTCACCCCCGGGCAGCAGTCGCCTCCGTGATTGGCCTTGTGCTCCAGCGCTGGCTGCCGGATCCGCTCCTTCAGCTCCAGCTGCCGCCTCAGCTGTGGGGAGAGAGGGGTCAGGGGGCCGGATGGCAGGGGCTGCGGGTCAGGAGTGAGGGGCACCGGCAGGGCTGGGCTAGCAGGGGCTGCGGGTCGGGAGTGAGGGGCACCGGCAGGGCTGGGCTAGCAGGGGCTGCGGGTCGGGAGTGAGGGGCACCGGCAGGGCTGGGGGGTTATGGGGCTGGGGGGTCGGGAGTGAGGGGCACCGGCAGGGCTGGGGGAGCAGGGGCTGCGGGTCGGGAGTGAGGGGCACCAGCAGGGCTGGGGGATTATGGGGCTGCGGGTCGGGAGTGAGGGGCACCAGCAGGGCTGGGGGTTATGGGGCTGGGGGTCGGGAGTGAGGGGCACCAGCAGGGCTGGGGATTATGGGGCTGCGGGTCGGGAGTGAGGGGCACCAGCAGGGCTGGGGGTTATGGGGCTGGGGGGACACACACACTCTCTGAACCTCGTCTGCCATCTGGGTCAGGTCCCGTTTCATGGCGTAGGCGTCCTCCCCGTCCGCGTAGTATTTGGGTTCCACCTCGCTGATCCTGGGGGGGGGGGGGGGGAAAGCACGTTACCATCGGGGGGTGCCAGGTAGACACTGCCCTGCCCCCCCACTGCCCCCTGCCCCCATCCCCCCCCTCTTCCACCCCCGGCCCCCCCCGCACTCACTGGAAGTTGAGGGTGTTGGAGTACAGGTGAAGAGCCGCCCGGTTACTGCAAGAGAAGGGGCAGAGGGGTCAGTAAATGGGGGCACGAGGCCCCATCGGGGCTGGGTCCCCCCAGAGAGAGGGCAGGGGGAGCAAGTGCCCAGCTGAGGCAGGGACTCTGGGCAGAGGTGGGGGGCTCGGGGGCAGTGGGCTCGGAGCTGGAGGGGGGGGCACTTGCTCTGGGGGGTTGGGTGAAGATCTGGGGGTTACCCAGCACCGGCAGCTGGGGGGCTGAGCTGTCACTGGCGGGGGGGGGGGGAGGGGGAGACAGAGGGTTGGCGTGCTCTCAGGGTGTGTGTGCGCGCGCGCGCGGGTGTTTGTGTGTGTGTGTGTTACTGAAATGTGTGTGTGGGAGGGTGGGGGGGAGGAGGGGTGTGTGACTGAAATGTGTGTGGGGAGGTGTGGGGGGTTACTGAAATGTGGGGGGTGTGGGGGGGTTACTGAAATGTGTGTGTGTGTGGGGGGGGGGGGCATGTTTTCAACCTCCCGACAGCAGCCTTTCAGGGAGGACAGTGAAAAGGCCAAACCCCGTCCGTGGCTCATTGGGGAAACGCACACACGCCCCAGGGTCACCCCAGGGACCGAGACAGCCCAACCCCATAGGAAATGTGGGGCCCAGGTAAGAGCTTTCCAGCAAGTGGGGAGAAGCTAGAAAAGGGGGACGATGACATCAGAGGGGCCCTCGCTCTCCCTGCAACGACACACGGAAACCCCGGAGGGGCAAGGACTGAACGGGGGACGTGCTGGTCCCAGGCGAAGGGATTTTTCTCCTGGGCATGAAAAGCTGGGAGAGCCGAGGCAGCTTGTGCCGCAAGCCCCAGCCGGCCTGTCCGTCGCGCCGGGGGAGGACTGGCCGATTGACACCCCAGTGAGGGTGCGACGCTCCGTTTGGGGCTGTTTATTTGCTGGGTGAGCTGCTTCCATCTGCCGCTCTCCCTTAGCGTCACTTCTGGACTCTCTCTTGGGCTGGTTTTGTCTAAGGCCAGTGTGGGGAAATCGGACCTGGGGGCCGAAAGCCGGGCAGATCCCTCTCCACATCGCGGGGGGGGGAATGTCCCGAGCTGACGCTGGGCCGATCCCAGGGCAGCGCCCGACGGTCCCAGCTGGGGGTCACTTGAGTAACTGGGCAGCTCCTTAGCCGAGCTCCCCAGGTGTGTCCCCACCTGTGTGCGCTGGTGGGACGGACGGACTCAGTGGGACCCCAGTTCCGAGTGGGAGCCGGGGGGACCCGTTACAGGCGAGTTGGGAGGGGTTGGCGGTGTGAAGAAGGGGGTCCCAGGCAGTCCCGGGGCTGGGGGGGTCCCGTGGGGGGCTCACCTCTTGCGGACGTGCAGGGAGACGTACTTGGCGTTGAAGTTCTCAATCATGGCGCGGGACGCCTGGTCCATCAGCTTCTGCGCCAGACCCAGGCGCCGGTGGAGCGTTTCACGGCCTGGGGGGGCCAGGGGGGCGTCTTGACCTGCGCCCATTCCCCCCTCGAACAGGGCGCCCCCCACCCAGGTCTGCACCCGGTCCCCCCTCAAACAGGGCGCCCCCCCACCCCGGTCTGCACCCGGTCCCCCCCTTGAACAGGGTGCCCCCCACCCCGGTCTGCACCCGGTCCCCCCTCGAACGGGGCGCCCCCTACCCCAGTCTGCACCTGCCCCCCGAACGGTGTGCACCCAGCCCCCGATAGCCCCCAGGCACCCCTCTGCTCCAGAGCCTCCCCTCTGCTCCAGAGCCTCCTTTTTGCCTCCCCGCAATCTGGTAGCCCCCACCCCTCCTCCTCCCCTGCTCCAGCCCATGAGCCCCCCACGCACCAGGGAGGTGATGTGTCCGTGGGGCAGGTCGTCGGGGTCCTCCTCCCTAGGGCGACAGGAGAGAAGTCAGCACAGAGCCCGAGTGACGAGCCAGCCCCACGGGCAGACACGGGGGGCGTGAGGGGGCCAGGGCAGGAGTGGGGGGCGGGCAGGGCACAGGGGATTTGGAGGGTGCAGGGGAGGGGGGGCAGAGGCACCAGGAAGGGGCCGTGGGGGGTTGAGAGGGGAGAGGACGAGGGGGGCCAGGGCGGGGATTGGGGGGCTGCTGACGCCCCGGCCCCACAACTCACATCTTGGCCAGCACGTAGCCCACGATCTTGCCGTTCTCGTCCTCGGCGATGTAGGAGAGCTGGGGGGAGACCGGCCGGGGTGAGATTGGGGGTGCGCCGGGGGAATTCCCCCCAGGACACGTCCCCTCCCGCCTGCCCGTAACCCGGCTCCCCCGGAACGCCCCTCCTCCCCGGGGGGGACCCAGGCGTCCCGCCCCCCTCCTCCTCCTCCTCCCCGGGGGGGGGGGGAACCCAGGCGTCCCGCCCCCCTCCTCCTCCTCCTCCCCGGGGGGGGGGGGGGGGAACCCAGGCGTCCCGCCCCCCTCCTCCTCCCCGGGGGGAACCCAGGCGTCCCGCCCCCCCCTCCTCCTCCCTGGGGGGGGAACCAGGCGTCCCGCCCCCCCCTCCTCCTCCCTGGGGGGAACCCAGGCGTCCCGCCCCCCTCCTCCTCGGGGGGGAACCCAGGCGTCCCGCCCCCCCCTCCTCCTCCTCGGGGGGGAACCCAGGCGTCCCGCCCCCCTCCTCCTCCTCCTCCTCCTCCTCCGGGGGGGGGAACCCAGGCGTCCCCCCGCCCCCCCCTCCTCCTCCGGGGGGGGGACCCAGGCGTCCCCCCGCCCCCCTCCTCCTCCTCCGGGGGGGGTACCAGGCGTCCCGCCCCCTCCTCCTCCTCCGGGGGGGGGGACCCAGGCGTCCCGCCCCCTCCCCATCCCGGGGCCGGCCGGGCGCACCTGCGGCCAGGACAGCCCGTGGTAGAAGTAATATTTCATCTGGTAGTTCTCGGGCAGGCAGAGCAGGTTGCAATGCTGCATGTTCGTCAGGTCCTCGGGCTGCGGGGGGCGGCGTCAGCGCGGGACCCAGGCGTCCGGCCCCGCCCCTCCCCCACTCACCGCCCAGCCCCCCCGGAACCTCCGAGACCCCCCCCCCCCCCGGGAACCCAGGCGTCCGGCCCCGCCCCTCCCCCTCTCCGAGCCCCCGGGAACCCAGGCGTCCGGCCCCGCCCCTCCCCTACTCACCGCCCAGCCCCCCGGAACCTCCGAGACCCCCCCCCCCGGGAACCCAGGCGTCCGGCCCCCGCCCCTCCCCCTCTCCGAGCCCCCGGGAACCCAGGCGTCCGGCCCCCGCCCCTCCCCTACTCACCGCCCAGCCCCCCGGAACCTCCGAGACCCCCCCCCCCCGGGAACCCAGGCGTCCGGCCCCGCCCCTCCGAGCCCCCCCCCCGGAACCCAGGCGTCCGGCCCCGCCCCTCCCCTCTCCGAGCCCCCGGGAACCCAGGCGTCCGGCCCCCGCCCTCCGAGCCCCCCGGGAACCCAGGCGTCCGGCCCCGCCCCTCCCCCTCTCCGAGCCCCCGGGAACCAGGCGTCCGGCCCCGCCCCCTCCCCTACTCACCGCCCAGCCCCCCGGAACCTCCGAGACCCCCCCCCCCCCCGGGAACCCAGGCGTCCGGCCCCGCCCCTCCGAGCCCCCCCCCCGGGAACCCAGGCGTCCGGCCCCGCCCCTCCCCCTCTCCGAGCCCCCGGGAACCCAGGCGTCCGGCCCCGCCCCTCCGAGACCCCCCCGGGAACCCAGGCGTCCGGCCCCGCCCCTCCGAGCCCCCCCCCCGGGAACCCAGGCGTCCGGCCCGGCCCCGCCCCGCACCCGCGCGTTCCGGATGTTCATGGCTCCGGCTCCGGCTCGCGTCCTCTCTCCCGGCGGCGGCTCCGCGCGGCTGCCGAGACCCAGGGGGCGGTTCCCGGCCCGGCCCCGCCTCCCCGAGCGGCTCCGGCCAATACCCTGCCCGGACGGGGAGATAGGTGGCCGCGTGCAGCCAATCGCGGGGCGAAGCCCGGGTCACGGCCCGCCCACGCGTCCCGGAGTCAGCCAATCGCATGGCCAGATCGCAGCACGCGCCCCGCTCATTGGTGCAGCCCCGGCCAATTGGCCGAAGGAGGAGGGTTGATGTCAGTAGGCGGAGTCGATGTTGCTGTTCCCCGGCCCGCGCTGCCGGCCAATCGGACAGCCCGATGGGGCACAAGTCCCGCCTTCCCACCAAACGCACCAATCCCAGTCCGGAGGTTGGTTATGATTCACCTCCCCTCCCCTTTTAACCAATCACAGAGCACAATGCCTCGAGCTGTCCATTCACCTTCTAGGGAGAGGTTGACTGACGTAGGGACAGGACCGAAACAACCAATAACAGGCCAAGAGGGGAGAGATTGACGCTTTCACCAGCCACTCACCGGCCGGACAGCGCCTGCCCCTTAGATTCCCGCCTGGTCCTGCCAGCAGCCAATCAGAAGCTAGGGTGGCCTACGGTGACAGCGGCATGGTCCAATGAGGGTGCAGCTAGGGACATGTGCTAAGGCTCCGAGCTTCCCTATAGCAGTGCCCCAACATCCCCCCCCCCCGCCCGTGGTTCCTGGGGGGTCACAGCTGCGGGGGGGGGGAGTCACACCTGGCGCTGGGTCCAGCCCCCCCCGTGGGTCCTTAGAGGGGGGGTCACAGCTGGGGGGTCCCTAACCACCCCCCCCCCACAAAGGGGGGGGGGCACCAGCACAATCCAGGGCCCGCCCAGGGCGAGCTCGGGGGGCGGGCGCCTGGGGGGCGGGGGGCTCGGGAGGGGCGCAGAGGTTCGGGGGGTGGGGGCGGGGCTGGGTCCCCCCCCCCACACACACACCTGCCCAGATGTGCAGCCGGCGGAGACAGGGACCGCCGCACGTGGGCGAAACCCAACTGCGGGGGCAGGGAGCCCGGACTCCTGGGTTCTCCCCCTGGGACTGGGAGGGGAGTGGGGGCTGGTGAGTTAGAGCGGGGGGGCTGGGAGCCCGGACGCCTGGGTTCTCTCCCCGGCTCTGGGAGGAGAGGAGGGGGGGGGCTGGTGGTTAGAGCAGGGGGGGCGGGGCTGGGAGCCCGGACGCCTGGGTTCTCCCCCTGGGACTGGGAGGGGAGTGGGGGGGCTGGGAGCCAGGACTCCTGGGTTCTCTCCCCGGGACTGGGAGGAGAGGAGAGGGGGGGCTGGTGGTTAGAGCGGGGGGGGGGGGGCTGGGAGCCCGGACGCCTGGGTTCTCCCCGGTTCGGGAAGGGGGGGCTGATGGGTTTATCCAAAAGCGGGTGGAAGTAGATCTGTTTGTGACGCCACCTACTGGTGATCAGCGCAAACTACACCGCGTCCGTCTATCATCCCCCCCCGCACCCCGCTGGGGCCCCCGGCCCCCCCATCCCAGTAATCACAGACCCTCTCTCTCCGTCCCCGTTTTTTATTGCGGTGACTTTCACAGGCGCAGATTTGGCCCCTCAGGGAGTGGGGTGTAAAACGGGGGTCCCTTTGCTCCCCCAAATGAATCCAGGCCTCACCCGAGAGTGACCCCCCAGCCAGATTCCCGCTAGCCCCCCAAAGCCAGAGCACCCAGGTTTGCAGCCCCACCCCGTGTCTGTCCCTGGGCCCTCAGGCCGGGGGGTCCCGGCTCAGCACCGAGGTGCCCGTGAGGGGGGAGTCGCTGGGCAGGGACCCGGCGCGGGGCCGGGGCAGCCGGGGGCACACGAGGGCGGCTCAGCTCCCCCGAGACGCTGCTGCTGAAAGCCCCGTAAATCCAGGGGTTCGTGCAGCTGTTCAGGCTGGCCAGTAACATCAGCAGGGTGAAGGCTGGTCCTGGGGGGGAAAGGAGGGGAGGTCAGCTCCGCTGGTGCCCCTCACTCCCGACCCGCAGCCCCCTGCTCCGCCGGTGCCCTCACTCCCGACCCGCAGCCCCCTGCTAGCCCAGCCCTGCCCCCCCCCCCCCCCCCGCAGCTCTGCCGGTGCCCCTCACTCCCGACCCGCAGCCCCTGCTAGCCCAGCCCTGCCCCCCGCAGCCCTGCCGGTGCCCCTCACTCCCGACCCGCAGCCCCCCTGCTCCGCCGGTGCCCCTCACTCCGACCCGACCCAGCCCCCCTGCTCCGCCGGCGCCCCTCACTCCCGACCCGCAGCCCCCTGCTAGCCCAGCCCTGCCCCCCCCCCCCCGCAGCTCTGCCGGTGCCCTCACTCCCGACCCCGCAGCCCCTGCTCCGCCGGTGCCCCTCACTTCCCGACCCGCAGCCCCCTGCTAGCCCAGCCCCTGCCCCCCCCCCCCCCCGCAGCTCTGCCGGTGCCCCTCACTCCCGACCCGCAGCCCTGCTAGCCCAGCCCTGCCCCCCCCCCCGCAGCTCTGCCGGTGCCCCTCACTCCCGACCCGCAGCCCCCTGCTCCGCCGGTGCCCCTCACTCCCGACCCGCAGCCCCCTGCTAGCCCAGCCCTGCCCCCCCCCCCCCCCGCAGCTCTGCCGGTGCCCTCACTCCCGACCCGCAGCCCCTGCTAGCCCAGCCCTGCCCCCCCCCGCAGCTCTGCCGGTGCCCCTCACTCCCGACCCGCAGCCCCCTGCTCCGCCGGTGCCCCTCACTCCCGACCCGCAGCCCCCTGCTCCGCCGGCGCCCCTCACTCCCGACCCGCAGCCCCCTGCTAGCCAGCCCTGCCCCCCCCCCCGCAGCTCTGCCGGTGCCCCTCACTCCCGACCCGCAGCCCCTGCTAGCCCAGCCCTGCCCCCCCCCCCCCCCGCAGCTCTGCCGGTGCCCCTCACTCCCGACCCGCAGCCCCTGCTAGCCCAGCCCTGCCGGTGCCCCTCACTCCCGACCCGCAGCCCCCTGCTAGCCCAGCCCTTCCCCCCCTCCGCAGCTCTGCCGGTGCCCCTCACTCCCGACCCGCAGCCCTGCTAGCCCAGCCCTGCCCCCCCCCCCCGCAGCTCTGCCGGTGCCCCTCACTCCCGACCGCAGCCCCTGCTAGCCAGCCCTGCCGGTGCCCCTCACTCCCGACCCGCAGCCCCTGCACCACCGGGGCCCCATCACTCCCAACCCGCAGCCCCCTGCTCCGCCAGTGCCCTCACTCCCGACCCGCAGTCCCCTGCTAGCCCAGCCCTGCCCCCCCCCCGCAGCTCTGCCGGTGCCCCTCACTCCCGACCCGCAGCCCCTGCTAGCCCAGCCTGCTGGTGCCCCTCACTCCCGACCTGCAGCCCCCTGCTCCACCGGGTCCCCTCACTCCCAACCCGCAGCCCCCATTAGCGGGCCCTGCCCCCCCCCGCTCTGCCAGTGCCCCTCACTCCCGACCTGCAGACCCCTGCGAGCCCAGCCCTGCCCCCCCAGCCCTGCTGATGCCCCTCATTCCCTGCCTGCAGCCTCCTAGTGAGGTCTCTGGGTTCGGAACTGGGTGGGGTTTGGGGGGTGGAGATGGGGCGGGGGGGGTAAAGTCTCCGGCTTGGGGTGTGTGTGCAGGGGGTGAGGTCTCCGGGCAGGGGGGGTGCAGGGGAGGTGAGGTCTCCAGGCCGGGGGGAGGTGGGGGGTGCAGGGGGGGTGAGGTCTCTGGGCCGGGGCGAGGTGGGGGGGTGCAGGGGTGAGGTCTCTGGGGCGAGGTGGGGGGAGGCGGGGGGGTGAGGTCTCCGGGCTGGGGGGGGTGCAGGTGTGAGGTCTCCAGCCCGCGGGGGTCTCACCTTCTACAGGCGCCCAGGGGTCCCACACGGCCCAGAGCTGGACGCAGAAGTAGGGGGCCCAGCAGAACACATAGACGAGCACAATGACCAGCGTCATGCGCAGCGTCTTGGCCACGGCGGCCGAGACCCCCCTGCCCTGGGCCCCCCGGGGGCCCCGCCCCAGGCTCCTGGCCACCTCGCGGAAGATCAGGGCCTGGCAGGCGGCGATGAAGAGGGTGGGCAAGGCGAAGACCATCAGGGTGACCCAGGTGACGTAGGCCCGGGCCCCCCAGGGCTCGGCGAAGGTGGCCCAGCAGTCGCTGGCTCCCTCGGGCAGCCGCACCTTGGAGAAGATGAGAGCTGGGGCAGGCTGAGGAGCAGCGCGGATCCCCATGCTGCCACCAGCGGGGCCTTCCAGCTGACGCGGCCCCGCCGGAAGGCCACCGCCGGCCGGCAGATGGCCCGGTGCCTGTCGTAGGTCATGGCCAGGATGACGTAGGACGAGGCGAACATGGCCACCACCTGCAGGTACTTGACGGCCCGGCACAGGGGGTCGGGGCCCAGGAAGCGGTCGGTGACGTCCCACAGCAGCTGGGGCAGCACCTGGAAGAGGGCCACGGCCAGGTCGGCCAGGCACAGGTGGCACATGAAGCGATGCATGGGGGCGGAGCGAGCGCGGCGCCGGCTCAGCGCCCCCAGCACCAGCCCGTTGCTCAGCGTGGCCAGCAGGAAGACCACGGTCAAGACGGTGACCTCGGCGACAGCCAGGGCGGGGTCGCGGTCGTCCGGGAGGGAGGCGTTGGGAGCCAGGGAGGCGTTGGCCATGGCGGGCTGCAGGGAGAGGGAGCGGGTGAGGGGGGGCAGCGTGCGGTGACAATGCGACACCACGATGCAGCCACGCAGTGTCACGAGCAGTGCAGAGCCGCACAACAACGCACCGGAACAGCGTCGTTCCAGGCAGCCGCCGCACCAGCCAACGCCACGCGACACACCCCTGCAAGGCAACAACGCGACACACGCCTGCAAGGCAACAACCCGACACACCCCTGCAACCCGACACACCCCTGCAAGGCAACAACGCGACACAACCCTGCAACTGACACACCCCTGCAAGGCAACAACGCGACAGAACCCCTGCAAGGCAACAATGCAACACAACCCTGCACCCAACACACCCCTGCAAGCCAACAACCCAACACAACCCTGCAAGGCAACAACGCGACACACCCCTGCAAGCCAACAACCCCAACACACCCCTGCAAGGCAACAACGCGACACAACCATGCAACCCAACACACCCCTGCAAGGCAACAACGCGACACAACCATGCAACCCAACACACCCCTGCAAGGCAACAACACGACACACCCCTGCAAGCCAACAACACAACACAACCCTGCAAGCCAACCCGACACAACCCTGCAAGCCAACAACGCGACACACCCCTGCAAGCCAACAACCCGACACAACCATGCAACCCAACACACCCCTGCAAGCCAACAACCCAACACACCCCTGCAAGCCAACACCCAACACACCCCTGCAAGCCAACAACGCGACACAACCCTGCAATCCAACAACGCAACACACTGCTGCAAGCCAACAATGCAACACACCCCTGCAATCCAACAACCCGACACAACCATGCAATCCAACACACCCCTGCAAGCCAACAACCCGACACACCCCTGCAGTGAAACACGCGGGCTGAGGCACAAAGCAGTCGCACAATGCACCGCTCGACCCCAGCAAGCAACACAATCTGGGGAAGAGGCAACACAAGCTCCCAGTGCAGCCCGCGCCACGCTGGTGCCGGGCGAGCGAACGCTGTGGGCTCGGGGCAGTGACACTGCAGACGCGACGCACGATGCAGTGCAGGGCACCAGGCCAATGCAACACAACCACAACCAGCCCAGGCCAGCGCGGGGCCCCGTCACACCCTGCCGTGTCATCGCACAACGCGGCCAGGTCCCCTCCCGTTGGCCTGACAGGGTAACCTCACCCGGGCCGGGGCCTGGGGCTGCCCCCAGACTGGACCCTTCTGGGCGCAGCCACGGGGGACCCCAGCCAGCGCCCCTGGGAGGGCCAGACACCCCCGTTCATGTGGGAAACTGAGGCACAGGGAGGGCAAATAACTTGGCCATGGTCACCCAGTGAGTCAGTAACAGAGTCAGGGAGAAACCCAGGACTCCGGGCTCCCAGTCCCCCCTCCCCCCCTTCTAGCTCTGCACCCCTAGATCTGGGAGGGGGCTGGTGGGTTGGAGCCGGGGGGGGGGAGCCAGGACGCCTGGGTTCTCCCCAAACTGATAAACAGGGTCTCTGCACGTACCTTTTTGAAGGACCCCCACCAGCTGCGGGTGGAGTTTTCTTTCAGGGTTCACCCCCGTTGGTCTGGGACCCCCCCAGAATAAACCCAGCCACAGAGACTCCCCCTCCCTATCTCCTGGGTTCTTTTCCCAGCCCCCCCTTCCCTGGAGAGGTGGAAGCGCAAGCACCGGACCCCCAGAGATGAGAGCTGGGGCTCTGCTGAGAGACGGGCAGAGTAATGGGGGGGCTGGGGCGGGGCTTAAAACCAGCAGGTGGCTGGACCCCCCCCCCCGCGGGGT
>JAXIVB010000013.1:22435998-22570342 GCA_036785055.1 Emydoidea blandingii
GGCACGCTGGGTGAGTGGGGAGCTGGGGGGGGGGGGGGGGGGAGGAGTTGGGTGAGTGGGGAGCTGGGGGGGGTGAGGGGGAGCTGGGGGGGTGAGTCGGGTGGGGGGAGCTGGGGGTTGAGGGGGGAGCAGGGTGGGTGAGTAGGGTGGGGGGAGCTGTATTCCCCAATCTTGGTCCCACCCGGGAAGTAAGGGTGGGTGGGGGTCCGGGAAATGCTGGGCAGTCATGGGGGAGGCTGCGAGGGGGCTCCAGTCTTGGTCGGGGGGGCTGGTTGCTCATGCAGGTCCCCCGGATCTCAATCGGGTGGCAGGGCTTTGGGTGCTGCCGGGGTCCCCATCTTGGGGTGGGGGAAGGGCTGGGCGTTCATTGGGACCCCACCTCCACGGAGGTAGGGGCCGGGGGGCCTGGGTGGTGGAGAGGCCGGTCTCCCCTTGGGGGCCCGGGTCTGGGGGGCGGTGGAAGGGCCGAGAGCCCTGGTCTCAACCCTCTCTCCCCCCCCCCCAGGGTTCTCGGTGGAGGGCCCGTCCCAGGCCAGGATCGAGTGTGACGACCGGGGCGACGGCTCCTGTGACGTGCGCTACTGGCCCCAGGAGCCGGGAGACTACGCCGTGCACGTCCTGTGCAACGGGGCCGACATTCGGCACAGCCCCTTCATGGCCGAGATCCGCCCCGCCCCCCGCGACCTGCACCCCGAGAAGGTACCGCCTGGCGAGGGGAGCGGGGGCTGGGGCTGGGAGCCAGGACTCCTGGGTTCTCTCTCCGGCTCGGGGAGGGGAGTGGGGTCTACAGCTGGGAGTGGGGCTGACATGAGGGCAGGGTCCCCTCTCACCCGCGCCCCCTCCCCCCTCAGGTGAAAGCCCACGGGCCTGGGCTGGAGAAGACGGGTGTCGCCATCAACAAACCGGCTGAGTTCACAGTGGATGCCAAGAATGGCGGGAAGGCCCCTCTGAAGGTCCAGGTGCAGGTGAGGAGAGGGGGCTGACAGATTGGGGTGGCCCAGGGCTGGGGGGCACGGGGCGGTGCAGGTCAGCGTGGCTGTGTACAGATGGGGTGGCTAGGTGCATCCTGGCGGAGGTGCCAAGTGGGGGACTGGGGGCTTGACCCCACTCTGCCCTCAAGACGCGGAGGGCACCCGAGGGTGGGGAGCTGGGGGCCGGCTGGCGGCTGACCCGCTCTGCCCCCCCGGGGAGGAGGGAGGGAGGGCTGGGGGCCGGCTGGCGGCTGACCCGCTCTGCCCCCCCCCCCGGGGAGGAGGGAGGGAGGGCTGGGGCCGGCTGGCGGCTGACCCGCTCTGCCCCCCCCCCCGGGGAGGAGGGAGGGAGGGCTGGGGCCGGCTGGCGGCTGACTCGCTCTGCCCCCCCGGGGAGGAGGGAGGGAGGGCTGGGGGCCGGATGGCGGCTGACCCGCTCTGCCCCCCCGGGGAGGAGGGAGGGCTGGGGGCCGGCTGGCGGCTGACCCGCTCTGCCCCCCCGGGTAGGAGGGAGGGAGGGCTGGGGCCGGCTGGCGGCTGACCCGCTCTGCCCCCCCGGGGAGGAGGGAGGGAGGGCTGGGGCCGGCTGGCGGCTGACTCGCTCTGCCCCCCCGGGGAGGAGGGAGGGAGGGCTGGGGGCCGGATGGCGGCTGACCCGCTCTGCCCCCCCCCCCGGGGAGGAGGGAGGGAGGGCTGGGGGCCGGATGGCGGCTGACCCGCTCTGCCCCCCCCCCGGGGAGGAGGGAGGGAGGGCTGGGGGCCGGCTGGCGGCTGACCCGCTCTGCCCCCAGGATGCGGAGGGCTCCCCGGTGGATGTGGCGGTGAAGGACAACGGGAACGGCACCTACAGCTGCTCCTATGTGCCCAAGAAGCCGGTGAAACACACGGCCATGGTGTCCTGGGGGGGCGTCAACATCCCCAACAGCCCCTACCGCGTGAGTGCCCCCTGGGGGGGACCCTCTGCTGGGAGCTGGGCGGGGGGGGCGTGTCCCACAATGCCCTGGGGCTGGGCTGGGGGGGGGGCGGGCACATGTTCCACAATGCCCTGGGGCCGGGCATGGGGCGCGTGTCCCACAATGTCCTGGGGCCGGGCGGGGACAGGGGTGGGGGTTGCCCATGGTAACAGGTTGGGCCTAGTGATCCCAAGCCAGGCCTTGACTATACAGGGATTTTGTCCCACAATGCACTGGGGTGGGGTGTGTGTCCCACAATGCCCTGGGCCGGGCATGGGGCGCATGTCCCACAATGCCCTGGGGCTGGGAGGGCGGGGGGGGGGTTGCCCATGGTAACAGGTTGGGCCTAGTGATCCCAAGCCAGGCCTTGACTATACAGGGATTTTGTCCCACAATGCACTGGGGTGGGGTGTGTGTCCCACAATGCCCTGGGGCTGGCTGGGTGGGGGGGGGGGCGCGTGTCCCACAATGCACTGGGCCGGGACAGGGGCGGGGACCTACCCATGGTAATAGGTTGGGTGTAGCGATCCCAGGCCTTGGCTGTCCCACGATGCACTGGGGCAGGGGTGGGGGTTGTCCATAGCAACAGGTTGGGCCTAGTGATCCCAGGCCCGGACTATACAGGGATTTTGTCCCATAATGCAGTGGGCTGGGGGGGGGTTCCCAGGAGCACGTGTCCCATAATGCACTGGGGGGGGGTTACCCATGGTAACAGGTTGGGCCTAGTGATCCCAGGCCTTGGCCGTAATGCACCAGACGCTGGGGCCCGGTGGCCCGGCCAGGCCTGCCGCCAGGGTGGGGGTGACTTGCTGAAATAGCCCCCCCACATTGTCCGCCTCCCACTGCACTGAGACCCTGGGTTGGCCCAGACGCCTGGGTTCTCTCCCCGGGGAGTGGGGTCTGGTGGGTCAGAGCAGGGGGGGCTGGGAGCCAGGACTCCTGGGTTCTCTCCCTGGCTCTGGGAGGGGAGTGGGGGCTGGTGGTCAGAGCAGGGGGGGCTGGGAGCCAGGACTCCTGGGTTCTCTCCCTGGCTCTGGGAGGGGAGTGGGGGCTGGTGGTCAGAGCAGGGGGGGCTGGGAGCCAGGACTCCTGGGTTCTCTCCCCGGCTCTGGGAGGGGAGTGGGGGCTGGTGGGTCAGAGCAGGGGGGGCTGGGAGCCAGGACTCCTGGGTTCTCTCCCTGGCTCTGGGAGGGGAGTGGGGGCTGGTGGTCAGAGCAGGGGGGGCTGGGAGCCAGGACTCCTGGGTTCTCTCCCCGGCTCTGGGAGGGGAGTGGGGTCTGGTGGGTCAGAGCAGGGGGGGCTGGGAGCCAGGACTCCTGGGTTCTCTCCCCGGCTCTGGGAGGGGAGTGGGGTCTGGTGGGTCAGAGCAGGGGGGGCTGGGAGCCAGGACTCCTGGGTTCTCTCCCCGGCTCGGAGGGGAGTGGGGTCTGGTGGGTCAGAGCAGGGGGGCTCCTGGGTTCTCTCCCCGGCTCTGGGAGGGGAGTGGGGGCTGGTGGTCAGAGCAGGGGGGGCTGGGAGCCAGGACTCCTGGGTTCTCTCCCCGGCTCTGGGAGGGGAGTGGGGTCTGGTGGGTCAGAGCAGGGGGGGCTGGGAGCCAGGACTCCTGGGTTCTCTCCCCGGCTCGGGGGGGGGGGGGGGCAGCAATGTGATGTTGGTGGGGGGGCTGTTTGTGTATTACAGCAGCAATAGGCATTATAATGCCAAGCACCCCCCCCCCCCCCCGGACCCTGTAGCTGGGGCCTTCTGGGGCCCCTTCCCTGTCGGGGTGCTGGCCCCAGGTGAAGAGCTCGGGGGGGGACCCCCATCTGACCTGTCCCTTCCCCCCAGGTGAACGTGGGGGCCGGCAGCCACCCCCACAAGGTGAAGGTGTACGGCCCCGGCGTGGCCAAGACGGGGCTCAAGGCCCACGAACCCACCTACTTCACTGTGGACTGTGCCGAGGCCGGGCAGGGTGAGTGCCGGGGAGGGCCTCTGGGCTAGGGTGTGTGTGTGTGGGCTGGGGGCCTCTGGAGGGGAGCCTGGTTCCTGGGGCCGGGCAGGGTGAGTGCCGGGGGGGGGGGGGGCTGGGGCCTCTGGAGGGGAGCCGGGTTCCTGGGGCCAGGCTGGGGGGGTTGGGGGCAGGCTGCGGGGTGGGAGCCGGGGGGGCTTTGCGGGCAGTGAGCCAAGGGGCTCATGGGTGGGGGTTGGGGGCAGGCTGCGGGGTGGGAGCCAGGGGGGCTGTGGGGGGTGTGTGTGAGCCGAGGGGCTGATGGGTGGGGGTTGGGGCAGGCTGCGGGGAGGGAGCCGAGGGGCTCTAACGTGTCTCCCCGCGCCCCCACACAGGGGGAGTTGTGGGGGGGTGGGTTGGTGATTTGAGGGTGACCCGGGCATGGCAGAGGTCGGCGGGGGGCAGGGCAGGGGGGCTGTGCGGGGAGCTGACAGCTCTGCTGGGTTCCCCCCCCCGCCCAGGTGACGTGAGCATTGGGATCAAGTGCGCCCCGGGCGTGGTGGGGCCGGCTGAGGCCGACATTGACTTCGACATCATCCGCAATGACAATGACACGTTCACCGTGCGCTACACGCCGCGCGGGCCCGGCACCTACACCATCATGGTGCTCTTCGCCGACCAGGTCCGCCAGGGGGAAAGCAGGGGGGACCACAATCCTGGTGCTTTCCGCTCACCGCATCCTGCCCATATTTCGGGGGCACGGCCTCGGGCGGAGCAGGGGGTGGGAAGGGCGCGATGCGAGGGGGGAGGTGCTTTTCATCGATCTCCCCTATGGGGCAGGCTCTGTGTCACGGGGTCCCCGGGCGATGCTCTGGAACGTCCCCATTCGAAGCCAGCCAGGACTCTGGGGAGCCTCCTCTCTGGGAGCAGACTGTCTCCAGGGCCAGAAGCTTCCCCAGCTTCCACCTTCCTGGGTCTGACCCCGGACCATTCGGCCTCCCCTGCCCCCCGTGCGCTTCCCCCAGCAATTCCCCCGGCGGGGTCCTGGGGCAGCCAGAGGGCCCTGCCCCCCCCCCCGACGTGACTCTCAGCCAGCATGTAGAACAGAAGGTGTATTCGTTGACAGGAACACGGCATAGAACAGAGCTTGGTATCCCAGAAATCAGTGACTTTCAGCCAAGCCCATCTTGGGGAGTCCCGGGCCAGACACCTGGACTCCCCTCTTCCAGGCCCCCAAGCAGACTGCAAAGCTTCCAGCAACCAACCTCCTCCTCCTCTTTGTCCTGCAAAAGGTGTCACTTGGTCACACCCCCCTCCTGGGTCTCTAGTTGCATACCTGCAGACAGCTGGGCAGCCTCACCTGTACCCAATTCCCACCACCGAAGCAGTGGTGCATACATGAGGAAACCGAGGCACACGCCTTATTAGTGTAGGACAGTAAGACTTGCATGCAACATAACAAGATGAATAAAACCCCACTTTGTCACACTCTGCCCTGGGAACGCCGGGGGCTCCCCACTGACTGGGGTTGGGGGGCCTTGGGGGCAGTGCGGGAGCTCATTGCAGAGGGGAGCTGCCCTGCTCAGGGTGGCAGAGTGGTGGTGGGGGGGGGGGGGGCGCATGGCTTCTGACTCCCTGCTACCTCCTTAGGCCACCCCCACCAGCCCCATCCGCATCAAGGTCGACCCATCCCACGACGCCAGCAAGGTCAAGGCCGAAGGGCCTGGGCTGAACCGGACCGGTGAGTTTGGGGGGCAGGGGGCTGGTCTGGGCAAGGGAGGAAATTCTGACTTGGCATGGGGGATGAGGCAGCGGGGGGAGATGGAGGGGGAACGGGGACGCAGGCAGCGGGGGGGGATGGAGGGGGAAGGGGGGATGAGGCAGCAGAGGGGGAAAGGGGGGGGACGGATGGAGGGGAAAGGGGGGGCGCAGACAGCCGGGGAGGGGACAGATGGAGGGGAAAGGGGGGGCGCAGACAGCGGGGGAGGATGGAGGGGAAAGGGGGGCAAATACATCCACTGACCCCCATGGGTCCCCCCCGGCAGGCGTGGAACTGGGCAAGCCCACCCACTTCACGGTGAACGCCAAGGCAGGGGGCCGGGCGCCCCTGGACGTGCAGTTCACCGGCCCGGCCAAGGGCGAGGCCGTGCGGGACTCGGAGGTGATCGACAACCACGACGGGACCCACACAGTGAAATACACCCCTGTGCAGCAGGTACGGGGGGGGGGCCCGGCCCCATCCCCCCGAGCCGGCAGGGCCTGGCTCTTTGGGGGGCACCTCTCCCCAGGTCCCTCCAGGCCTGGGGCTGGGCTCCGTCTCCCCTTGCAGGGTGTCCCAGGCTCCCAGCCCGTCTCGGGGGTGCACTCTCCCAGGGGGGTTAAACTCTGCGCCTCTCTGAGCCTCCAGCAGCCTGGCTGTGCCATAGGCCCCCTCAGGGAGTCTCCTTGCTCTGGTCTCTGCTCCCTCTGGGGGTGAGGGCCCCGATGTGGCCCCTGATCTCTAGCCTGCAGGGACTTTCAGCCAACGTAACACAGAAGGCCGGGCGACAGAGTGACCAGCCATTGTCTGTGCCTGTCGCAGTCACACCTGCCCTCTAGGGGTTGCTGCGACGGTCACACCCCTTCGTCCCACCACTGAGAGACTTGAGTAACACCCGGGGAAACTGAGGCACGCACACGGTGTTCAGAGAAAATGATACGAACCTTCCCGCTTCGTCACACAGGGTAACCTGGGCGTGGCTGTGACTTACGGCGGAGACCACATCCCCAAAAGCCCCTTCAGCGTGGGCGTGGCCCCCAGCCTGGACCTCAGCAAGATCAAGATCACCGGCCTGGCTGACAGTGCGTACCCGGGCAGGGAGGGCTGGGCCTCCTGACCCAGCGAAGGGGACAAACACGGCACTTGGGGACCGGCGGGGGGGAGCTGGGGGTCGAGCCTGCCCCATGCCAGGCTGCAGCTAAGTGGGCGAGCGCGGTGCTGGTAGGGGGGCTGGGAGAACCTGGCTCCTATATGGAGCAGTGACATCTGACAGTGGGCGGGGTGGGGGCCCATGGTGGGGCGGGAGGGGGCCGGCGGACATGCCTGGTTCCGGGCTCACGGCTCTCCCTCTCTGTGCAGAAGTTGAGGCGGGCAAGGACCAGGAGTTCACGGTCAAGTCCAAGGGGGCCGGCGGACAGGGCAAGGTGGCCGCAAAGATCACAGGGCCGGCGGGCAAGTCGGTGCCCTGCAAGGTGGAGCCGGGCCTGAGCCCCGACAACAACGTGGTGAAATTCATCCCCCGCGAGGAGGGGCCCTATGAGGTTCAGGTGACCTACGACGGAGCCCCCGTGCCCGGCAGCCCCTTCCCCATGGAGGCCGTGCCCCCCACCAACCCCTCCAAGGTGGGTGTCCCCTGCTACCCCCCCATGGGCAGCGCTGCCGGGGGGACCTGGGGGGTGGGGACACCCCACGCCCATTTGCTGGGGGGCTAGAGTCCTTCCCCTGCCCAAAGGTGAAGGCCGGGGGCAGGTGGGTGGGGGTCCGTGCTGGGGCAGACAGGTACCTAGCGAGATGGGCGTGGGCCGAGGCCTTAGCAAGGCAGGCGGGGTGTGAACGGGTACCCGGCAAGGGGCGGGGCCTTGGCAAGGCGGGCAGGGGGCGGTGCTGGGGCAGGCGGGTACCTGGCGAGGCGGGCGGGCGGTGCTGGGGCGGGCGGGTACCCGGTGAGGGGCAGGGCCTTGGCGAGGCGGGCAGGGGGCGGTGCTGGGGCAGGCGGGTACCTGGCGAGGCGGGCGGGCGGTGCTGGGGCGGGCGGGTACCCGGTGAGGGGCAGGGCCTTGGCGAGGCGGGGGGGCGGTGCTCGGGCGGGTGGGTACCCGGCGAGGGGCAGGGCCTTGGCAAGGCAGGCGGGGGGCGGTGCTGCGGCAGGCGGGTACCCGGCGAGCTCAGGGCCCCTCACCCCGCCCTCTCCCCGCAGGTGAAGGCCTACGGGCCGGGGCTGCAGGGCGGCCAGGCCGGCTTGCCCGCCCCCTTCACCATTGACACGAAGGGGGCCGGCACTGGAGGCCTGGGGCTGACGGTGGAGGGTCCCTGCGAGGCCAAGATCGAGTGCCTGGACAACGGGGACAGCACCTGCTCTGTCTCCTACCTGCCGACAGAGCCGGGCGACTACAACATCAACATCCTGTTCGCGGGCGCCCATGTGCCCGGCTCGCCCTTCCGGGCGGCCGTCCAGCCCCGCTTCGACCCCTCCAAGGTGACCTGCTCGGGGCCGGGGCTGGAGCGGGCCACGGCCGGCCAGACGGGCCAGTTCCACGTGGACTGTTCACGGGCCGGCAGCGCCGAGCTCACCATTGAGATCATCTCTGAGGGCGGGGCGCAGGCCGAGGTGCGGGTGCAGGACAACGGCGATGGGACCTACACCATCGCCTACACCCCGCTCTGCTCCGGCACCTACACCATCACCATCAAGTACGGCGGGCAGCCCGTGCCCCACTTCCCCAGCACGCTGCAGGTGGAGCCGGCCCTCGACACCTCCGGGGTCAAGGTCTACGGGCCCGGCGTGGATGGTGACGGTCAGTGGGGAGCAGGGGATGGGGATGGGGGGCGCAGGGGGCTGGAGGTGCAGGGGGCTGGGGATAGGGCGATGCAGGGGATGGGGGGCACTGGGGGATGGGTCCGGCGTGGACAGTGAAGGTCAGCGGGGCGCAGGGGATGGAAGGTGCAGGGGGATGGGGGGCGCAGGGGGACGGGCCCGGCGTGGATGGTGATGGTCAGTGGGGAGCAGGGGATGGGGGGGTGCAGGAGATGGGGGGCACTGGGGGATGGGTCCGGCGTGGACAGTGAAGGTCAGCGGGGCGCAGGGGGATGGGGACGGGGGGCGCAGGGGGACGGGCCCGGCGTGGATGGGGAACGTCAGCGGGCCTCAGGGGGTGCTGTGGGGGTAGCAAAGGGGTATGGGGCTGGGACGGGGGCGATGGTCTGACAGGCACAGGGAGGCAAAGATCAGCTGGAAGGGGGTAGGGGTCTGCAGGGACAGATGCATGGGGGTGGGCGTGATGGGCGGGGGGGATGGGGGGCCCAGCTGGGGGGGCCTGGCCCGCGGCCTGACCCCCTCCCCCCCCGGTGCAGGCGTGTTCCGGGAGGCCACGACAGACTTCAGCGTGGACGCCCGGGCACTGGGCGCGGCTGGTGGGCCCCACGTGAAAACCCGGGTGTCCAACCCCTCGGGGAACCTGACTGAGGCCTTTGTGCAGGACCTGGGCGACGGCACGTACCGTGTGGAGTACACCCCCTACGAGGAGGGTGAGCCGGGGGCTGGGGCATGGGGGGAGGGGAGCGGGGGTGGGATGGAGCCCTGCCCCCCTGACCCCCCTCTCCTCTCCTCTCCTCCCCCGCCCCCCCCCCCTCCCCCAGGCGTCCACTCTGTTGACGTGACCTACGACGGGAGCCCTGTGCCCAACAGCCCCTTCCGGGTGCCGGTCACCGAGGGCTGCGACCCCACCCGGGTCCGAGTGCATGGGCCAGGCCTCCAGAGCGGCACCACCAACCAGCCCAATCGCTTCACCGTGGAGACCAGGTCAGGGGCTGGGGGGGGGGCCCTGGCCCCGCTCGGGGGTCCCAACTCGGGGGGGGGGGGCGTTGGCACCGCTCTGGGGTCATGGGGGGGAGGGGGAGCTTGGCACCGCTTGGGGTTGCGGGGGGGACGTTGGTACCGCTCGGGGGTGGGAGGGGGGCACTGGCACCGCTCAGGCATCCTGGCTCAGGGGGGTCCCAGGGAGGAGGAGGGGGGGCCTTGGCACTGCTCAGGGGTCCCGGCTCGGGGGGGTCCCGGGGGGGGAGGAGGGGGGCCTTGGCACCGCTCAGGGGTCCCGGCTCAGGCTCTCTGCCCTGAGTGGCTGAGCCCCATTGTGCTGATCTCTCATCCCCCCCCGCCCCCAGGGGTGCTGGCACTGGAGGCCTGGGCCTGGCCGTGGAGGGCCCCTCCGAAGCCAAGATGTCCTGCACTGATAACAAGGACGGCAGCTGCTCGGTGGAATACGTCCCCTACGAACCCGGCACCTACAGCCTCAACGTCACCTACGGCGGGCACCAGGTGCCAGGTACGGGGGCAGGGTGTGGGTCTGGGCCGTGGGGCGCCGAGGGCTGGGTAAGGGGGCGAAGCTCAGTCTGTGTGAGTGAGGACTGGCCCGTGGTGCGTCTGGGTGAGGGGGCAGGACCTGGGCTGTGGGTGCCCTGCGGGCAGGTGATGTGAGGGGCTGGGGGTGCTGCGGGGACAGGGCTGGGGGCACGGCCTCAGTTTCCCCCTATCTTCCCCCCCCCCCCCCCCGGCAGGGAGCCCCTTCCAGGTGCCGGTGCACGACGTGGTGGACTCATCCAAGGTGCTGTGCTCGGGGCCAGGACTGACGCCGGGCGTCGTGCGGGCCAGCGTGCCCCAGACCTTCTCCGT
Source organism: Emydoidea blandingii (assembly GCA_036785055.1). Taxonomy (NCBI): domain Eukaryota; kingdom Metazoa; phylum Chordata; order Testudines; family Emydidae; genus Emydoidea; species Emydoidea blandingii. The sequence continues at coordinate 22,446,278 of JAXIVB010000013.1, forward strand.
CGACACCAGCCAGGCGGGCGTGGCCCCCCTGCAGGTCAAGGTGCAGGGCCCCAAAGGTGAGTGCCTGTTGCTGGCGGGGGGAGGAAAAGGGGAAACTGAGGCCCGGCCCAGACCCCCTGATCCTCAGCATCTCCCTCCCCCAGGCGTGGTGGAGCCGGTGGAGGTGGTGGACAATTCCGATGGCACCCAGACGGTGAGCTACGTGCCCAGCCGTGAGGGACCCTACAGCATCGCTGTGCACTACGGAGACCAGGAAGTGCCGCGCAGGTATGGGGGTGCTGGCCAGACGGCCTGTGCTGCTGGGGGGAGGTGGGACTGGTGGGATCTATAGGGGGTGAGGCCAGGGCACCATGCCCAAGAAAGGGGCTGGGAGTTGGGGCAGCAGGGCCAGGCTGGCCTGGGTGTAGGGAGCCAGGCGTGGGCACAGAGGGATGGCCATCCAGCGGAGACTTCGCCCCACTTCAGAGGGGAGCAGTGGGGCACGGCCTCCCCCCCCGGCCGGCACTGACCCCCCCCCTCCTCCCCCCGATCTCCTCCTCCAGCCCCTTCAAGGTGAAGGTTCTGCCCACACATGACGCCAGCAAAGTGAAAGCCAGCGGCCCCGGGCTCAACACCACCGGGGTCCCGGCCAGCCTGCCCGTGGAGTTCACCATTGACGCCAAGGACGCTGGCGAGGGGTTGCTGGCCGTGCAGATCACGGTGAGCGGGCAGGAAGGGGCTGCCGGAGGGTGGGGAGGGGGGGTCTGTTCTCTGTTCATCGCCCCCAGGATGCCGGCGAGGGGCTGCTGGCCGTGCAGATCACGGTGAGCGGGCGGGAAGGGGCTGCCGGAGGGTGGGGAGGGGGGGTCTGTTCTCTGTTCATCGCCCCCAGGATGCTGGCGAGGGGCTGCTGGCCGTGCAGATTCCAGGGAGCGGGAGAGGGTTGCCTGCAGTAGGGGAGCTGTCGGGGGGCAGGGAGGGGGAATCTGTTCTCTCTTCATCCCCCCGATGCCCCCCAGGACCCCGAGGGGAAGCCCAAGAAGGCCACGATCCGGGACAACCAGGACGGCACCTACACAGTCTCCTATGTGCCCGACACGACGGGCCGCTACACCATCCTCATCAAATACGGCGGGGACGAGATCCCCTACTCCCCCTACCGCATCCGGGCCCTGCCCACCGGCGACGCCAGCAAGTGCACAGTCACCGGTGAGCACCGCGGGGGGCTGGCACGGGGCGGGCGGGGGGGCCGCACCACCCTCACGCTGGCACACACCACCTGCTTCGGCAGCCACCTCCGGGGCCCGCCACTGCAGGAGGGGGGTGGGGGGCCGCCGGGGGTGTGATCTGTGTCTCACTTGACCTTTCCTCGCTTCTCTGCCCCGTCACCGTAGTGTCGATCGGAGGTCACGGGCTAGGTAAGCCAGCCGCTGCACCCACCCCCTCCCTGCATGGCCGCGTGGCCCGGGGCTGCATGGCTTCGGGAGGGAGGGATGGGTGACCCCCCTCTCCTGGCAGCAGCACCGCGGGGGCCCTGCGCACGCCGGCCGTCTCACCCTGCGCCGGGGCTCTGACGCCCGCTCTGCAAGGGGGCTCCTGCGGGAGAAGGGGCCCGGGAGATGCCCCGATGCCGGGATCTGTGACTCTGGAGCTGAGCTTTGCGGGGGGCCCTCGCACAGCTCCAGGGCGCCCCTCGGAGATTCAGACCGGCAGGGCCAGGCTGGAGCTGCCCTCGTCCCCTTGTGGTGCGAAGCGGCTTCCTTTCCCTTCCAACTGCCGCCTCGTGGTGCATTCAGACCTCTCTGGCTTTGGCTTAAACCTTCCTTTTTCACCGGAAAATGCAGCTCCCTCAACCACTGATTTCTCCCCCCCCCCCCCGAAAATCGTGTCTGCGAGAAGAAATCAGCTCCTTTGACTCAGTGCCGGGGTTTTCTGTTTCCCCCGCACGCCCCGGCTCGTCTCCGGGCTGAGATCCTGCCTCGAGGCAGAGCGAGAGTCTGACTCATCTCCGTGGTCGTGTGGGTTTGACCGAGCCGCCCTCGCGGCTCTTAACAGCCAGGAGGGTCCCTTACCCGGCGTCCCGCGCAGAGGCCGGGAAACGGGGCTGCTGACGCCCACCCGGGTTTCAAAGTGTCCGGAGGTTTGAACCGAAGTTCTTGACTTTACAAACACGCTCCAGGAGCCGACTATTGAAAGGCACAGATTGATTTTTCTCTGCGGGGAAACTGAGTCAAACTTGTCTCCAAACGGGCGCTTCAGGGGAGAATGAGCTTCGAGCCGACTGGCGGGGGGGGGTTCCGGCTGGAGGATGAAGCTTGAGGCTATTTCGAGTTCTGACTGGGTGGCTTTTTGGCGAGCCCGGGAGCAGCCTCCGTTTGCCGAGCTGGAACAAAAGTTTGACCCAGTTCTCCACCAGACAGTGCCCCACACAATTGCTAACGAAACCCCGTCTCAAGCTGCTTCCCCCTCTGGGGTCGGAGCTCCCCAACCTCACGTGTCGAGAGGCCGTGTCTCCAGGGGGAGGGGGGGCTCCCTGTCAGGCTCCAGGGGCCGTGTCTCCGGGGGGGGGCGGTCCCTGTCAGGCGCAAGGTGCCACGTTTCCGGGGGGGAGGTGTCCCTGTCAGGCGTGAGGGGCCGCGTCTCCAGGACGGGGCGGTCCCTGTCAGGCGTGAGCGGCCGCGGTGGCTCTCGGCTTCACTTCGAAACATTCGTTTTTGAGCCCAAACCCAACTTTTGTCCACTTGAAGTTCCAGCTGGAACCAAACCCCAGCTCTGAGCGGGGTCCCATGGGGCTCTCCCCCACCCCCCCCACCCTGGGCAGGCCCGTCCTGAATGACGGGGGGGGGGGGTGTCTCTGGCCCCTCAAGGCATTGAAGCCCCAGGCTCTCCCACTGTCGGGTTGCTTGCCAGGGGAGGGGTTGGGTTGGCTGGGGGGGGGGGGGGCTGCTTTGCTTTGCTGCTGGGGCTTTAACTGCCAGCTTAACGCGCTCCGTCCTGGGGGCCGCATGGCACGAGTTGGCCGGTTCTCAGCCGTTGGGAGGGGGGCAGTGGGGGGAGCAATGGGATGGGCCAGGTCTGGGATTGGGGCCCCATCGCGCTGGGCGCTGCCAGGGATGGGCAGGGGGCTGTGAACCTGGATGGGGGCCGGACGGGCCTGACAGGGACCCCAATCTCAGCTGGCTCTGTGCTGCACCCCTCGGGGGCCCCCCAAGTCTGTTTGGGGATCCGTGCCGCTCCTGACCTCGCTTGGTGGGGGCATCTGCAGGGCTGGGGAGCCCCCTGGCTCCCGGAGGGTCTGTGCAGCGCCTAGCGCGGAGGGGCGCCCTGATCGTGGGGGCCGGGTTCCGGCTGGGGGCGAAGTTGGGGGCAGACTGGGGATTTCCTTTCCCGGCTGCTGCAGTTGCATGAGGGGGTGGCGGGTGGGGAGGGGGGGGTGGCTTGGGCAGATTCTCAATCCCCCCACCCCCACCCCCCAGGCGCCGGAATCGGCCCCACCATCCAGATCGGGGAGGAGACGGTGATCACGGTGGACACCAAGGCGGCGGGCAAAGGGAAGGTGACCTGCACGGTCTGCACGCCCGACGGCTCCGAGGTGGACGTGGACGTGGTGGAGAACGAGGATGGCACCTTCGACATCTTCTACACGGCCCCCCAGCCCGGGAAATACGTCATCTGCGTCCGCTTTGGGGGCGAACACATCCCCAACAGCCCCTTCCAGGTCCTGGTGAGTGCACAGGGGAGCCGGGATCCGTCCCCGTCTAGGCTCGCCTCTCCCCGTCCTGGTGAGTGCGCGGGGGAGCCGGGATCCGTCCCCGTCTAGGCTCGCCTCTCCCCGTCCTGGTGTCGCAGACCAGCGCCGTGACACATGACGCTCCAGACAGGCCACGTAGTAACGACAACGCAGCCTATCTCCCCAGACTCGAAACTTGCTCGCACGTTGGACTCTGGCTGGGCACACCCTCCCAGCTGGGCGCTGTGGGAGCCCCCCTCTGGGCTGTTCCAGGGCCCATGTAGCATCTGGGGGCAGGCCAGGCCTCCCCAGCTCTCCGTACAGCAACCCCCCCCTCACTGCTCTGCCTGGGGGGTGTCTCACGGGTCTTTCGCAGGCCACGGACCGTCCCCTGATGGGAGTCAATGGCCTGGACGTGGCCGGGCTGCGGCCGTTTGACCTGGTCATTCCGTTCACCATCAAGAAGGGGGAGATCACGGGTAAGTCTGGGGGGCTGGTGCTGTGGGGCTGCGTCCCCTGGAGGCGGCATTTGACATCCAACAGCCTCTCCCCCTCGCTGGCAGCTGGTTCCCCCCGCCCCACTCGGGGTCCCCTAGAACAGGGGAGACCCTAATATAGCCAGAGCAGCCCTTTGTGCCCATTAACCCTGGCGTCCGGCCTGGTAATCCCTTCCTCTCTGGCCCAGCATCTGGCCTGGTTGTCCTGTGCCCCCCTGGGATCGCCCCCATGGGCCCCTCTGGGCCTGGCGTCCTGTGTGACAGGTTCCCCCCCGGGGTGCCACTTGGAATTGGGGTACCACTGAGCCCCCCGACCCACCAGCCTGGGCTCCCCCTCGCACTGGGGTGCTGTGATAAGTTCCCACGCTCAGACACAGGTAGGGACACCCCCAGCTGCGGCTTCACACACACGCTGAGATCAGCTCTGCCTGGGGAGCTCGCTAAGGAGCTGCCCAGTTACTCAAGTGACCCCCAGCTGGGACCGTCGGGCGCTGCCCTGGGATCGGCCCAGCGTCAGCTCGGGACATTTCCCCCCCCCGCGATGTGGAGAGGGATCTGCCCGGCTTTCGGCCCCCAGGTCCGATTTCCACACACTGGCCTTAGACAAAACCAGCCCAAGAGAGAGTCCAGAAGTGACGCTAAGGGAGAGCGGCAGATGGAAGCAGCTCACCCAGCAAATAAACAGCCCCCAAACGGAGCGTCGCACCCTCACTGGGGTGTCAATCGGCCAGTCCTCCCCCGGCGCGACGGACAGGCCGGCTGGGGCTTGCGGCACAAGCTGCCTCGGCTCTCCCAGCTTTTCATGCCCAGGAGAAAAATCCCTTCGCCTGGGACCAGCACGTCCCCCGTTCAGTCCTTGCCCCTCCGGGGTTTCCGTGTGTCGTTGCAGGGAGAGCGAGGGCCCCTCTGATGTCATCGTCCCCCTTTTCTAGCTTCTCCCCACTTGCTGGAAAGCTCTTACCTGGGCCCCACATTTCCTATGGGGTTGGGCTGTCTCGGTCCCTGGGGTGACCCTGGGGCGTGTGTGCGTTTCCCCAATGAGCCACGCACGGGGTTTGGCCTTTTCACTGTCCTCCCTGAAAGGCTGCTTGTCGGGAGGTTGAAAACACGCGCGCCCCCCCCCCCCCCCCCCCACACACACACCCACCCACACATTTCAGTAACCCCCCCCACACACACATTTCAGTCACCCCCCCACACACACACCCCACACACATTTCAGTAACACACACACACACCCCCACACACACATTTCAGTAACCCACACACACACACGATCCGACGGGCTGTTGCGGCCGAGCAGATCAAGACATTGAGAACGGCCCCTCCTCAGGCACACTGTGCACAAAACATGCGAATTCCGGGGCAGGTGACTATTGGGGTGTCATGTCCCGTCTCCAGTGGGGCTGCGTTGCAGGGGGAGGGGATCACACACCCCCCCCTTTCCGGGCTCAAGGCCTGTATAACCAGCCCAGAGGGGCCATGTCTCCCCGGCGGGGAGCGGCTGTGGGCCAGGACTGACACCCCCCCGCCCGCGCTCTGCCCCCAGGCGAGGTCCGAATGCCCTCGGGGAAGGTGGCCAAGCCCGACATCACGGACAACAAGGACGGGACTGTGACGGTGAGATACGCGCCCACGGAGGCCGGGCTGCACGAGATGGACATCCGCTGTGACAGCCTGCACATCCCAGGTGCCGGGGGGGGGGGCACGTCCCAGGTGCCAAGGGGGGGCCACGTCCCAGCTGCCTCAGGGAGCGGTGGGGGGGGCCGTGGCTGGGGGGAAGGGCCGATGCAGGCTCTGACACCCCCCCCGTGCCCCCCCCAGGGAGCCCCCTGCAGTTCTACGTGGACTATGTCAACAGTGGGCACGTCACGGCCTACGGCCCAGGGCTGATCCACGGCGTGGTCAACAAGCCGGCCACCTTCACTGTCAACACCAAGGATGCCGGCGAAGGTGAGGCCGGACGCCTGGGTTCCCTCCCCAGCTTGGGGTGGGGGTGGGGTGGGGTCTGGTGGTTAGAGTGGGGGGAGGGGGTTGGGGGAGAAACCAGGACGGTAGAGGAGTCTGGTGAGCTAGAGCCGCGGGGGCTGGGAGCCAGGACGCCTGGGTTCCCTCCCCGATTACAGAAGGGCAGTGGGGTCTGGTGGTTAGAGCCGCGGGGGCTGAGAGCCAGGACGCCTGGGTTCCCTCCCCGACTACAGGAGGGCAGTGGGGTCTGGTGGTTAGAGCCGCGGGGGCTGAGAGCCAGGATGCCTGGGTTCCCTCCCCGACTACAGGAGGGCAGTGGGGTCTGGTGGTTAGAGCCGGGGGACTGGGAGGCCCTGACCTGTCAGTTCCCATGATGGTGCCGGGTTGGGGGCGGTGGCTGGGCCACGCTGACCCCTCCCCCCTGCAGGTGGGCTGTCCCTGGCGGTTGAGGGCCCCTCCAAGGCCGAGATCAGCTGCACCGACAACCAGGACGGCACCTGCAGCGTCTCCTACCTGCCCGTGCTGCCCGGCGACTACAGCATCGTGGTGAAATACAACGAGAAGCACATCGCGGGCAGCCCCTTCACCGCCCGCATCACCGGTCAGCGGGGGCTCCCTGGGGGGGCGGGGCTGGGAGCGGCTCCCCGGGGGGGGGGGGGTCTGGGGGTGGGTCCATGGGAGGGGGCTGGAGGCATGGTTTTCTTTCCTGGGCTGCGGAACGGCTGGGGGGGAACAGGCTGGCGTTGGAGGGAGGGAGGGGCCGGGTGGGGTGGACGGAGGGGTTGGAGGGCGGGGGCTGGGGTTGGGGGGGTGGACAGAGGGGCGGGGGCTGGGGGTTCCCTCGGCTCATGCCCCCCAACCCCAACCCCAGGCGACGACACGCTGCGAATGTCCCAGCTGAAGGTCGGCTCCTCGGCCGACATCCCCCTGGACATCGCGGAGACGGATCTGAGCCAGCTGACGGCGACCGTCACCCCCCCGTCAGGGCGCGAGGAGCCCTGCCAGCTCAAACGCCTGCGCAACGGCCACGTGGGTGAGTCCCGCCCCCCACCCCGAGCCAGTGCCCCGCGGTTCTGCTGGTGCCCCTCACTCCCGACCCGCAGCCCCTGCCAGCCCGGCCCTGGGCTCCCCCCAGCCCTGCCGGTGCCCCTCACTCCCGACCTGCAGCCCCTGCCCTGCCCTGGGCTCCCCCCAGCCCTGCCGGTGCCCCTCACTCCCGACCCGCAGCCCCTGCTAGCCCAGCCCTGCCCCCCCCGCCCTGCCGGTGCCCCTCACTCCCGACCTGCAGTCCCTGCTAGCCCGGCCCTGCCCTCCCCCGAGCCAGTGCGCCCCAGCTCTGCCAGTGCCCCTAACTCCCGACTTCCCCCAGGCATCTCGTTCGTGCCCAAGGAGGTGGGCGAGCACCTGGTGAACATCAAGCGGAACGGGCAACACATCCCCAACAGCCCCATCACGGTGACCATCAGCCAGTCAGAGATCGGTGACGCCAGCCGGGTCCGCGTCTCGGGGCCTGGCCTCAGCGAGGGGCGCACCTTCGAGCCGGCTGAGTTCCTCATCGACACCCGGGACGCAGGTGCGGCCGCAGGACGCCTGGGTTCTCTCCCAGCTCCGGGAGCAGAGGGGGGTCTGATGGGTTAGAACGGGGGGGCTGGGAGCCAGGACTCCTGGGTTCTTTTTAGCTGACCGATCTGAGGAACTGTCCCAGATTGAGGTGTCCTTAGAGGAGGTTTTGGAACAAATTGATCAATTAAACAGCAATAAGTCACCAGGACCAGATGGGATTCACCCAAGAGTTCTGAAGGAACTTGCAGAACTACTAACTGTGGTTTGTAACTTATCATTTAAATCAGCTTGATTTAAGATGACTGGAGGATAGCTACGGTGACGCCAATTTTTTAAAAGGGCTCCAGAGGTGACCCTGGCAATTACAGGCCTGTAAGCCTGACTTCAGTACCGGGCAAATTGGTTGAAACTATAGTAGAGAACAAAATTGTCAGACAGATGAACATAATTTGTTGGGGAAGAGTCAACATGGTTTTAGTAAAGGGAAATCATGCCTCACCAATCTACTTGAATTCTCTGAGGGGGTCAACAGGCATGTGGACAAGGGGGATCCAGTGGCTATAGTGTACTCACCAAAGGCTCTTACGGAAAGTCAGCTGCCAGGGGATAAGAGGGAAGATCCCCTCATGGATCGGTAACTGGTTAAAAGACAGGACACAAAGGGTAGGAATAAATGGTCAGTTTTCAGAATGGAGAGGTATATAGTGGTGTCCCCCAGGGATCTGTACTGAGTCCAGTTCTATTCAACATACTCATAAATGATCTAGAAAAAGGGGTAAATAGTGAGGTGGCAAAATTTGCAGATGATACAAAATTACTAAAGATAGTTAAGACCCAGGCAGCCTGCGAAGAGATACAAAAGGCTCTCACAAAACTGGGTGACTACGCAACAAAATGGCAGATGAAATTTAATGTTGATAAATGCAAAGTAATGCACATTGGAAAACATAATCCTAACTATACGTATAAAACGATGGGGTCTAAATTAGCTGTTACCACTCAAGAAAGAGATCTTGGAGTCATTGTGGATAGTTCTCTGAAAACATCCACTCAATGTGCAGCAGCAGTCAAAAAAGCAAACAGAATACTGGGAATAATTAAGAAAGGGATAGATAATTGGACAGAAAATATCATGTTGCCTCTATATAAATCCATGGTATGCCCACGCCTTGAAGACTGCATGCAGATGTGGTCGCCCCGTCTCAAAAAAGATATATTGGAATTGGAAAAGGTTCAGAAAAGGGCAACAAAAATGATTAGGGGTATGGAACGGCTTCCGTATGAGGAGAGATTAAGAAGATTGGCACTTTTCAGCTTGGAAAAGAGACGGCTAAGGGGAGATACTAGGGGTCACCAAATGAAACTAATAGGCAGCAGGTTTAAAACAAATAAAAGGAAATATTTCTTCACACAACGCGCAGTCAACCTGTGGAACTCCTTGCCAGATGATGTTGTGAAGGGCAAGACTATAACAGGGTTCAATGAAGAACTAAATAAATTCATGGAGGATAGGTCCATCAATGGCTATTAGCCAGGACGGGCAGGGATGGTGTCTGTAGCCTCTGTTTGCCAGGAGCTCGGAATGGGCGACAGGGGATGGATCACTTGGTGATTCCCTGTTCTGCTCATTCCCTCTGGGGCACCTGGCATTGACCACTGTCGGCAGACAGGATACTGGGCTGGATGGACCTTTAGTCTGACCCAGTAGGGCTGTTCTTATGTTCTCTCCTTGCTCTGGGAGGAGTGGGGTCTGGTGAGTTAGAGCAGGGGGCTCGGAGCCAGGACTCCTGGGTTCTCTGCGAGGGGGGGATGCTTGGAAGGCCTGCAGACCCCCCACTCCCTCCTGTGCCCCCAGGCTATGGCGGGCTCAGCTTGTCCATTGAGGGCCCCAGCAAGGTGGACATAAACACGGAAGACCTGGAGGACGGGACCTGCCGCGTTACCTACTGCCCCACGGAGCCCGGCAACTACATCATCTCCATCAAATTCGCTGACCAGCACGTGCCAGGTGGGGGGCCCAGCGTGGAGCTGGGGGCCCGGGCTCTGCCCCCGGGGGGGCCTGTCCCTGCAGGGCACTCGGCCGGCATAGGGGGCCACACCACCTTACCCAGCGATACGTGGTCAGAGCGACTCCTGGGGTGGGGGTCCAGGGGGCGTTAGGCCCTGTGGGGGGCGTGGGTGACCCCAGGAAGTGCTGTGGGGCTCTGTCTGTGGCCGCCCAGCCCTGCCTGACCCCTCCCCCCCACAGGGAGCCCCTTCTCGGTGAAGGTGACAGGCGAGGGGCGGGTGAAGGAGAGCATCACCCGGCGACGCCGCGCCCCCCCTGTGGCCAACGTGGGCAGCGCCTGCGACCTCAGCCTCAAGATCCCAGGTGAGCTGGGGCAGGGGGCTTGGGGGCAGGAGGGGGCTTGTGTTTGGGGGCAAGGGCTCTGGGGGGCCAGTTGGGAGATCATGCGGGGACTGGTGGGTCAGGGGACGCTCGGTGGGGGGGCGCTATGGGGCGTCTGACCCCCCTCTCCCCCCAGAGATCAGCCTGGCGGACATGACGGCCCAGGTGACGGGCCCCTCGGGGCAGCGGCTGGCAGCCGAGGTGCTGGAGGCAGAGAACAGCACCTATTGTGTCCGGTTCGTGCCTGCCGAGACGGGCGTGCACTCAGTCAGCGTCAAATACAAGGGGCAGCACGTTCCTGGCAGCCCCTTCCAGTTCACCGTCGGGCCGCTGGGCGAGGGCGGTGCCCACAAGGTGCGGGCGGGGGGCCCTGGCCTGGAGCGGGCCGAGGCCGGCGTGCCAGGTAAGCGGGTGCTGGAGGCTGTTGGGGGGGGGGGGGGTGAGGGAGGGACCTGCACAGCAGCCTGGGTAACAGCGTCTCCCCCCCTGCCCCCGCCAGCCGAGTTCAGCATCTGGACGCGGGAGGCGGGCGCCGGGGGTCTCTCCATCGCAGTCGAGGGGCCCAGCAAGGCCGAGATCGCCTTCGAGGACAGGAAAGACGGGTCCTGCGGCGTGGCCTACATCGTCCAGGAGCCCGGTACGGACGGGGGCCTACGGGGCGGCTGGGCCAGCCCTGATGTCGACCTGGGGGCAGAGAACCCCCCAGTTAACTATGCGGGGGTGGGGGCTGGCAGTGGGGCTGGGGCAGTGCTAACCCCCCTCTCTCCCCAGGTGGCTACAAGGTGGGCTGGGGGACTGGCTGGGGGACCGGCCGTGGGGCTGGGGGACCGGCAGGGGCCTGGGAGTGGGGCTGGCAGGGGCCTGGGAGTGGGGCTGGGGGGCCGGCTGGGGGACTGGCTGGGAGGCCGGCCGTGGGGCTGGGGGACCGGCAGGGGCCTGAGAGTGGGGCTGGGGGGCTGGCAGGGGACAGGCCGTGGGGCTGGGGGGCCGGCTGGGGGACTGGCTGGGAGGCCGGCTGGGGGGCCAGCCATGGGCCCGGCGGTGGGGCTAGGGGGCCTGGCTGGGGGACTGGCAGGGGGCCTGGGAGTGGGGCTGGGGGACTGGCTGGGAGTGGGGCTGGGGGCCGGCCGTGGGGCGGCGCTAACACCCCTCTCCCCCCAGGCGACTACGAGGTGTCAGTGAAGTTCAACGAGGAGCACATTCCCGAAAGCCCCTTCGTGGTGCCGGCGGCGGCCCCCTGCCATGACGCCCGGCGCCTGACTGTTACCAGCCTTCAGGTGAGGCCCCGGAGAAACCGCCGGGCCCCCGCCCTCCTGCTGCCGGCACGGGCCTGGGGCGGCTGCTGGGGAGTGAGACGTCCTGGGGTCCCGGCTCTGAGTCGCTCCTGCCGGGGGGCAGCCCCCCAGCCGCACCTCGATCCTCCGCATCCACAGAGCTAGCAGGCCCCACGGCTCGCCCTGCACGATCCCTGGGGCAGGTCCCCTCAAGCTGGGGGGTGAATGGCTGGTTGGACCCACCCCTGTGTGCTGAGGGTGTGTCCTTGTTAGGGGCGTGACCCACAGCACGCAGGGAAGGGGGCTGCTGGCTGTTCCCGTGGGGGGGCTCCGGGGATCTTGTCACCACAGGATTGTCTGCCCCACCCCCACCCCCTCTGCCCCATGGCGCAGACGGGAATGTAGCTGGCCGTGCCCCCCCCTGCCCCATGGCCGTGCCCCCCTAGCATGACCAGCCCGAGAGCAGCCGTCAGCTGCTGTCCCCGGGACGGAGACTCCAGCCGCACCAAAGGGCCACGTGTGTCACTCCCCGAATCCCAGTCTCCAGCTCATCCTGCCCCCCCCCCGGGGCCCCCCGGCAGCTCGTCCTCTCAATACAGCACGCCAGGCCTTTGATCTTCCCTGGTAAAACAGCCCCCCCCCACTTTCTTGGGGGTACCCCAACCTCTCCGTGGGCGAGGGGGGCTCGCAGTGAGCTGCTGGTGACCGCAGCCCCTCGGGACAGAGCTTCCCCCCCAGACGTGCTGCCCACTCCCGTGTCTCCTCCCATGTAACCCCCCCCCCCCCCACACACACACACACACACACCCCGTGGGGCGAGGGGGGGATGGGCTGTAGGGGGGGCACGGGGAGGGAGCAGAGCCCCCAGCTGGGGCTGTAACCTGTCTGCCCCCCTCTGGCATCAGGAGGAAGCAGGGGGGCCCGGGGCTGGGGGGGTAGCGCAGCCGCTGGGGGGAGGGGGGTGGGATCCTGTGCCGGCCCAGGACAGCAGGGCGCCCCCCAAACCGCCCCGGGGCGCCGCGGTTTTCTCTTGTGTCTCTTTTAAAGGCTCTTAACAGACCCCGACGACGCCCGGGCCAGGTACTGCTTAAAGAGAGAGAGCTGCCCCCACCCCACCCCACCCTGCCCCCCGTCCTGCCCCCCACCCCACACTGCCGCCAGGCCTGTGCCGTGGGCTGCTGGGACCCGTAGCCTGGGGCTGCCCCTCGGGCCCGGCCCCCCAGCCCAACGCCAGCCCGCGCTCCCAGCTCTCCCTCTTTAAGCAGCCAGGCCCAGGAAGGTAAGTGACGCAGCTGGGGTGAGGGACCCCCTGGTCTCCCCCCTGCCCCCCCCGCCCCACCCCCCGGCCCCGCTAACGCTCTGCTGTGCCTCCAGGAGTCAGGGCTCAAGGCCAACCAGCCGGCTTCCTTTGCAGTCAGCCTGAACGGCGCCAAGGGGGCGCTGGACGCCAAGGTGCACAGCCCCTCGGGCGCGCTGGAGGAATGTCACGTCACCGAGATCGACGAAGGTGAGGCCGCCTGGACCTGGACCGGGGCCTGGACCCCAGGTGGGGTGGGCAGGGGGCAGAGAACCCAGGCGTCCTGGCTCCCAGCCCCCCTGCTCTAACCACCAGCCCCCACTCCCCTCCCAGAGCCGGGGAGAGAACCCAGGAGTCCTGGCTCCCAGCCCCCCTGCTCTAACCACCAGCCCCCACTCCCCTCCCAGAGCCAGGGAGAGAACCCAGGAGTCCTGGCTCCCAGCCCCCCCCCCGCTCTACACCACCAGCCCCCCTCCCCTCCCCGAGCCAGGGAGAGAACCCAGGAGTCCTGGCTCCCAGCCCCCCCCTGCTCTAACCACCAGCCCCCACTCCCCTCCCAGAGCCAGGGAGAGAACCCAGGAGTCCTGGCTCCCAGCCCCCCCCGCTCTACACCACCAGCCCTCCTCCCCTCCCCGAGCCAGGGAGAGAACCCAGGAGTCCTGGCTCCCAGCTCCCCACCCTAGCCCCTCAAATTGCTGGCCCCTCCCCATTGAGCAAGCTGCTGCTCCTGCCCCAGGGCTGCTGGGGGGCAGGACCCCAATGTTGCCCCTCCTCTAACGCTGCTCCTACCCCCAGATAAATACGCCGTGCGCTTCATCCCACGGGAGAACGGCGTCTACTCCATTGACGTCAAGTTCAACAGCGCCCACATCCCCGGCAGCCCCTTCAAGATACGCGTTGGGGAGCCGGGCCAGGCGGGTGACCCGGGCCTGGTGTCTGCGTACGGCGCAGGCCTGGAGGGGGGCACCACCGGTAGGGGCTGCGGGTCGGGAGTGAGGGGCAATGGCGGGGCTGGGGGGGTCGGGAGTGAGGGGCGGGGCTGGGGGGGTCGGGAGTGAGGGGCACCGGTGGGGCTGGGGGCTGCGGGTTGGGAGTGAGGGGCGGGGCCGGGGGCGGCGGGTCGGGAGTGAGGGGCGCTGGTGGGGCTGGGGGCTGCGGGTCGGGAGTGAGGGGCGGGGCCGGGGGGTCGGGAGTGAGGGGCGCTGGTGGGGCTGGGGGCTGCGGGTCGGGAGTGAGGGGCGGGGCCGGGGGCGGCGGGTCGGGAGTGAGGGGCGCTGGTGTGGCTGGGGGCTGTGGGTCGGGAGTGAGGGGCGGGGCCGGGGGCTGGGGGAGCAGGAGTGAGGGGCACCGGTGGGGCCGGGGGCTGCGGGTTGGGAGTGAGGGGCGGTGCCGGGAGTGAGGGGCGCTGGTGGGGCTGGGGGCTGCGGGTCGGGAGTGAGGGGCGGGGCTGGCATTGACACCCGTGACACTTGCAGGCAGCCCGGCGGAGTTCGTGGTGAACACGACCAACGCGGGCCCCGGGGCCCTGGCCGTGACCATCGACGGCCCCTCCAAGGTGCAGATGGACTGCCAGGAGTGCGCCGAGGGCTACAAAGTGACCTACACGCCCATGGTGCCCGGCAGCTACCTGATCTCCATCAAGTACGGTGGCCCCTACCACATCGCCGGCAGCCCCTTCAAGGCCAAGATCACAGGTGTGGGCCCTGGGGGCGTGCCTGGGCCCTGGGGGCAGGCCTTTCGCAAGCCCCTCCCACGGGAGGGGGGAGGTTCACTTCTCTCTGAGCAATGGGCTCAGGCTCTCTGCACACTCAGACAGCGTCGGCTGCACTGGTGCCGGGGGCGGGGGATCCCCTCCACTGCCCCCCATCACCCCGATCTTCCCCCCCACAGGCTCCCGCCTAGTGAGCAGCCACAGCTTGCACGAGACGTCCTCTGTCTTCGTGGACTCAGCCGGGCGGGCGGAGGTGGCCGTGCTGCAGGGGGCGCCCCCCAAGTTCGCCTCGGACGCCAGCAAGGTGGTGGCCAAGGGTCTGGGGCTGAGCAAGGGCTTCGTGGGCCAGAAGAACTCCTTCACGGTGGACTGCAGTAAAGCAGGTGTGGGGGCCGGGCCAGGTCTCTGGGGCAGGGGCAGGAGGACGTGGGGTACGGCTGGGGGGGGGGGGGCAGGAGGGCAGCTCCCCCTCACCCACCTGGTGCTGCTGTTTTTGCCCCGGAGACACGGGACCTTGGGGTGGCCCCAGCCGTGCTATGGGGGGTGGATCTGGACCCCCCAGAGCCAGCCAGCTGCAGGCCTGTGTAGTTAACCCTGTGCGGCTTGGGGGCGTGGGGTTCTGAGGGGGCACTGGGGCTGGGGGCTGGCTGGGGGGGCTGGCTGGGAGGAGGATGGAGGTTGGGGGGCTGAGGGGGATTAGCCGGGGGCCCGGGCTGTGCCTGGCTGCCCCCTGACCCCCGTGCCCCCCCAGGGAACAACATGCTGCTGGTGGGCGTGCACGGCCCGCGCACGCCGTGCGAGGAGATCGTGGTGAAGCACCTGGGGAACCGGCTCTACAGTGTCTCCTACCTGCTGAAGGAAAAGGGCGACTACGTCCTGGTGGTGAAATGGGGCGACCAGCACGTGCCCAACAGCCCCTTCCACGTCTCTGTGCCGTAGCCCCTGCCCGGACGCCTGGGTCCGCTGGGCCCCCGCTGCCTGCTGGCCTCGCCCCCCCCTCACCCCTCCGCCCGGGCAGCCATGGGGCCCCACGGCCGCTGGGGCCGGGCCGTTCCTCGGGGTCTCGGGCGGCCGTCGCCTTCGCAGCTTCGCCCATTTAACCAGCCCCTCCCCCCCCAACTCCTAGTTTATTAATTTTTGGTTAATTTTGTTGTGCACGCCAGCCGCCCCTCCCCCTCTAGGGATGGGGAATAAACTCTTCTGCTTCAGCTGCCGTCTGTCCGTCCGTCTGTCCGGGGGGCGCAGATCCCTTGAGTCTCCTCCGTCCAGTGGCAAGGAGTCCCCCAGGCCCCTGGCGTCCTGCTCCTCCTCCGCCGCCTGCCCCCCCCCCCCCCCGGCCGCTAGCGCGGAGCGGCTGCCACCCCCGCCCAGAGGAAACCGCAAGCCAGGGCTCGGAGCGCGCGGGGCTGCCAGGGGCAGGCAGACCGACGGGGCGGGGCCCACAGATGAGGGGCACAGCAGAGACTGTGGGGCAGCCCCTCCCCGAGCTGGCGCCAACCCCCCAGGCTCAGAGCTGCTGCCTGGGCAGGGCAGCATGTCCCAGCAGCGCCTGGCACGCGAGGCTGGCAGCCACTCGCCGGCCCACTTCCTCTGCAGCCCGGGGTGGGGCAGAGCGAGGCTGGGCCTGCCCCAGGAATCTAGTTATCCCTGCCCCCCAGCCCTGCCAGTGCCCCACATTCCCAACCCGCAGCCCCCTGCTAGCCTGGCGCTGGGGTCCCACCCAGCCCTGCCAGTGCCCCACACTCCCCACCCGCAGCCCCTGCTGGCCCGGCCCTGGGGTCCCCCCCAGCCCTGCCAGTGCCCCACAGTCCCGACCCGCAGCCCCCTGCTAGCCTGGCGCTGGGGTC
Organism: Emydoidea blandingii; assembly: GCA_036785055.1. NCBI lineage: Eukaryota > Metazoa > Chordata > Testudines > Emydidae > Emydoidea > Emydoidea blandingii. The sequence continues at coordinate 22,462,533 of JAXIVB010000013.1, forward strand.
CCCCCAGCCCTGCCAGTGCCCCACAGTCCCCACCCGCAGCCCCTGCTGGCCCGGCCCTGGGGTCCCCCCCCAGCCCTGCCAGTGCCCCACAGTCCTGACCCGCAGCCCCCTGCTAGCCTGGCGCTGGGGTCCCCCCCCAGCCCTGCCAGTGCCCCACACTCCCAACCCACAGCCCCCTGCTAGCCTGGCGCTGGGGTCCGCCCCAGCCCTGCCAGTGCCCCACACTCCCCACCCGCAGCCCCCTGCTAGCCTGGCGCTGGGGTCCGCCCCAGCCCTGCCAGTGCCCCACACTCCCAACCCACAGCCCCCTGCTAGCCTGGCGCTGGGGTCCGCCCCAGCCCTGCCAGTGCCCCACACTCCCCACCCGCAGCCCCCTGCTAGCCTGGCGCTGGGGTCCGCCCCAGCCCTGCCAGTGCCCCACACTCCCGACCCGCAGCCCCTGCTGGCCCAGCCCGGCCCCCCCCAGCCCTGCCAGTGCCCCTCACTCCCGACCCGCAGCCCCTGCTGGCCCGGCCCTGGGGTGCCCCCCAGCCCTGCCAGTGCCCCTCACTCCTGACCCACAGCCCCCTGCTGTGTGTTTCCAGCTCTCAGGGAAGCAGCAGCACCTCTCTGACCCTGGGGAGGTTGGCACAGGCTCAGCCGCCCCTGGCTTCCTTCCCGCATCTCCAGGCTCTGGATTTGGCTGCCCTATAATTAGGGCTCCTTGTGGTTTAAGCTGCAGGGACGGGGCGGGGCTGGGCTGGGCTGGGCTGGCTGCCAGCAGGGCCTGGTGATGGATGAGAGCCTGGGCCTCTGCTCCCTTCCTCACCCGCTGCACAGGCCTCGCGTGTTGCCTTGTTTGGGCATCGATCCTGGGCTATGGACCCCCCCTACACACACAACGTGAGCTATTCCCAGCACGGACCCCCCCCCGTTCTTGGTGCTATTACACGGTCTTGGTGCCCCTCACTCCCGACCTGCAGCCCCTGTCAACCCAGCCCTGCTCCCCCCCACCCCCCCCCGCTCTGCCGGTGCCCCTCACTCCCGACCCGCAGCCCTGCTCCCCACCCCCCCAGCTCTGCCGGCGCCCCTCACTCCCGACCCGCAGCCCCCTGCCCCCTAGCCCTGCCGGTGCCCCTCACTCCCGACCCACAGCCCCTATCAGCCCAGCCCTGCTCCCCCCCCCCCCCCGCTCTGCCGGTGCCCCTCACTCCTGACCCGCAGCCCCTGCCAGCGCAGCCCTGTCCCCCCAGCTCTGCCGGCGCCCCTCACTCCCGACCCGCAGAGCCCTGCCCCCTAGCCCTGCCGGTGCCCCTCACTCCCGACCCGCAGCCCCTGCTAGCCCAGCTCTGCCCCCCCGCAGCCCTGCCGGTGCCCCTCACTCCCGACCCGCAGCCCCCTGCCCCCCAGCTCTGCCGGTGCCCCTCACTCCCGACCCGCAGCCCCCGAGGGCTGCTGCAGCTTTGTCCCTTGTGCAACAGAGACACCTGCTGGCGCGGCTGGGGATTGCCCCGGTGGCAAAGGGGTCACGCCATGGGCAGAACCCGCCCGGCTGTGGGCCGGGGGCTGTATTATAACCACACACACCCCGTGCCCGCCTGGCCTGCTGGGCCCCTCTGTGCCATCCCTGCCCCCCTGAGATCTGCGGGGGGCTCAGTGGGGCACATGCCCCCAGCGCGTGGGGACAATGCACCCGGCTGACCTATGGGCTGGGGGCTGCCCCCCCCCCCCCAGCTCCGCACCAGACGCGGCCGCATTGCAGTCGAGCCGGCCCCTCCCGCTGCAGCTACGGGGGGGCCGGGAGTTCAGTGACAGCAGGAGACCCCCCAGGCCAGCGTGGGGCCGTTCAGGGCAGTGCTCGGAGCTGGCCACCTGGGGGCCGGGCTACCGGCTCTCTGGGGGTGCTGAGAAGCGGGGGGGCAGGGCCGGCTTTACTGTTTTTGCCGCCGCGGACGGTGGGACAGTCCAGGTGCCGTTAGGGCGGCAATTCGGCGGCTTCTGTCTTCCGGCTGAAGACCGGAGCTGCCGCAGCGGAAACGCGCCTGCCGCCCTAACGGCACCTGGACTGTCCCACCGTCCGCAGCGGCACCGCGGCGCGCTGCTCGGGGGCAAAACCACACGGACGGCTTGGAACGCTGGTGCCTGGAGCCGGCCCTGCGGGGTGGTGGGGGGGTGCTGAGAACCTGGGGGGCTCTGAGATGGGGGGGCCCTGCTCTGACTGGGGGTGCTGAGAACCAGGGGGGCTCTGAGATGGGGGGGCCCTGCTCTGACTGGGGGCGCTGAGAACCAGGGGGGCTCTGAGATGGGGTCGGGGGGAAGCCGGCTGTGGCTGAAATGTCCCAAGTCCCTGATGGCCCCGGTTCGGCCGCAGCGCGGGGGGGACTTGGCCAGGCCCGGCCCTGGGTCTGAGCGCTCGGGGGGGGGGGACCAGCCGGGCACACAGAGGTGGGGGGTCGTTGTGCTGCTGAGCTGGGCGGTTGTTGCCAGCCTGGGCCCAGGAGCTTTGTCATATTTCTGCCCCTCCCCCTGCCCCCCCACACCCTGTGTTCCCCCCTCCTCGTGTCCCTCCCCCCGCCACACACACACCCCAGGTTCCCCACCCCACGCCATGTCCCTCCCCCCGCCCCACACACCCGTGTCCCTGCCCCCTGTAGGACTCATAAATGAAATTGTTTTTAGTTATCCTGTACCATTGTAACTTCTGTTCACCATTTCATTACACCTGCCATTTTTCCTACATTGTAACTTCTGTGCCATATTGTAATTCAAACCCCATTTTAAAACGCTTACTCCATCTTGTAAGGGCTTGCTGCAACCTTCATTTTTGCAAACCCTGCTGTAATGTTATTAGTCTAGTTGAGATGTGTGAATGAGGGATGCATCAACCTCCAGCACCAGCCCGTCCTGATGAGATAAAGTTCAAATACCAACGGCTGAAGAACTAGACAACAGCCCTAACTCGAGCAAAAAGCATCCACCCTAAAAAGAAACAACAGAAGGAAGATCAAAGCCAGGTCCCAGGCTGACAGTCAGGCCGGCAATTGACGGGTGATCAAGCACCAAACCCAGAGGCGGCGTGACACAGCGAGACCTAGGAACTTCGAATCCAAACTAAACTCCTATAAAAAAGGAAGGGTGAGATGAGAGACTTTGGGTAACGTTCTGCTATCAACATCAAGGAGCATCGGTGGGCGCCCGACAGAGACCCGGCTCCTCCTCGTGCTCAGCTTTCCTGGCCAGTTCGCTGTCACGAGCTACGATCCCAAGCTGCGAACTCAAACTACAATCAGGACTGGTAACTATCCAGCAGCTGCAGAACATTTTGGGGTGTGTGTGTGTGTGTATAAGCATTGAGGTATTTGCTAATAGTTACAGATTAATAATAAATGTGGCATCTTTGCCTTGACCCCTAAAACGATCCTGTATAAGTTTGTGGGACAACACCCCGCCCCCCCCACCCCGTGTTCCCCCCCCACACCCTGTGTTCCCCCACCCCGCGTTCCCTCTGCCCCCCACACCCCATGTTCCCCCTCCTCGTGTCCCTCCCCCCGCCCCACACGCACCCTGTGTTCCCCTCCCCACCCCATGTCCCTCCCCCCGCCCCACACACCCGTGTCCCCCCCGTGTCCCTGCCCCTGCCCCCCCACACCCCATGTTCCCCCCTCCTCGTGTCCCTCCCCCGGCCACACACACACCCCGTGTTCCCCTCCCCACCCCATGTCCCTCCCCCTGCCCCACACACCCGTGTCCCCCCCGTGTCCCTGCCCCCGTCCCCACACCCCATGTTCCCCCCTCCGCGTGTCCCTCCCCTTGACCCCCTGTGACGGTGCTGCCCGTGGGAGCCAGCTGAGGTCACTGACTCAGGGTGAACTGCAAACAGACCGGGGCAGACAAACCCCAAACGCTGGTGGATCTTCCAAACTTAGATTTACCAACCAGCACAAAACAGCTCCTGTAGGACCTCCCTGGTTATTCAGACGTCCAAACAACGCAGTTCCCTTAAAGTGCCCAGCCTCCGGCCTCCATCCAGACACACACGTCAGATACGATGATGATTATTGACAATCTGATCTCATCATATAAAAGAAAAGGTTCTTCCAACCCCAAAGGATCAGCCACATATGCAGGTTCAATTACAACTTAGATCTTACCCAAAATACACACTATAGTCAATTCTTATGAACTAAGCTAAAATTTATTAGAAAAGAAAAGCGAGAGAGTGTTGGTTCAAAGATCAATATACAGACAGACTTGAATTAAATTCCTGAGGTTCAGATACAGAGCAGAGATGAGCGTGTAGTTGCCAAAAGTTCTTTTAGAAACAGTCCAGAGGTTACAGTCCAATGTCCATGTTCAGGGTGGCTCTAGTCAGTGACTGGGGATCTCAATCCTTGTGGCTCCGGGTTTCCCCCTCTTGAAACCCAAAGCAGATCTGAGATGAAGCAGGATCGTGTCCCAGGGTTTTTATACATTTCCAGCAGCTTTTCGGCCTGAGAAAACAATAGGCTTAACTCTCCTCCTCCCAAACACCCTGGCAATTAACACAGGGTAATTTATCCATTAAACAGTTCAGATACAGGTTACCACAACCTTCAAAGAGACATAGAGACAATAATACGATTTCCCTCAAGTGTCTTCCTAAATGTTAATATTCCTTTTTGATCTTTGAATTAAAGTTATAGCAATAGACAAGACTTGTTTACTTACATTACAAGACCTGAGCAAACGTCTACCCTTGAGATCTCTAACAATGCCGCTGCATTTCAAAGCTCTGTTCATTTACAGATCTTCCTAACCAGTCCTTAAGGTTCACCCATGGGCCAGGTCAGTCTGGGAGGTAATTAACTCTTTCTGGCCCTGTCACCTTCAAATGAAATATTATATTACACTCATAACGTCACATCCCCACACACCCCGTGTCCCCCCACCCCATGTCCCTCCCCTTGCCCCACACCCCCCGTGTCTCCCTCCCCCTGCCCCTCCCCCACCCCATGTCTCCAGGGCCGTAGCAACAAAGAACGTGTCCCCCTCTGAACGGTGGCCCCCTCCGAACATATGTCCGGGCGGGGCCCCTTACAATGCAGAAACTGGAATGCGGTATTTATTTTGCCACTTTTAGGGGCCCCCTTCCTTGCGGGGCCCCCTCTGGTCGGAGGGTACGGAGGGTGCTCGCTACGCCTCTGTGTGTCTCCTCCTCCCCACCCCACACACACACCGTGTTCCCCCCTCCCTGTGTTCCTCCCCCTGCCCCACACACACCCAATGTCCCCCCTCACCCCAGCCCCCCTCACACCCCATGTCCCCCCCTGCCCCATGTGACGAAGTGGGGGATTTTCTTTTTTTTCCCAATGGTTTGCATGCCGAGGGGGTGGGACTCAGTTTCCCTGGGTGTCCCTGGTTTAACGAGGGGAGGGGAGAGGGAGTTCGTTGGGACACAGGACCGGAGAGGGGACTTGAGACCCCGGCCGACGGCCTGGAGAACGGAGACCCCAGCGACTGGTGACCGGGTGACCCAGCGCAGGAGTCGCAGCCGGTTCTGGCCAGTGGGGGGACAATGGGCTGCGGGGAGAGGACCCCGGTGACCGGACCAGCCGGTTCCAGCCCGAGGGGCCAGAGGACAGAAGAGGGGAGAGGGGGCCCAGGCGACCCTGTTTCCCTGGAGAGAAGACAATGGACAGAGGGGGGCTTGGGGCCGGGGGCATCCGATGCCCAGCTGGGGAGCAGGGGGGTTGGGGCTGGAGAGGGGGGTTCGGGGGGGCCACACCCAGTTCCTGGTCTCTTCACCCCATGGGCGCGGGTGGCCGACGCCCCCACGGTGGTCGGGCAAGTCCCGCTGGGCGCTTGGCAGCCGCCGCGTTAGGGACCAGGCTGCCCTGGCCGTAGGGTACCGTGTCCTGCCCCCCGCCCCACAGGCACGGCCCAGCCCCCGCGGGGTCCTTTAGGGAGCTGGTGGGGCAGTAACGATCGGGTGACCCCGAGCAGCAGGAGGGGCCCAGGCAGAGCGGGGGGCCGGTATGAGTGGCAGCCCCCCACATGGATACCCAGCCCCACTGTGAGTGCGTGAAAGTCTCCTGGGGGCTCGGCCGGGGACCCACCGGGCAGCACCTGGCGAGGGGGCCAGTGGGGCAGAGACGGGGCCCAACGGAGGGGGCGGGGGGGGTTGAAGACCCACCCGGCAGCACCTGGGGCGGGGGCCAGTGGGGCAGAGACGGGACCCAAGGAGGGGGGGGACAGGCGGGGGGGGTTGAGGACCCACCCGGCAGCACCTGGGGCGGGGGCCAGTGGGGCAGAGACGGGGCCCAAGGAGGGGGGGACAGGCGGGGGGGGTTGAGGACCCACCCGGCAGCACCTGGGGCGGGGGCCAGTGGGGCAGAGACGGGGCCCAAGGAGGGGGGGGACAGGCGGGGGGGGTTGAGGACCCACCGGGCAGCACCTAGGGCGGAGGCCAGTGGGGCAGAGACGGGGCCCAAGGGGGGGGACAGGCGGGGGGGGTTGAGGACCCACTGGGTAGTCCTGGGGCGGGGGCCAGTGGGGCAGAGACGGGGCCCAAGGAGGGGGGGGACAGGCGGGGGGGGTTGAGGCAGGGCCGGCTCTGGCTTTTTTGCCGCCCCAGGCAAAAAAGCCTCCGGCCGCCCCCCCCCCCCCCCCGCGGGGGGGGGGGGGGGCGGCCGGAGCCCCGGGGGGAGGGCGGCGAGCCCCGGCGGGGGCTCCGCTCTCCCCCGGCAGCCGGGGGTGGGGGCAGTTCCTTACTCACCGGCCAGGAGCGAGAGAGGCAGCAGCAGCCAGTACAGCGCCCCACACAGCGCCCGCAGCTCCATCCCGCCCCGCGGCTTCAGGGTGGGGGAGAAGCGCCCAGACTCCCCGCCGGCGCCCGCGGTCAGGCTGAGCCCAGGGGCCGTCCGCAGCGCATGGCGCTGGGCAAGCCCCGGCTGGCTCCGCGCGCAACCATCCCTCGGTGCTGGGCAGCTCCCGCGGGGGCAGTCTCGGGCCCGGGCGCGGCTGACCCCCCTGCTGCGGGCCGATCAGTGGGGCCCGCTCCGAGCCCGGGGGGCGGAATGACGCGGCATCGCGGAGCCCCCTTCCCGCCCCAGCCGGGGGGAGGGTGCCGGGGGGGGGAGGGCGGCCGGAGCCCCGGGGCGAGGGTGGCGAGCCCCGGCGGGGGCTCCGCTCTCCCCCCGGCGGCCGGGGCAGGGCGCCGGGGGGGAGGGCGGCCGGAGCCCTGGGAGGAGGGCGGCGAGCCCCGGCGGGGGCTCGGCTCTCCCCCCGGCGGCCAGAGCGCTGGGGGCATGGCGGCGAGCCCCGGCGGGGGCTCGGCTCTCCCGCGGCCAGAGCGCCGGGGGCAGGGCGGCGAGCCCCGGATGGGGCTCGGCTCTCCCCGGCGGCCGGAGCCCCGCGCCGCCCCCCTCCAGGTGCCGCCCCAAGCACCAGCTTGGTTGCCTGGTGCCTGGAGCCGGCCCTGGGTTGAGGACCCACCCGGCAGCACCTGGGGCGGGGGCCAGTGGGGCAGAGACGGGGCCCAAGGAGGGGGGGGACAGGCGGGGGGGGTTGAGGACCCACCGGGCAGCACCTGGGGCGGGGGCCAGTGGGGCAGAGACGGGGCCCAAGGAGGGGGGGGACAGGCGGGGGGGGGTTGAGGACCCACCGGGCAGCACCTGGGGCGGGGGCCAGTGGGGCAGAGACGGGGCCCAAGGAGGGGGGGGGACAGGCGGAGGGGGTTGAGGACCCACCGGGCAGCACCTGGCGAGGGGGCCAGTGGGGCAGAGACGGGGCCCAAGGGGGGGGACAGGCGGGGGGGTTGAAGACCCACCGGGCAGCACCTGGCGAGGGGGCCAGTGGGGCAGAGACGGGGCCCAAGGGGGGGGACAGGCGGGGGGGTTGAAGACCCACCGGGCAGCACCTGGGGCGGGGGCCAGTGGGGCAGAGACGGGGCCCAAGGAGGGGGGGACAGGCGGGGGGGGTTGAGGACCCACCGGGCAGCACCTAGGGCGGAGGCCAGTGGGGCAGAGACGGGGCCCAAGGAGGGGGGGGACAGGCGGGGGGGTTGAAGACCCACCGGGTAGTCCTGGGGCGGGGGCCAGTGGGGCAGAGACGGGGCCCAAGGAGGGGGGGGACAGGCGGGGGGGTTGAAGACCCACCGGGCAGCACCTGGGGCGGGGGCCAGTGGGGCAGAGACGGGGCCCAAGGAGGGGGGGGACAGGCGGGGGGGGTTTGCTAATATGCAAATATTCAGATATGCAAATAAGTTGCAAACAGGCCAACTGTTAATCGGGCTGAATTAATTATACATGCAAATGAGGCGCAGCCAGGCAGTGGCACTAGCAGTTTAAAAAGTTTAGTTGCCACTATGCAAATGAGGCCGATTAACTACATGCAAATATGCTGCAGTGATACAGTTTGGCGGGACACTTGCTGCAAATATGCAAATTCCAGGGCGCTCTGCAAACCAGCTCAGCAATGCAACAAAATATGCATATTACTTCGATATGCAAATTAGCAGCGCTATACAATCATATGCAAATTAGATATATGCAAATGAAATATGCAAATTAGTGACAATTGTACCTATTGCCCGTCTGTCACGTGGCACCACCATCCTGTCCAATCAGCGTGGAGATATTTACATATCAGGGAGGTGGGCGGGGCGTATAGGACGGGCTAGAGGGACCTCGGTGGACACGCCTCGTCCTCAATACGCATGCTCAGCAACCGTAGGCCCGCCTGCTAGGTCTCTAAAATGGCGGCGGCGTGGGAGCAGTGCGCGTGCGCGCCGACACGCGCGGGGAGGGCTGCTGTCCGCGATGCGCATGCGTTTCCCTCTCTACGCCGGAAGCCACGGCTAGAGCGGAGCCGCGGGCTGGGGAAGAAGACGCATGCGCTGGAGGGCGAGCGCCCGCCGCCATTGGCCGGCGCCGCCGCTCTACGCCGGAAGCGGGGCTAGAGCGGCGGTCGGGGCCGGGGTACAAAAGCTGCGCGCAGGCGCGGCTCCCCTCTCTTTGGCGCACGGCGAGGTGAGCGCGCGGCCGGGCCGGGAGCCCCGGGAGGGACCCGCGGGTGGGACCCACGTTCCCCCCCCCCACCCCCGGGTCTCTCCCCTCCCCCACCCCACGGCCGCAACCCCGGTCCCCCCCCCCGGGCGCGGCCCCTCCCCCCGGCCCCCCCGCCCCCCCCACCTGGGCCTCTCCCCCTCCCCTCCCCCCCCGGCGGGCTCTGATCCGGTCTCTGCGTCTCTCTAGACCCTGCCCCGGAGCCGCCATGGGCCGCCGCCCCGCGCGCTGGTGAGTGAAGGGCGGGGGGGCCGGGCGGGGGGGCTGTTTGGGGGGCGGGGGGGGCCCGGGGGGGCTGTGGGGTGTTTGTCCCGGGGGGGCTGTTGGGGGGGCGGGGGGGCCCGGGGGGGTCTGGCCCCGTCTCACCGCCCTGTTCCCCCTCCCAGCTACCGGTACTGCAAGAACAAGCCGTACCCCAAGTCCCGCTTCTGCAGGGGCGTCCCCGGTGAGTCTCGCCCGCGAGTCGCTGGGACCGGGCTTGTGGGGGGCCCACGGGGGGGAGGGGGTTGTGGGGGGCCCACGGGGGGGAGGGGGTTGTGGGGGGCCCACGGGGGGGAGGGGGTTGTGGGGGCCCCACGGGGGGAGGGGGTTGGGTTGTGGGGGCCCCACGGGGGGGAGGGGGAGGGGGTTGTGGGGGGCCCACGGGGGGGAGGGGGAGGGGGTTGTGGGGGGCCTACAGGAAATTGTCGTTCTAGCTGTACAGACCTGGGGGCTCTGCAGGGTCCTTACTGCGGGTTGGGGGGGGTCTCTGCCAGCTTGGACACCCCCCTCCCTGCTCCCCGGGGAAGGGGCCACGCCTGGTCCAGGAAGAGCCGGGGATGAGACCCTAGGGTCTGCTCTGGCTCACAGGGGGCCCCCCCCTCACCCATCTCCTCACCCCCCCAGATGCCAAGATCCGCATCTTCGACCTGGGCCGGAAGAAGGCCAAGGTGGACGAGTTCCCCCTGTGCGGCCACATGGTGTCGGATGAATATGAGCAGCTCTCCTCCGAAGGTGAGGGGGGCTGGGGCCTTCTCTGGGAGGTGGGGGCTTGTTCGGGGCGGTGCTTGCCTTGGGGGGGGGGGGTAGGGTCAATAAACCTGCCAGGAAGATCCCAGCAAGGGGCTGCTGGTTGGGGGGGCCCCTTGTTCCTGTCCCGAGCTCACTCTGTTCTCCCCCCCCCCCCCAGCGCTGGAGGCCGCCCGGATCTGTGCCAACAAGTACATGGTGAAGAGCTGCGGGAAGGACGGCTTCCACATCCGCGTGCGCCTGCACCCCTTTCACGTCATCCGCATCAACAAGATGTTGTCCTGCGCTGGCGCCGACAGGTGGGGGATCCCGGGGGGTAGGGGGGACCCCGCAGCCAGTTAAGCCGACCGGCCCGCCTGCCGTGGGGGCCCGGTGTGCAGTGGTTGCGCACAGCACCCCCCCTGGTTGTGTACGTGCTCCGTGCCCCGTACAGAGCGCCCTAAGGGACCGCGGGGACATGGACACGTTGCATTTCGGGGGCAGTGGATGTGGGCGGTGACTCCCTAAGGGGCTGCAGGGACCTAGGCAGTGAGGGGGGCAATGCCCTTGGAGCAGGGAGTGATGCCCTGTGGGCACAGGGGGTGTTTGGGGTGTGGCGGAAGGCAGGGGAGGTGGGGGGCGTTGGGAGTGGTGGTGGAAATGCCCTCCGTGGGCCCCCCGGCTCATGCCCCGTGGATCCTGGCAGGCTGCAGACGGGGATGCGTGGCGCCTTCGGCAAGCCCCAGGGCACCGTGGCTCGGGTGCACATCGGCCAGGTCATCATGTCCATCCGCACCAAGGCTCAGAACAAGGAGCACGTGGTGGAGGCCCTGCGCAGGGCCAAGTTCAAGTTCCCCGGGCGCCAGAAGGTAACTGGGGGGGGGCTCTCCCCCAATCATGGTGGGGCTGTCTGGGGGTTGTGCTTCCTTTAGGGGTTGCCGGGGCAGGGACTGGCTGGCTTGGGGAGGCAGGAATGGGGCCTGAGGCTGTTCCCCCTCTACTGGGCGCCAGCTCGGATCTGGCCCCACGGCAGGGACTGGCTGGTTCGGGGGTGATGGGGTGGGAATGGGGCCTGTCCCTCTCGGGGGGCCCTGCAGCCAGTTAAGCCGACCGGCCCGCCTGCTGTGGGGGCCCGGTGTGCAATGGCTGCGCACAGCACCCCCCCTGGTTGTGTATGTGCTCCGTGCCCTGTACGGAGCGCCCTAAGGGACCGCGGGGACATGGGCATCAAAGGTGTGGGGGGGTGACACCCTAAGGGAACGCGGGGACACAGCTGGTGTCTGGGGGAGATCTCCTGTATAGCCGGCACCCCCTTAACCGCTGTCCCCGCCCCCCCAGATCCACATCTCCAAGAAATGGGGCTTCACCAAGTTCAACGCGGACGAGTTCGAGGACATGGTGGCTGAGAAGCGGCTGCTGCCAGATGGCTGTGGCGTAAAATACATCCCCAGCCGGGGGCCCCTGGACAAGTGGCGGGCCCTGCATGCCGCCTGAGCCCCCCGGCCGCCCCCCATCCCGGGTGCCCCGCAACAGGAATAAAAGCATTGGCCTCTAATGCCCGCCTGTGTGTGCTGTGGGGCAGAGCTGGGGGGGAATCCTAGAGCCACAGCCCCCCACTTCCCTGGGGGGCAGCATGGGGCAGGATGCCCTGCTGGCGGGAGGGGCAGGGCCTGGAGTAACTGAACTCCGGTGCTGCGGCTTGGGGACTGATGTGGGGCTGCTTGGGCCCCCCGCTGATGGGGATGGAGGCAGGTCCCGGCCCTGTGGGCTGCTCACAGCTCCCGCGGCGTCCGGCTGGCCAGGCGCAGGTTCACCTCCACGGGGTAATGGTCGCTGACCTGCAGGGCCTGGGGGGGGGGGGTGTTAAATTGCTGGGGGGGTCAAGGGGTGTGCACCCCACTGCCCTCCCCGAGCTGGAAGAGAACCCAGCCCCCCTCCCAGGAGTCCTGGGCCTACCCACTTCTCTCGGTTCTGGATGCTATCTGAGGGAGTGACACACCTCCTCTCCCCCCCCCGACCGGGGGGGGTCCCCATCTCTGCTCCCTTCCTCCTCCCTTGTCGTGGCCGGGGGCAGTGGGGGGGGGTCATTCCCAGATGCCAGGGTCCCCTCTCACCTCCTCCTCCGACAGCCCCAGGCTCCTGGCGAAGTTGTATGCTTTGGCTGAGCCGGGCACCACGGCTCTGAGCAGCTCCTCCCCCTGGACCACGATCCTGGGGGGCAGAGAGGGGGTGAGGGGGGAGCTGTCCCTTAACCTGCCCCTTCCCCCTAGCTCTCTCTAGCCCCCACCACTGTCAGAGCAACCCCAAGGCTGGGGGTGCAGTGGGGAGAGAGGCAGCCTCCCCCCCATTCTTTTCCCCCAGGGGTTAACTGATAACCTCTGCTGGGGCTCTCTGCTCCCCAGTACTCCCTCCCATGCAGGGACCCCCACCTGCTTTGGGGCACTAGTTCCCCCGGGCTGCCCCGGTACCTGTCATAGGCACAGTGGGTCCGGGCTCGCACCGTGGTATTGACGCTGTCCCCGATCAGCCAGTGGAAGCGGGGATCCCAGCGCAGCTGGATGGACCCCCAGGCACTGGGGGGGACATAGGCCCCCCCTGCGTTTAAGTCCCCCAGCACCATCACGTTCTGTTGGGGACAGAGAGCAAGATGGGCGCCCGGTCACCTGGGTCCTGTTCCCCTTCACCCCCACCCCCCAAGGCCTGGGAACTGCAAGGGAACTGTCCTGGATGCCTGGGTCCCCTTCCCTCCCCATGGTACTGGCCCCATCCTCATTCTCTCTCCTTCCCTCCTGGTCACCTGGGTCCTTTACTACCCCCCCCCCCCCCCGCCCCCAGGGCCTGGGAACTGTCCTGGCTGCCTGGGTCCCCTTCCCTCCCGATGGTATTTGCCCCATCCCCATTCTCTCTCCTTCCCTCCTGGTCACCTGGGTCCTGTTCCCCTTCACCCCCACCCCCCAGGGCCTGGGAGCTACAAGGGAACTGTCCCGGACGCCTGGGTCCCATTCTCTCTCTCTCCTTCCCTCCTGGACGCCTGGGTCCCGTTGTTCCCCCGTACCTGGGTTCCCCAGCGCTGGCTCAGTTCCTGGCAGACCCGGTGGAGCTGAGCGATCTCGTGGGGTGCGTTCCGGGGGCTGGCATGATGCGAGAGCAGCACAAAGTCCTTGATGGCTGGGGGGGGGGGGGAGCTGTTAGTGGGGGGTACCTGATTCCCTAGCTCCCTCCCTCAGTGCCGCTGCTAGTGCTACCCCAGCCAGGGGGCCGCTGTCCCCAGGCACAGCACGGGGGGTGGGGGGCACAGGGGGCATCCCAAAGCTGGAGAGGGAAATGGGGACTGGGGGAGGAAGAGGTGGATGGTGTCGGGGCGAAAGGGGACCCACCTGTGCTGGGCACATGGAAGCGAGCGGCAAAGGGTCCGCGGGCAAAGTCTCCAGCCTCCCCAAACTGGCACCAGTCCGTGACAGTCACCAGGTCCGCCCTGCGGGAGAGCACAACGGGGTCAGGGCGGCCCCAGGGTGGGGAACGAGGCACGGGGCTTTCCCCCCTAGGGGGCACCGGCTGGGATCTGGCCCCACCGTGGGGGCACACGGGCTTGCCAGGGGGTGGGGAGTTACCGATACACGAAAACGATCTGCTCTTTGTAGGTCCCGCGGCCAAGTCTCCGGCTGCCCAGCTGGGCGTAGCTGTGGGATGGGTCGTACCTGCCCCGGGGAGAGAGTGGGGAACATCAGCGTGCTCACGCTGCCCTCTCAGCCGGGAGGGGACGCGGGAGTCCTGGTTCCCAGACCCCCTCCCCTCCCAGCACTGGGGCGGGAACCCAAGTGTCCTGGCCAGCCCAGTACCTGTTCAGCTCCCGCAGCAGGGCCTGCACCGCGTCCCCCTTTGCGTCCCGCACCTCCTGCACGGCAGCAATGTCACAGCGCACCAGGATCTGCAAAGAGACGCCCACTCAGTGTGGGAGCTGGGCGCTGTCCCGGCTCCCCGGCCCCCCCACCTCCCTGAGCCGGTACCTGCACCAGTGCGCCCATCACCCGGGCGTCACCCGACTTGGCCTCCCCGAAGCCGTGCGTGTTGAAGGCGCAGATCTTGAAGCCGGCGCCGGCCAGGCGTAGCCCGAGCAGCAGCAGGGCCAGGGGGCGCATGGTGGGGCCCCGGGGAGCAGCAGCCAGGCAGGGACGAGGCCTGGGGGGTCTGTGTCCAGGCTGCGGTGGCCCTGCTCGCTGGCTGCTGAGTCAGCAGCTGGGGCACGGGGCCCTTTGTCCGGCTGAGCCCAGCACGTGCAGGGGAGAGAACCGCCTGGGCTGGGCCTGTGGCCCCCGGGCTGGGCCCCCCGTAGAACCCAGGAGTCCTGGCTCCTGACCCCCCCCCCCCCCCCACTGCTCGCTGCTGTAACCTATCACACCCTCCTCCCCTCCCAGAGCCGGGGAGAGAACCCAGGAGTCCTGGCTCCCAGCCCCCCCCTGCTCTAACCACTCAGCACCACTCCCCTCCCAGAGCCCGGGAGAGAACCCAGGAGTCCTGGCTCCCAGCCCTGCCCCCTCCCTGAGCCTGGGAGGGAGGCGGACCCGGGCTGCCCCCCAGGTGGTTTGTGGGGCGAGGGGAGGACCCAGTGCCAGCTGGCTGGGCTGGGTTCTCCAGCCCCCTCTGGCCTGGCCCCAGCGGGCCCCCATTGGCCCTGGGTCTTGCTAGCTGCCCACTACAAGGTGCTCCCATCAGCCCTGGCCAGCCGTACTTGCATTCGGCTCCCTGCCCCCTCCAGGACCCCGGCCTTGGGGTGGTGCCGACAGGACAAACCCAGAGGGGCGAGTGGGGAACGGGGGCTTTGCTCGTTCTGCCCTGAGGGTAAAAGTGACAGGAAACCTGCTGGCCAGGCAGGCCCCAAAGGGTTAAACTAGGCACCAGCTAGTGGGGGGGATCCCCTGTATACCTGGCCCCCGCCCCACTCCAGAGGTGGCTGCATCTCAGCCCGCGTGATGCCTGGGGGTTCTGGGCACGCTCGTCGCTCACCTGGAGCTTGTGTTAATGGATGGAGGCTGGCGGCCATCCTCTCACAGCTGGCTCGCGCCCCCCCAGCTTGGCCTGGCCTCAGGCTGGCAGCCCCGTCGCTGTGCTCTGGGTGTGGGCAGCACCTGGCACTGCTGGGGCCTGCCACGATGCACCCGAATACCCGTCGCCGCAGTGGGTGCGGTGACGCCTGGCACTGAGCACACAGCAATCCCCAGGCTGACACCACAGCAGGTGTGCGGCGGGGCCGGGCGCCCAGCTCACAGCGGGGTTAGCGCTGGCAGAGATGTAGAGCGGGGGGGATAGGCCAGCAGGAGTGAGTCAAAAGGCTGGGTCTGATCAGCGAGGAAAAGCGGTGACTTGGGGCGGGGACCTAGGCTAGAGGCCGTATGGCCATGCGTGGGGGGCAGACAGGGAGACGGGCTAGAGACCGTACGGCCATGCGGGGGGGGCGGGGGGGAAGGCTAGAGGGTCGTACGGCCATGCGGGGGGGGCAGACGGGGGGCGGGCTAGAGGGTTGTACGGCCATGCGGGGGGGGCAGAGGGGGGGCGGCCTAGAGGCTGTACGGCCATGCGTGGGGGGCAGACGGGGGGCGGGCTAGAGGGCGTTACGGCCATGCGTGGGGTGCAGACGGGGGGTGGGCTAGAGGCCCGTACGGCCATGCTTGGGGGGCAGATGGGGGGTAGGGACGTGTTGTACATCCCTTCGCGTAACATAAGCGCCGGGCTCAGCCAATGGCATTAACAGGCAGGAGTCTTCGAACAAACCGGCGGGTAGATTTCTTCCTGCGCCGCACAGTTAACCTGTGGAACTCACTGCCGCTGCATGTAGTGGAGGCCAGAAGTGTAACAGGTTCAGTAAGTCCCTGGCAGCTGTGAGCTGGGTGGGGCCAGGACCAGCCCCCTTCTTGGGGTGTCCCTGAGCCGGGGGCCGGAGCGTCTGCTGTGTGCCCTGCTCTGGAGCTGGCGGGAGTCGGGCCGGGTCTGGACGGAGCCCATCACCGGGGTGTCTGGGCAGGAAGTGAGCGCCTGGGGGGTGTCAGCGTGCAAGGGAGGAGGGGGCTGGGAGCCCAGACTCCTGGGTTCTGTCCCTGGGCCAGCAGGAGGAAATGGGCTGGGCCCCGTCCAGGCTCCGCCTCTCAGCTCTGAGGAGGCGGGGCACAGAGTGGTTCTAGCTCAGCCACGCCCCTGCCCGCTCTCTGCTGCCACCTGGTGGCCTCTGCATGGAGTGGCACATGCAGAGTGGGGAGCAGCGCAGAGGCCCCCATTGGCCGGCACTGGGTGCGTGGGGCCGGGCGGCGGCCAATGGCGCAGGAAGACGGGGTATAAAGGCAGGCGTGGGTCAGGATCAGTCCGGGGCAGCCTCCCCCTGTCCGAGGGGCAATACACGGGGGCTAGCTGGGGAGGGTTCCCCAGGTTTGGGGGGGCCGACATGCAGACTGATCGGTCTTGTCTCCCTGCAGGTGTCAGACCCCCCCCCCCCGCTGGGCACGTGCTTTGCTTCTGTCCTGGCTCCCCACCCCCATTGGGCAGCAGCAGCAGGGACCCCCCGGTTTAAACAGGAACCACAAAACGTCTGAAAGTTCATGGAGGGGTTTAGTATTGTTAGGCCCAAAAAGAAAAATTGTAGAGCAGTTATGCCAACCTAACCAGAATTAGGCCAACAGAGGTTTCTGGGTAGTCCCCGGGCCGAATCGAAGACATAGTTGTTTAAGCTGAAAAAATGAGATGAGAGGGAGGCTGCATTCCTGTATCAGATGTGCTACGAACAGTGTGCTCAGAAGATAGATTAGGAGACACACTGTCTCCACTCCCTGTTTCTGTTCTTTGTATGTTCTTGACTCCCCCGTCTCCTAGTTCTGGTGCTTGTTAACCGTGCTGATAAGAAAGTTGCTGAGACATTATGAACTGCTTAAGGCTGCTTGTATAGGGGGATAGGTATACATGAATACTAAAAGTTTCTCGCTAACAAAGGGGGGTGGGATGCGGGTTGTTTTAAATGAATAATTTATGACACGATGGAACTGTCTATATAACCCTACTAGATGTTAGAACGGTGGCTGGTTCTCTCTGGAGACGGGCCGCTCTCTATTGTTGTGTGCACTCCTCAATAAAGAGCTTGTCACTGGACCTTGCTGGTGTTGCCTGTCTCTCTGCGGTCAGACAACAAACCGTGCCGTCTGGGTTCTGAGTCCCCGACAAATTTGGTGACCACGAAGGGACTCGTCTGACTCTCTGGCGCGGGATCAGACTCTGAAGCAAAGCAGCGCGCATCCTCCGGTTTCGAGGAGCCTTGCCCAGTGACCTGATCCCTGCGTCGGCGATAAGGCGTGTTCTGCGAACCAGCTGAAGCCCGTAAAAATCCAGCAACGTCCACCTACCCATTGAGTAGGATCCGGGTCTTCGGGGTTCGAGTCCCTGGAGAAGGTAAGCGATCGCTCGGCATTGAGAGGTGGGGTTCGAGTCCCTTTACCGTCTAGATGGGACAATTTGGCAGTAAATGCCCGGGGGATGCCCCGTTGTCTCTGATACTCAGAGATTGGAAGGGAATCTCTGGAACAACCGGTTTGGCTAAATCTAAAATGAGAAATTTATGTCAAATTCAATGGCCTTCCTTTACTGCTCATTTGTCCCCGACTAAAGATTGGCCAAGCTGCGGAACCTTTTCCGCAGACAGGATGAATTCCTTAAGAGATATTTTGGTTGATCTTAGACCGGGACAAATGGATTATTTATTTGTATGGTATAACTATAAACCAAAAGAGGGACGTACGGCCTTTGAAGCCGTTTGTATAGAAGAATCCGTTAAAACTCCCCCACCCTATGCCCCAGAAATTCAACCTGAAGAAGATGGGTATATCCCAATGAGCATACCGCCGAGGCGGAGCTCAAGATCACTGGTAGAGAGTGAGAAGACAGAGGTGAAGAGGGATGCTCAAGGAGCGGGTCCTTCCAAACCCTTAGGAGAATTCTTGGGAACTTTCATGGCACCTTTTGGGTCCCCTGTAACTACAAAAGCAGTCCAAGCTCCTTTGCGAGCTTACCCTGTTCCCCAGAGTACTGGGCAGCATCAAATGGTGCTTACTCACACTCCATTCACAACTGCAGACTTATTAAATTGGCAGTGTTCTATGCCGCGCCTTCGAGAGAACCCCGAGGCGGTAGAAAGAATGTTTCGAACCATTTTTTCTATTCATTTACCGACATGGGCAGATGTGAATCAGTTGTTGAACACCCTCTTAACCGAGGATGAACGTCAAAAGGTTAAAGAACAGACTGCGGCATTTTACCTGAGTCACCAAGGTTGGGGAACTATGCCCACCGCTGAGCCTGATTGGGATCCGAATTCGGATAGGGGCAAGAAGAGTTTGAATCAGTACCGACAAGCTATTTTGCATGGATTAAGGGCAGCGGGAGAGGCTACCCCAAATTGGGGTAAGGTTACTGCATGTGTTCAACTCCCTAACGAACATCCCTCCGATTTTTGCACTCGGTTAACAAATGAGGTTAGAAAACACAGTAACTTGGACTTAGAATCAGATTCTGAAAAGAAAATGGTTAAGATAGTATTTATGGCACAGTGCGCAGAGGACATTGCAAAAAGGTTTAGGGAAAACCCGAATGGAATGCAAGGGAAAAGTTTACCTGAAGTAGTCAGTATTGCAACGCGAGTTTATAACGGGAGAGAGGAAAAGAGGGAAAAGGAAAGAAGGAAGAAAAAGCAAAAGGATATGAAGAATCAAGTGTCGTTGTTGGCAGTGGCCATGTCGGGAGGCAAAGGAAGGGGTCGCGGGTGGAGCCGCAGCTCCAGGGGCGGATTTGCTGGAAGGGGAAGGGGTGGATTTAGGGGACGAGGACGCGGAGGTAGTATGGACCCGGGCTGTGATGGGTGCCACTATTGTGGTGAGGAAGGACACTGGAAAAGAGACTGTCCACACAGGCAAAGATCTGATTATAAGCCTGAGATAGTGGGTCAATTCTCTGTGGATCATGAATGAAGGGAGGCGCCGCTCCCCTGGGGCCCTGAGGTTTATGAAGCCGGAATGGTACAATTTAAGTGTGATGCTCGATTTCCAGTGGTCCCCCTAAAGGTAGGACAAAAGACTTTTGAATTATTAGTGGACATGGGGGCCACTCATTCGGCTATACCTAAGGGAGTGGCACCAAAGGGTGAAGTAGAAAAATGTGTGGTAGGAGTCACTGGAAAACCTGAACGACATTTCATGACTAATAATTGTATGGCTATGTTAGGGCCTATATCTGTTCAGCATTCGGGGGGGGGAGGGATAGCTCAGTGGTTTGAGCATTGGCCTGCTAAACCCAGGGTTGTGAGTTCAATCCTTGAGGGGGCCACTTAGGGATCTGGGGCAAAGTCAGTACTTGGTCCTGCTAGTGAAAGCAGGGGGCTGGACTCGATGACCTTTCAAGGTCCCTTCCAGTTCTAGGAGATAGATAGGATATCTCCATTAATTTATAATTTTATTCCTTTCTGTTAATGAATGGTCCAGTGAACTTACTGGGGAGAGATTTGTTGTGCAAATTGCATGCCCAAATTTCCTGTACTCCTGAAAGTATTTCCCTTCGATTCCCGGTGGAGAAAGCTTATTTGCTAACGCAATTAGCCGGCAGCAACTGTGAAACACTTCCTCTCCGAGTCCAAAATGAAGTTAACCCTATAGTGTGGGGAGGAAACATGATGTGGGTCTGGTAAAATCTGCCTCACCTCTAAATCCAGTGGTAAAAAGCAATATGTCACCACCTGCTCAGAGACAATATCCCCTTAAAATCGAGGGTATACAAGGACTTGAGTCCAATGTGCAGAATTTTAAGAACCAGGGAATTTTAGTGCCATGTGTCTCTCCTTGTAATACTCCCATTCTGGCTGTAAGGAAACCGCAGCTCGACTTAGACAGAAAACCTGTATATAGAATGGTGCAGGACTTAAGACTTATCAATCAGTATGTGATTCCAGAACATCCTGTGGTGCCAAACCCAAGTACTATTTTGGCAATGGTGCCACCTGAAGCGGAATGGTTTACGTGCATGGACTTAGTGAATGCTTTCTTCTCTGTACCAGTGGCCCCAGAAAAGTAGTACCTTTTTGCATTTACATGGGGGGTCCCTGGTACAGCAGGGAAAGGGGATAAAAGGTCTGGACCCCCGGGACAACTTACTTGGACTAGAATGCCTCAAGGTTATGTGGAAGCACCAAGTGTGTTTGCTAGGGTTTTAGCTGAGGATTTAAAGGATGTCCAGTTACCGGCTGCCTCTACCCTGGTGACTTATATTGATGACCTTCTGGTGGCTTCCAAGACTCGAAAGGATAATGAGCATGACTCTGTCTATTTACTCAATCAGTTGGCACTCAAAGGACATAAAGTCAGCCCCACTAAGTTGCAGTGGGCCCGGCAGGAGGTAAAGTACCTCGGGTATACACTGGGTCCCGAAATACATAGTCTGGATTCCAAACGGATAGAAACCATAGTTAATATCTCATTTCCCACCACTAAGCGAGGTATGCGGGGTTTTATTGGTATGACTGGATTTTGTCGCCCTTGGATTATTTCAGCTGGAAAATGGTTAAAACCTTTGCATGACCAGGGAGAAGGCTGAAGAACCTTTACATCCTAACCCTGAGCAAATAAGAGCTTTTAAAGCACTAAAAGAATCTCTCATTCGAGCTCCTGCGTTAGGACTGCCCAATTACAGCAAGCCTTTTGATTTGTATGTGCATGAGGTAAAAGAAGTAGCATCTGGAGTACTAACGCAATCATTTGGAAATGCTCCTAGGCCTGTGGCATACCTTTCAGGACAATTGGATCCAGTGGCTAAGGGACACCCAGGCTGCCTGAGGAATGTGGCAGCGGCTGCACTATTAGTTGAAAAGGCTCAAGAAATTGTTTTTGGACACCCTTTAACGGTACACACTCCACACGCTGTAGCAAGCTTGTTGAATTCTCAGCAGCACAAACATTTAACTAATCAAAGGCTGTCAAAGTATGAGGTAACTCTGCTAATGACTCATGGAGTTACCTTAAAGAGATGTGCAAATTTAAATCCGGCTTCCTTGCTACCTCATAAGGATGGTCAGAAAACAGTACATGATTGCTTACAAGTTTTGGATCAGGTATCTACTCCACGACCTGATCTTGCAGACATTCCTCTATCTGATCCGGAATTGGAATTTCAGAGTAGCAGCCGTGTTAGTCTGTATCCGCAAAAAGAACAGGAGTACTTGTGGCACCTTAGAGACTAACAAATTTATTAGAGCATAAGCTTTCGTGGGCTACAACCCACTTCTTCGGATGCATATAGAGTGAAACATCTATTGAGGAGATATATATACACACATACAGAGAGCATGAACAGGTGGGAGTTGTCTTACCAACTCTGGGAGGCCAATTAAGTAAGAGAAAAAAAAACTTTTGAAGTGATAATCAAGATAGCCAAGTACAGACAGTTTGATAAGAAGCAAGTGTGAGAATACTTACAAGGGGAGATAGATTCAATGTTTGTAATGGCTCAGCCATTCCCAATCCCTATTTAGCCCTGAGTTGATTGTGTCTAGTTTGCATATCAATTCCAGCTCAGCAGTCTCTCGTTGGAGTCTGTTTTTGAAGTTTTTCTGTTTTAAAATAGCCACCCGCAGATCTCTCATAGAATGGCCAGACAGGTTAAAGTGTTCTCCCACTGGTTTTTGAGTATTATGATTCCTGATGTCAGATTTGTGTCCATTAATTCTTTTGCGTAGAGACTGTCCGGTAAAGAAGCCCTTGAGGAATTCCACCATGATTTCAATAATTTCCATCCCACCATCAACCTCAGCCTAGATCAATCCACACAAGCGGTCCATTTCCTGGACACTACTGTGCTAATAAGCGACGGTCACATAAATACCACCCTGTACCGGAAACCTACTGACCGCTACACTTACCTACATGCCTCCAGCTTCCATCCAGGACACACCACACGATCCATTGTCTACAGCCAAGCTCTAAGATATAACCGCATTTGCTCCAATCCCTCAGATAGAGACAAGCACCTACAAGATCTCTATCAAGCATTCTTAAAACTACAATACCCACCTGCTGAAGTGAAAAAACAGATTGACAGAGCCAGACGAGTACCCAGAAGTCACCTCCTACAAGACAGGGCCAACAAAGAAAATAACAGAACACCACTAGCTGTCACCTTCAGCCCCCAACTAAAACCTCTCCAGCGCATCATCAGAGATCTACAACCTATCCTGAAAGATGATCCTTTACTCTCACAGATCTTGGGAGACAGACCTGTCCTCGCTTACAGACAACCCCCCAACCTAAAGCAAATACTCACCAGCAACCACACATCACTGAACAAAAACACTGACCCAGGAACCTATCCTTGTAACAAAGCCCGATGCCAACTCTGTCCACATATCTATTCAAGTGACACCATCATAGGGCCTAATCACATCAGCCATACCATCAGGGGCTCGTTCACCTGCACATCTACCAATGTGATATATGCCATCATGTGTCAGCAATGCCCCTCTGCCATGTACATTGGCCAAACCGGACAGTCTCTACGCAAAAGAATTAATGGACACAAATCTGACATCAGGAATCATAATACTCAAAAACCAGTGGGAGAACACTTTAACCTGTCTGGCCATTCTATGAGAGATCTGCGGGTGGCTATTTTAAAACAGAAAAACTTCAAAAACAGACTCCAACGAGAGACTGCTGAGCTGGAATTGATATGCAAACTAGACACAATCAACTCAGGGCTAAATAGGGATTGGGAATGGCTGAGCCATTACAAACATTGAATCTATCTCCCCTTGTAAGTATTCTCACACTTGCTTCTTATCAAACTGTCTGTACTTGGCTATCTTGATTATCACTTCAAAAGTTTTTTTTTTTTTTTTTTTTTTTTCCTCTTACTTAATTGGCCTCCCAGAGTTGGTAAGACAACTCCCACCTGTTCATGCTCTCTGTATGTGTGTATATATATCTCCTCAATAGATGTTTCACTCTATATGCATCCGAAGAAGTGGGTTGTAGCCCACGAAAGCTTATGCTCTAATAAATTTGTTAGTCTCTAAGGTGCCACAAGTACTCCTGTTCTTTTTGCGGAATTGGAATTGTTTGTGGATGGGTCTGCTTTTGTTCGGAATGGAGTTCGACACTCTGGATATGCAGTTACAGATGGGCATACAGTATCAATAGGGAAACCCTTATCACCTGGGACAAGCGCTCAGTCAGCCGAATTGCAGGCTTTAACAGCTGCCTGTTTGTATGCTAAAGGAAAAAGGGTTAATATTGATACTGACTCTAAATATGCTTTCGGTGTGTGCCCTGCCACCGGAGCCATTTGGAAGGAGAGAGGATTCATCACTTCCTCAGGGTCACAAATTGCTCATGGTAAAGTAATAGCCGAATTGCTGCAAGCTATCCAAGCCCCTAAAGAAATTGCAGTTATTCACTGCAGGGCTCACACCAAACACACTGATCCTGTATCAGTGGGAAACCGCTTTGCTGATGAGGCTGCTAAAACCGCTGCCTTACAAAGTACTCAACTAGAGTTAGGCTCTCCTCTTTTAACCTGGCAACGGCAAGCCCCTGAGAGTGAGAAAATAATCTGGGAGAAATGGGGAGCTAAGCCCAACTCGACAGGAATGTGGGAATGTGATGGTCGTTTTGTTTTACCTAAAAGTCACCGGAGTGAAGTAATGGAACAGAGTCACAAAAACACGCAGTTGGGAGCCAATAAAATGGCCCAGATTATTTTAAGACAGTTTATTTCCCCAGGACTTCACGGAGTAGCCAGGAGAACAGTAGAAAAGTGTGCTCTGTGCCAGCAATGTAATCCAAAGGGTGTGAACAAACAAGCACCGCCTGGGGGGCGCAGATGGGCTCATAGACCTTGCAGCATGTACAGATTGATTTTACCGATTTACCTCCCTCTGAAGGAAAACGGCACTTGTTAGTTATAATAGACCAGCTCACTGGATGGGTGGAAGCGTATCCCACCGCCCGAGCCACTGCAACGACAGTATGTAAGATATTACTCAATGAAGTTATACCAAGATTTGTCCCTCCTGAAATAACTGACTCTGACCAAGGTACTCATTTCACAGCAAAGATTTGTAAAGAACGTACCGAAGCGGTAGGAACAAAATGGGCCTTTCACGCTCCCTGGCACCCCCGGAGTTCAGGCCAGGTAGAGCGTATGAATGGAACTCTGAAAAACCTTTTGACAAAATTATGCCGAGAACTCAATTTGAAATGGACTAAAGTCCTTCCTCTCGCTCTCTATACCATTCGAACTACTCCGAATGCTAGGACTAGACTGGCACCCTACGAAATCCTGTTTGGACATGTACCTCCAACCTTTGCTCCTTTAATATCAGTTCCCAATGATACTGATATGACCAAGGAAACGGAGATCTATGTAAAAGAGTTGCAGCGCCATCTAGTGACAGTACAGCAGTACTCTGCACATTCCCAAGCCTTACCATTGTGGGAAGATGTTCATTCTTTTTTACCAGGTGATCCCGTGTGGGTAAAAGCATACAAGAAGACTCCGCTTCAACCGCAGTGGCTAAGACCCTTTGAAATTCTTCTGGTGAGCCCTACCGCCATCTGAGTAAAGGAGCTACCCACCTGGATTCATCATACTAGAGTCAAGAGGAGCACCGCTAGGGAACCTGACCGGGTAAAGGGTTCCCCAGAAGTAGACGACGTCGGACTTCGAGGGAGCCACGCACATTCATCCCACTGTGAACCAGCTGAACCAGAAGCAGATGACATCTGGGCCCGAGACCAATGGACTGCTACCCCTTTGGGCGACCTGAAGCTTTGACTGCAGCTGAAAAAGCCTTAAATTGGTGGCGTCCTTTCTCGAAAGAATGGCCCCGTTTTCTGGCCTGGGTTCTTATGTTTTTAATCTGTTTATTATTTGTTACCTTTCTCTTCTGGTGGTACGAAGCATAGGGGCTATAGAATCTCACAGTCCTAACACCTTTATACGCCTTGCCCATGAGATGAAAGCTCGCATGCCAGACTTACATAATACTTCATGCTGGGTATGTTCTCTGATGCCAGCGGATAGCCAAAAAGGTCTCCGTATGGTCCCTACTCCCCTCAGTGCAAGGAACATGACCTGGACTCCCTCCTGGAAGAACTCTTCAGGCACTCTAAACATAACCTGGAGTGATACTGGAATTAAGAATAAAGGGTTCTTAAATGTTTGGAGGATACCGGGACATTGGTGCCTCTTAAAAGGACCACATTCTAAGGCCTGGTCTACACTTACCCCCCAATTCGAACTAAGGTACGCAACTTCAGCTACGTGAATAACGTAGCTGAAGTCGACATACCTTAGTTCGAACTTACCGCGGTTCAGACGCGGTCCACACGCGGCAGGCAGGCTCCCCCGTCGACTCCGCGGTACTCCTCTCGTTGAGCTGGAGTACCGCAGTCGACGGCGAGCACTTCCTGGTTCGATTTATCGCGTCCAGACCGGACGCGATAAATCGAACCCGGAACTTCGATTGCCAGCCGTCGAACTACCCGGTAAGTGTAGACTAGCCCTAATTCTAGCATTTTTGTTGGGATTAGCCAGTGCACATGGTATTATAACACCCCCCATAGTGGACTAGCTTATACACACACTAAGGAAGGATTTCAAATTATAAATGGTACGGATGTCTCTTTAATTCCTAGATGGATGAAGGTAAATACCACGGCATGTACACCTTCTTCCTCACACCTTTCCTATAACTGCTTTTCTTTACACTGTACCTGATGTTCCCCCGGACCCAATAATAGGTCCCTTTGCATATGCTCTTATCCAAATGGCCCAACCCTACCAATCGGTCCAGACCGATGGAATCTGTGGGACCGACCCCTATTCGGGGTATATTGGGTGTGTGGCAACAAAGCATACCTAGTCCTCCCTCCCTCATGGAGTGTATCCTGCTATCTGGCCTGGTTAGAGCCACCTGAAGTTTATCGCGCCCACCTCCCAAGAGGGAAAATCAGAAATGTAAGGGGTGCTGAGGAAAATGTTAAAGAATCTCGCCCCCTTACCTGGCGGGCTCTAAATGATTGGACAGGCGTTTGTGCAGGATTTGTTTTTGCTTGTGGCGGAGCCCCCTGGCGAATTGGAGAAGGAGTAATAAGACTTCAGGGGGGTTTGGAGATAATGGCAGATACTACCGCCAATGCCCTGGTGGACTTGGCAACCGAACAGAGAAAACTAAGGCAGATGGTTCTCCAGAACCGCTTGGCTCTAGATATCTTACTGGCCTCTCAGGGAGGAACATGTGCACTAATTGGGCAAGCGTGCTGCGTATATGTTCCTGATGTTTATAACGCCACCTGGGACAGAGCAAACCACCTCATACAAGTAGCAAAGGACCATGGAGGGGAGCAGGTTAATTCTTGGTGGAGCAACCTGTTTAATTGGGTTCCAGACATAGGTGGCTGGCTTCATAATTTGCTTCGCAGCGCTGTTGTAATTATTTGTGGCCTAATAGCTTTGTATGTTATTCTCCAATATGGGTGTTGGATAGGCACCAAGTTGTGCTCCACCCAGCAGTAATTAGTTCAAAACTCAGTAAGAGTTGCAGCCAGTATGTCCCAAGAGTCCCTTTAAGGGACTCTAGGGACAAAGGGGGGGTTGTTAGGCCCAAAAAGAAAAATTGTAGAGCAGTTATGCCAACCTAACCAGAATTAGGCCAACAGAGGTTTCTGGGTAGTCCCCGGGCCGAATCGAAGACAGAGTTGTTTAAGCTGAAAAAATGAGATAAGAGGGAAGCTGCATTCCTGTATCAGATGTGCTACGAACAGTGTGCTCAGAAGATAGATTAGGAGACACACTGTCTCCACTCCCTGTTTCTGTTCTTTGTATGTTCTTGACTCCCCGTCTCCTCGTTCTGGTGCTTGTTAACCGTGCTGATAAGAAAGTTGCTGAGACATTATGAACTGCTTAAGGCTGCTTGTATAGGGGGATAGGTATACATGAATACTAAAAGTTTCTCGCTAACAAAGGGGGGTGGGATGCGGGTTGTTTTAAATGAATAATCTATGACGCGACGGAACTGTCTATATAACCCTACTAGATGTTAGAACGGTGGCTGGTTCTCTCTGGAGACGGGCCGCTCTCTATTGTTGTGTGCACTCCTCAATAAAGAGCTTGTCACTGGACCTTGCTGGTGTTGCCTGTCTCTCTGCGGTCAGACAACAAACCGTGCCGTCTGGGTTCTGAGTCCCCAACAGTATCGGGGGTAGCCATGTCAGTCTGTATCCACAAAAACAACGATGCATCTGAAGAAGTGGGTTTTTACCCACGAAAGCTTATGCCCAAATAAATCTGTTAGTCTTTAAGGTGCCGCCGGACTCTGCGTTGTTCTTATGGAGGGGTTTAGTTGCTCTGTCACTGAAAAAGAAACAACCCACCCCCTCTGGCAGGATTTGAACCAGCCTCCCCTGCCCCCCGCGAAGGGGCCAGCCCCCTCCAGCCGAACACTCCAGGCAGCTAGGCCCAGGACCTGGAGGGATGGTCCTGTAACCTCCCCTGGCCTTGGACCTGGGAACGCTGCCAGCCCTGTATTTGCTGCAGTGAGTTTGTCAGGTCTGAGATGAGAGGTTTCTGTATCTTCTGGGGGAGGAGCCCTGAGCCAAAAAACCTGTGTGTGTGTGGGGAACCCAGGCATCTGAGTAAAGGCCTTTGCTCCTGCGGGTGGGTTTAGACTCCAGCCCCTCGGTCACGTGTTCCCCGAGGTCTGGGCGCCCGGCAGCGCTGAGCAGGGAGGTCAGAACCAGCCCCCCAGTCCGGCCAGCAGCATGGCCTGGGGCAGCAGTGCTAGGCCGGCCGGCCAGCGCCCCCTCGGGGCGGCGTTCAGTTCCAGTTGCACTTCCACCGGGTAATGGTCACTGACCTCCAGCGCCTGGGGCAGGGGACAAGGAGACAGGAGTCAGGGGGTGGAGGGGGTCTGCAGGGTTTGCTAGAGATCCCCGGCTCTGTCCCGTGCTGCTGGCATTCCCAGGCCGCTGCCCCGCCCCGCCCGTGGTTCCCCTCCAGACGGCTGGCCTGGGGGGGCCGGGTCACAGACTGAGCCTCATTCACCTGCCAGCCCAGCCTGGGGGCTCATCCCGTCTGTCCCCCACACAGCACAGAGACCCCCCCGACCTGCACTGCCAGCGTCGGGTGAGTGGGCGTCTCTCACGCCAGGGCAGGGTCCCTGCACGGACAGGGAGCTGCGGGCATTACCTGGGTCTCCGTGAGCCCGAACGTGCCAGGGAAGTCGAAGGGCTGGGCTGAGCCGGGCACCACCAGCGCCAGGCAGCGCTCCCCATGCACCACAATCCTGCAGGGGGAGGAGGGAAGGGGGTTACAGCTCCCGGCCTCTCTAGAGCACCCCCCGCCACCCCAGGTCCCACCTGTCGTAGGCGCAGCGTGTGCTGTTCCGCACAGTGGTGTCGGCAGCGTCTCCGATTAGCCAGCGGAAGCCGGGCTCGCGCCGCAGCCGGATCTGGCCCCAGCGCTTCTTGGCCACGTAACCGCAGTCGGCGTTAAAGTCCCCCAGGAACATGATGTCCTGGGGGGAGGGGGAGAAAGCATCAAGACACCTGGGTTCTATTGGGAGGGGGGTCTAGAAGCCCCAGGACTCCTGGGTTCCATTCTCACAGTATTGTCAGTGCCCCTGGCCGGCCCCCTCCTCACCTCTGTCCCCCAGCGGGCCTGGACATCCAGGAAGACATCGTAGAGCGCATCGATCTCCGCCTCGGCCTTCTTGGGCACGGTGTGCTGGGGAACAAGCACCAGGGTGGGGAGGGCTGGGGATACAGAGAAAAAAGAGTAACTACAGGGTAGAGAACCCAGGTGTCCTGGCTCCCAGCCCCCTGCACCCGGACCCCACTCCCCTCCCAGCAGAACCCAGGTGTCCTGGCTCCCAACCCCTCCCCTCGGACCCCACTCCCCTCCCAGCAGAACCCAGGTGTTCTGGTTCCCAGCCCCCCGCACCTGGACCCCACTCCCGTCTCAGCAGAACCCAGGTGTCCTGGCACACACTCACCTTTGCTGGGCAGGCTGAAGCGCGCGACAAAGGGTTCGCGGGCGAAGGCATCCGGTCTGGCGGGGTTCTCGTCCAGGTAGACGTAGGAGTCGAGGAGCTGGGTGCGGCCGGACCTGCAGGTAAGGGGCAGGGTTAGAGCGGGGTTCGGGGGGGGGGAGCGTGTGCTGGATCCCTCCACCCCGGCGGGTTGATTTTACTCATCGATTTTTCTATGGCAGACGTTGGCCGCACTGCGGTTCCAAGTCGCCGGGTGATGGTTCGTGTCCTTTCACCTGTGCTTTGGTCACGCTGCCTGTGGTGGGGGCTGGAGTCGGACCGCACGGGCAGCCTCTCCGATTCAGCCAGCGAACCCAACGCCCTGAAACCTGCAGGAGCTGGAAGGAAAACGGCTTCTCGCGAAGTGACGCGCCCGGCTTTGTTCCGCGGTGGCTGCAGGTCATAGGGGGACCGGAGCGGTTCTGCTCCCCCGGCCTGTGCACTCCAGCCCCCTTAGCCCACGGTCTGAGTCTCACACCAGCCTTCCGGGCGCCTGCGGAATGGGAACTGAGCTGAACGTGGTGAAACAAGGCAGCGTAGCCCCACTGTGCCGTGGGCCAGGCCCTGGCGGCCCGTCGAACGACAGCTCACCGGCGCCATGTCTGAACTAAGCGCGTTCGGTCGGTGACAGGCCAGGCTGAGGGCGTCACATTGCCCCAGGCCGCACTCACCGGTACACGAAGACGTAGCGCTCCTGGTAATTCCCGGCTCCCAGCAGCGGGCTGCCCAGGGCTGTGTAGGAGTCGGGGCCTGCAGACCTGGGGGCAGGAGGGGACGGGGTGAGGGGGATCCCAGCGGTCACCCTCCATCCAGCCCCACCTACGCCCCTGCCCCCACATAACCCACCTGTGCAGGGCGCTGATCAGCGCTGGCACGGCCTGCCCCTTGGCATCCATCACCTCCTGCAGCACTGCGATGTCACAGCGAGAGACAATCTGTGTGGGTCGGGATCATTAGCATACATCTGCATATGCAAATCACACAGCACCACCTCCTGACTCTCCTCTGTCCCTACCCCTGGTGGCCTCCCTGTCTCCCCCCCACCCACTCCTCCATGTGCCCCCCACTGACTCCCCCACCCCTCCCCCAGCCTCCCCCCTTGCTCCCCGAGCCCCCGTCTCACCTTGACCAGCGTGTCCATGACGGCGGCCTTGGCGGCTTTGGGGCCGGCGAAGCGCTGCAGGTTGAAGGCGCAGATCCGGAAGGGGGCAGCTGCCGGGCACAGCAGGAGCAGGAGCAGCAGGGCGCGGAGGGGCAGCCCCATGGTGGGGGGAGCGGCTCAGCCCTGGACAAACCCTGCAAGAGAGGGACAGATGGACGGACACAGCCAGGTGGAGGGTTGTGGGGACAGACAGATGGAATGGGGTGGCGGTGGGCACTCCCTGGCTGGCATTAAATCTAAACGGGGCTTCCTGGGGGGCTAAATATAGCAAAAAACAAAAACCACCCCATGGGCTGCATCTGGCTCTGTCCATCACAACCCCCCCCCTGTGCCCAAAGCGCTGCCCCCTCTCCCACCCGACAGAGCCCCACACAACCCACCTGCTCCCTGTCACTCCTCTCCAGAGAGCCCCCCGCCCCAGACAGCTCCCCTCCCACCCCCAGAGACTCCCCCTAAAATCTCCCCCTTTGCCTTCCCCCTCCCCCAGATTGCCCTGCCCCCCGCCCAGGTCAGTGTGAGCCCAAGATTCCCCCCCCCCCCCAGCAGAGCCATGGGCAGAAATTAAAACCCTGGTTCCCATTGGTCAGTCCTGTCTATCCCAACCCCCCCCCCCCCGATTCTCTTCCCCCGCAGCTGTCCGGACCCTTCCCCAGCTGATTCTCCCCCTCACCAGGTCAGGGACTCACAGGGCTCTGCAGTGCCATCCCCCGCCTGCCGTGGGGGCAGGACCCGGGGCATGGGCAGGGAAAAGGAGCCAGGGAGGGGACTGGGACAGGAAGTGGGGGGGGGGACCCAGGGCAGGGAAAGGAGCCAGGGAGGGGACTGGGACAGGAAGGGGGTGGGGACCCAGGGCAGGAAAAGGAGCCAGGGAGGGGACCGGGACAGGAAGCGGGGGGGGGACCCAGGGCAGGAAAAGGAGCCCGGGAGGGGACCGGGACAGGAAGCGGGGGGGGGGACCCAGGGCAGGGAAAGGAGCCCGGGAGGGGACCGGGACAGGAAGCGGGGGGGGGACCCAGGGCAGGGAAAGGAGCCCGGGAGGGGACCGGGACAGGAAGTGGGGGGGACCCAGGGCAGGGAAAGGAGCCCGGGAGGGGACCGGGACAGGAAGCGGGGGGGGGACCCAGGGCAGGAAAAGGAGCCCGGGAGGGGACTGGGACAGGAAGTGGGGGGGGGACCCAGGGCAGGAAAAGGAGCCCGGGAGGGGACTGGGACAGGAAGTGTGGGGGGGGGGGGACCCAGGGCAGGAAAAGGAGCCCGGGAGGGGACTGGGACAGGAAGTGGGGGGGGGACCCAGGGCAGGAAAAGGAGCCCGGGAGGGGACTGGGACAGGAAGTGTGGGGGGGGGGGACCCAGGGCAGGAAAAGGAGCCCGGGAGGGGACTGGGACAGGAAGGGGGGGGGAGCCAGGGCAGGGAAAAGGAGCCCGGCAGGGGACTGGGACAGGAAGGGGGGGGACCCAGGGCAGGGACAGGAAGTGGGGGGTGGGGAGAGCCTGGGAGACCCGGGATAGGGACGGGGGAGGGGCGCTTTGCAATTTGGTACTCCCCCCCAGGCAGCAACCTGAGCAGAGCTCTGCAGAGGAGGGCCAAATACCACCCCCCGCCACCCCAGCAGAGCGGGGCCCAGATCTGACCCCCAGCCCAGCCAGGGAGCCCAGCCTCACCCTCCTCTCCCTGCTCCCCACGCTGGCTCCACTGGCTGCTCCACCCATGGGCCCCCAGCTCTCCCCACCCTCCAGGGTTTCACTTCCCCCCCTCCTCGCCAGCCCCCGCTGAGCTAGGCTGGCCCCGCCCCGCAGGGGAGAGGAGGTGTCGGGGTCCCCGCCCCGCTGCAGGTATCCACAGGACAGGCCTGTAGGGGCTCGCCGGCATACAGCCCCATGCGCTGCCATGCAAACACGGTAACAGCCACAGATGCACCAACACAGGCTAACATACAGGCACTCACGTGTACCCGCACACACACTGACACGCTAAGGGACGTGTCAAACACGCGCTGACACAGACGCACTAACACAAGCACATGCCAACATGCCAGAACATGTGTACATGCAACCACCCCACATGCACTGCCACGGCTTAGTGCACAAACGTGTGTGCCGAACATACCTGCAGTGACACACATCAGCAGCACACACACGCACTGACACACACGCACAGATATCGCACAAATGCTTGTGCTAACCTACACGCCTACATGGATGGACACAGGAACATGCACCAACACACAAGGACACGCCAGCCCCACACCTGGGTGTGTGGCCCCCCCCAACAGGGCTTGGCAGGAGAACACGTGCTAACACGCACCGACACAGAGGGGACGTGTCGCCGTGTGGTCCCGGGGTGCAGTGTGTGGGGGTGACGTCACCACGCGAGGTCGCGAGGTCACCACCCCGCCTGACCCTGGCGTTGCTTTGGCCTGGCGTGATGTCATCACGTGTGGCCAAGACCTCGCCGGATACACTGTGATGTCACAGCGCCTAACTGTGACATCACCAGATCTGTCACGATGGCGTTGTGGGTGGCCGTGATGTCACCGCAGAAGGTGGTGATGTCACTACGTCTGATTATGACATCATCAGATCTGGCCTGATGTCATGCTGCCGCCCCTGGGG
Organism: Emydoidea blandingii; assembly: GCA_036785055.1. Lineage (NCBI taxonomy): Eukaryota > Metazoa > Chordata > Testudines > Emydidae > Emydoidea > Emydoidea blandingii. Next base: position 22,495,420 of record JAXIVB010000013.1, read on the forward strand.
GGCGCTCCTGCCAGCACGTCCTGCTTCTCTATGCTGCCTCCTGCCCCGGGCCGCTCTAGCCGCCCGGCTCGGCTCGGCTCGTCTGCCCTGGGGGGAGGGGCCGGTCGCGCCGCCGCTCTCTGTGGTCGCGAACCCGGAAGTTGGCCGCTCTACCCATCGCATCTCGTATGCTCCGAGTCCTCCGAGCCTCTTCGCGGCGCTGTGCGACACCTGCATTTGCGGCCGGGCCGGGCGCGCTTTACGGCCGGAGGGGCCGCCCGTGGCCGGCGGCATTCGCGACAGCGGGGAGGAGGCGGGGGCGCTTTACAGCCGCGGGGGAGGTGGGGGTGGGGATGGGGATGGGTAGGAGGAGGGGGGGCAATGGGGGGAGGGGATGGAAGGGGCTGGCGGGTTGGAGGGGCGGGGCGATGTGGTGGAAGGGGCGGGGCGATGGGGGGTGGGGATGAGGATGGGTAGGAGGAGGGGGGCAATGGGGGGAGGGGCGATGTGGTGGAGGGGGTGGAGCAATGGGGGAGGGGCGGGGCGATGTGGTGGAGGGGGTGGAGCAATGGGGGAGGGGTGGGGTGATGTGAAAGGGGCGGGGCGATGTGGTGGAGGGGGTGGAGCAATGGGGGAGGGGCGGGGCGATGTGGTGGAGGGGGTGGACCAATGGGGGAGGGGTGGGGTGATGTGAAAGGGGCGGGGCGATGTGGTGGAGGGGGTGGAGCAATGGGGGAGGGGCGGGGCGATGTGGTGGAGGGGGTGGAGCAATGGGGGAGGGGCGGGGTGATGTGAAAGGGGCGGGGCGATGTGGTGGAGGGGGGTGGGGTAATGGGGGGAGGGGCGAGGGACTGCAGCCCCCTTGTGACCCCAGCGTGTCCCCGCAGGGGGCGGGACGATGCCCCTGGAGGTGCCTTGGCCCTTCCCACCGGCCCCGCGGCTGCCCTGGACCCTGGCCAGTCGCCTGATCACCGGCCTGGTGGGCACCTACAGCTGCTTCTGGACGAGTGAGTGCTGGGCCCCCCCCAGACCCACACACTGACCCCCCACCCTGAGCTCCCCCTTGCCTTGCACCCCCTCCACCCCAGGCCCCCCCATCCTGCATCCCCCCCCGCCCTGAGCTCCCCCCCATCCTGCACCCCCCCGCCCCAGGCTCCCCCGGACCCACACACTGCCCCCCCACCCTGAGCCCCCCTGCCCTGCACCTCCCACCGCACCCCCGCCCTGCTTCCCAGACCCACGCACTGCCCCTCCACCCCGAGCTCTCCCCTGCCCTCCACTGTCCTGCTCCTGTGCCCCAATCATCCAGGCCACTGGGGGTGGGGGAGCCCAGCACGGGTCTCCCCTGGCTGCTCCCCCCACATCTAAGTTGCGCCCCCTCCCCGCAGGGCGCATGAACCGTCTGCGGGTCCATAACAAGGAGGTTCTGTACGATTTGGTCGAGCGGCGCCAGCCCGGCACCCCCCTCATCACCGTGTCCAACCACCAGTCCTGCATGGATGACCCCCACCTCTGGGGTAGGCGCTGGGTGCAGGGGGCCCCATCTCTGGGGGGACCCCTGGAGAGTGTGGCTGGGAGGGGGATTTTGCATTCTAGGGGCAGGGGGGGCAGAGACCCTTTTGTCAGGGTAGGGGGGCTGGTTCTCGGTGTTATTCCTGCCCCCCCCCCCGGAGCAGCCCGTGGAGAGAACAGACCCCTCCCCCACGTCAGTTATCTCCCTGGGGGGGGGTCTGGCTGAGATTCCCCCAGTAATTGTTCTCCCCTGCCCCCAATTTCCAGGTATATTGAAGCTTCGGCACGTCTGGAACGTGAAGAAGATGCGCTGGTGAGTGTGGGGCTGTATGAGGGGAGTTTGTGGGGAACCCCTCCCCATCAGTCGTCCCCATAACCTCCCTGAAGGGGCCCTCACCCACTACATCGGGGGCCCACATTGTGCTGGAGGGTCCGAGGCAGGCCGGCCTACAGGGGTTCCCCACCCCGCTGCCTTCTGTCCAGTGGGGGAGGGGCCAGCAGTGCTGCGGAGGGATTGTGGTTCTCCCCCCCCCCCCCATTTATGTGTTATCTGCTCCCCTCTCAGGACCCCCACGGCCGCTGACATCTGCTTCACCCGAGAGTTGCACTCGCGCTTCTTCAGCCTGGGCCAGTGCGTCCCCGTGTGCCGAGGTGAGGGTGGCAGGCGGAGGGGCTGGCCTGGGGGGGCACATGGGGCTGGGCCAGGGGAGTTGGGAGATACATGTGGGAGAGAGGACTGGGGGGGAGGGATAGCTCAGTGGTTTGAGCATTGGCCTGTTAAACCCAGGGTTGTGAGTTCAATCCCTGAGGGGGCCACTTAGGGATCTGGGGCAAAAGCAGAACTTGGTCCTGCTAGTGAATCATAGAATCATAGAATATCAGGGTTGGAAGGGACCTCAGGAGGTCATCTAGTCCAACCCCCTGCTCAAAGCAGGACCAATTCCCAACTAAATCATCCCAGCCAGGGCTTTGTCAAGCCGGGCCTTAAAAACCTCCAAGGAAGGAGACTCCACCACCTCCCTAGGTAACGCATTCCAGTGCTTCACCACCCTCCTAGTGAAATAGTGTTTCCTAATATCCAACCTAGACCTCCCCCACTGCAACTTGAGACCATTGCTCCTTGTTCTGTCATCTGCCACCACTGAGAACAGCCGAGTTCCATCCTCTTTGGAACCCCCCTTCAGGTAGTTGAAGGCTGCTATCAAATCCCCCCTCATTCTTCTCTTCTGCAGACTAAACAATCCCAGTTCCCTCAGCCTCTCCTCATAAGTCATGCGCTCCAGACCCCTAATCATTTTTGTTGCCCTCCGCTGGACTCTTTCCAATTTTTCCACATCCTTCTTGTAGTGTGGGGCCCAAAACTGGACACAGTACTCCAGATGAGGCCTCACCAATGTCGAATAAAGGGGAACGATCATGTCCCTCGATCTGCTGGCAATGCCCCTACTTATACAGCCCAAAATGCCGTTAGCCTTCTTGGCAACAAGAGCACACTGTTGACTCATATCCAGCTTCTCGTCCACTGTGACCCCTAGGTCCTTTTCTGCAGAACTGCTACCTAGCCATTCGGTCCCTAGTCTGTAGCTGTGCATGGGATTCTTCCATCCTAAGTGCAGGACTCTGCACTTGTCCTTGTTGAACCTCATCAGGTTTCTTTTGGCCCAATCCTCTAATTTGTCTAGGTCCCTCTGTATCCGATCCCTACCCTCTAGTGTATCTACCACGCCTCCTAGTTTAGTGTCATCGGCAAACTTGCTGAGAGTGCAGTCCACACCATCCTCCAGATCATTAATAAAGGTATTAAACAAAACCGGCCCCAGGACCGACCCTTGGGGCACTCCGCTTGAAACTGGCTGCCAACTAGACATCGAGCCATTGATCACTACCCGTTGAGCCCGACGATCTAGCCAGCTTTCTATCCACCTTACAGTCCATTCATCCAGCCCATACTTCTTTAACTTGGCAGCAAGAATACTGTGGGAGACCGTATCAAAAGCTTTGCTAAAGTCAAGGAATAACACATCCACTGCTTTCCCCTCATCCACAGAGCCAGTTATCTCATCATAGAAGGCAATTAGGTTAGTCAGGCACGACTTCCCCTTGGTGAATCCATGCTGACTGTTCCTGATCACTTTCCTCTCCTCTAAGTGTTTCATAATTGATTCCTTGAGGACCTGCTCCATGATTTTTCCAGGGACTGAGGTGAGGCTGACTGGCCTGTAGTTCCCCGGATCCTCCTTCTTCCCTTTTTTAAAGATGGGCACTACATTAGCCTTTTTCCAGTCATCCGGGACCTCCCCCGATCGCCATGAGTTTTCAAAAATAATGGCTAATGGCTCTGCAATCTCATCCGCCAACTCCTTTAGCACCCTCGGATGCAGCGCATCCGGCCCCATGGACTTGTGCACGTCCAGTTTTTCTAAATAGTCCCGAACCACTTCTTTCTCCACAGAGGGCTGGTCACCTTCTCCCCATATTGTGCTGCCCAGTGCAGCAGTCTGGGAGCTGACCTTGTTTGTGAAGACAGAGGGAAAAAAATAATTGAGTACATTAGCTTTTTCCACATCCTCGGTCACTAGGTTGCCTCCCTCATTCAGTAAGGGGCCCACACTTTCCTTGACTTTCTTCTTGTTGCTAACGTACCTGAAGAAACCCTTCTTGTTACTCTTAACATCTCTTGCTAGCTGCAACTCCAAGTGTGATTTGGCCTTCCTGATTTCACTCCTGCATGCCTGAGCAATATTTTTATACTCCTCCCTGGTCATTTGTCCAATCTTCCACTTCTTGTAAGCTTCTTCTTTGCGTTTAAGATCAGCAAGGATTTCACTGTTTAGCCAAGCTGGTCGCCTGCCATATTTACTATTCTTTCTACACATTGGGATGGTTTGTTCCTGCAACCGCAATAAGGATTCTTTAAAATACAGCCAGCTCTCCTGGACTCCTTTCCCCCTCATGTTATTCTCCCAGGGGATCCTGCCCATCTGTTCCCTGAGGGAGTCAAAGTCTGCTTTTCTGAAGTCCAGGGTCCGTATCCTGCTGCTCTCCTTTCTTCCTTGTGTCAGGATCCTGAACTCGACCATCTCATGGTCACTGCCTCCCAGGTTCCCATCCACTTTTGCTTCCCCTACTAATTCTTCCCTGTTTGTGAGCAGCAGGTCAAGAAAAGCTCTGCCCCTAGTTGGTTCCTCCAGCACTTGCACCAGGAAATTGTCCCCTACACTTTCCAAAAACTTCCTGGATTGTCTGTGCACCGCTGTATTGCTCTCCCAGCAGATATCAGGGTGATTAAAGTCTCCCATGAGAACCAGGGCCTGCGATCTAGCAACTTCTGCTAGTTGCCAGAAGAAAGCCTCGTCCACCTCATCCCCCTGGTCTGGTGGTCTATAGCAGACTCCGACCACGACATCACCCTTGTTGCTCACACTTCTCAACTTTATCCAGAGACACTCAGGTTTTTCTGCAGTTTCATACCGGAGCTCTGAGCAGTCATACTCCTCTCTTACATACAACGCAACTCCCCCACCTTTTCTGCCCTGCCTGTCCTTCCTGAACAGTTTATATCCATCCATGATAGTACTCCAGTCATGTGAGTTATCCCACCAAGTCTCTGTTATTCCAATCGCATCATAGTTCCCTGACTGTGCCAGGACTTCCAGTTCTCCCTGCTTGTTTCCCAGGCTTCTTGCATTTGTGTATAGGCACTTAAGATAACTCACTGATCGTCCCTCTTTCTCAGTATGAGACAGGAGTCCTCCCCTCTTGCGCTCTCCTGCTTGTGCTTCCTCCCAGGATCCCATTTCCCCACTTACCTCAGGGCTTTGGTCTCCTTCCCCCGGTGAACCTAGTTTAAAGCCCTCCTCACTAGGTTAGCCAGCCTGCTGGCGAAGATGCTCTTCCCTCCCTTCGTTAGGTGAAGCCCATCCCTGCCCAGCACTCCTCCTTCTTGGAACACCATCCCATGGTCGAAGAATCCAAAGCCTTCTCTCCGACACCACCTGCGTAGCCATTCGTTGACTTCCACGATTCGACGGTCTCTACCCAGGCCTTTTCCTTGCACAGGGAGGATGGACGAGAACACCACTTGCGCCTCAAACTCCTTTATCCTTCTTCCCAGAGCCACGTAGTCTGCAGTGATCCGCTCAAGGTCATTCTTGGCAGTATCATTGGTGCCCACGTGGAGAAGCAGGAAGGGGTAGCGATCCAAGGGCTTGATGAGTCTCGGCAGTCTCTCCGTCACATCGTGTATCCTAGCTCCTGGCAAGCAGCAGACCTCTCGGTTTTCCCGGTCGGGGCGGCAGATAGATGACTCAGTCCCCCTGAGGAGGGAGTCCCCGACCACCACCACCCTCCTCCTCCTCTTGGGAGTGGTGGTCGTGGAACCCCCATCCCTAGGACAGTGCATCTTTTGCCTTCCAATCGGTGGAGTCTCCTTCTGCTCCCTTCCCTCAGATGGGTCATCTACTCCACTCTCCGCATTAGTACCCGTAGAGAGAACATGGAAACGATTGCTCACCTGTATCTCCATTGCTGGTACATGGACGCTCCTCTTTCTCCTTCTGGAGGTCACATGCTGCCAAACTTCTTCATCATCCGTCTGTCCCTGCTGCGCCTGCTCTGAATCTTCAGAACATTGTGGCCGTAGAAGCTTCTCCTGACGTCTGTCCAGGAAATCTTCATTTTCCCTTATGCAACGCAGAGTCGATACTCGTTTCTCCAGACCTCGAACCTTCTCTTCCAATATGGAGACCAGCTTGCACTTTGTACAGACAAAGTCGCTTCTGTCCTGTGGAAGAAAGACAAACATGGCACAACCTGTGCAGGTTACAACAACTGATCGCTCACCTTCCATATCCCTGTCCTCTTAAGAGCTTCCTCGGCTGTTGCAAGAACTACTCAGAGAAACCTGCAGATGAAAGCCTCAGTGAGCTCCCCCCGGGCGAGCTCCCAGGCAAACTCCCTCTGTTAGCCTCTGCTGTTCGCCGCTCAGCTGGTTCGCTGCTGACTGCCCTTATATACCAGTCAGGCCCACCTGGAACAAAGCACTCCCAATTCACACTTTTCAAACAAACAAGCAAGCAGTCAAGCACACGGTCAAACTGACAAACTGTCCCAGCAACAGACACTTAGATACTCACCAACACAGCCCCCCTAATGCAGCACTTAGCGTACCTCCTCTCGGACAGCTCCCAGGCAAACTCCCTCTGTTAGCCTCTGCTGTTCGCCGCTCGAAGGCAGGGGGCTGGACTCGATGACCTTTCAAGGTCCCTTCCAGTTCTAGGAGATAGGATATCTCCATTAATTTATTTATTTTATTTAGACTGGGCGAGGGGGAGAGGGGGATATGGGGTGGTGGTGGCTGGGGTCACATGGGACGCTGAGGCACCCGGGGGCAGGAGTTGGAGCGGAAGAGGCTAAGGGGAAAATGTGGGGGTGAGGGGGCTGTGGCAGGGGCCGGAGCAGGGTGGGGGGACCGGCTGAGGGGGGGAGGGGGGGACCTGTGGGCCAGGGGCTAATGGCACTGCCCCCCCAGGGGATGGCGTCTATCAGAAGGGGATGGATTTCATCCTGGAGAAGCTCAACCGCGGGGACTGGGTGCACATCTTCCCTGAGGGTAACTCCGGGCAGGGGCCGTGGGGGAGGAGCTGGGCACAGCCCCTTGGGGCGTGCTCATTTTGGGGGAGAACAGCATTGGGGGTAGTGGGGGGCGAGGGGTAGGACTGTGCTGCACGGGGGGGGGGGGGGGGTGAGGGGCACTGCAGAATAGCCGGCCCAGCCAGTCATGGGGGGGTGGAGGAGCCCTGATTGGGGCCCAACCACGGTTGTTGGGGGGGCCATCAGGGGGTCTCCTTGTGTCTCCCAACCCACCTCTCTCTTCTCACTCCCAGGCAAGGTGAACATGAGCCAGGAATTCATGCGCTTCAAGTGGGGTGAGTGCATGGGGGGAAGGGGAGTGGGGAAGGGGGGGGGCTGCCCTTTCTAACCCCTCCTCTCTCTGCCCCCCAGGGATCGGGCGACTCCTGGCCGAGTGCCGGCAGCACCCCGTCATCCTGCCCCTCTGGCACGTCGGTGAGGCTTTGCTGGGCCCCCCAAATCTCCTGTCAGCCAAGGGGAAGGGGGGCTGCTAGCAGGGGGGATATGGTGGGGGGGGTTGGAGAGCATGGTGCAGTGGGGTCATTAGCTGGGGGCGGTAGTTAGCTGGGAGCATGGGGCTGAGAGGGCCGTGGCTGATTGGGGGAGGGGGGCATGGGGAGCGTGGGGCTGGGGGGGCGGTGGTTAGCTGGGGGAGGGGGGCATGGGGAGCGTGGGGCTGGGGGGCGGTGGTTAGCTGGGGGAGGGGGGCATGGGGAGCGTGGGGCTGGGGGGGCAGTGGTTAGCTGGGGGAGGGGGGCATGGGGAGCGTGGGGCTGGGGGGGTAGTGGTTAGCTGGGGGAGGGGGGCATGGGGAGTGTGGGTCTGGGTGAGCCGGGTTAGGTGGATAACCTGCAGGGGGAGTGGGGGGGATTGGAGTCCCCCCCCACGTCTCTAACATTCTCCCCCCCAGGTCTGAACGATGTGCTGCCCAACACCCCCCCGTATGTGCCCCGTGTCGGCCAGGTGGGTATTGGGCTGCCTGCTGGGGGTGTGCGGAGTGGAGCCCTTTCCCCGCCCACTGCACTGGGTAGGCCCTATGTAAACATCAGCTGGCGGGGAGGGGGGGGGTGTCGGAGGTTGGGAGCTCCCTGCCATGGGTCGGGAGGCAGGGGGGTGGCTCTTCACGCTGGGGGGTGGGTTTGGGGGGAGGGGGCAGGGGCAGCAGCAGGGTCCCCACTCACCCTCGTGTCCCCCCCCCAGCGGATCACTGTTCTCATCGGGAAACCATTCAGCGTCCGGCCCGTGCTGGAGCGTCTCCAGGCTGAGAACAAGTCAGCGGTGAGCTGGGGGGCCATGGGGGGGCCCTGTGTTTGTGTGGGGTGCAGGGAGTGACCCATGGGGAGGGGGATAGTGACCAGCTGGGGGAGACCTGGTGAGTCTGGGGGGCAGTGTCTTGGGTGTGGGGGCGTGTCTGGGTGTGGGGCAGTGTGTCTGGGGGGCGTGTCTGGCGGGCGGGGTGTGGGGGTGTCTGGGGGTGTGGGTGTGTCTGGGAGCCCTGACCCCCCCGTTCCCCCCCAGGTGGAGATGCGCAAGGCGCTGACGGATTTCATCCAGGGCGAGATCCAGGCGCTGAAGGGCCAGGCCGAGCGGCTGCATCAGACGTTCCAGTGGCAGAGATAGCCGTGGGGGGGTGGCTGGCCTCCCTGCCCCACAGCTGTGCTCCACATGCACGCTGGCCCCTCCCCTCTTCCCCACATGCTGGCGGGCCGGCCACTCCCGCCTGACACTTCTGCCCCACATGCCGGCGGGCCGCTCCCCTCTGCCCCACACGTCAGCAGGCCGGCCGGCCCATCTTCCCCGCCCCACTCACTAGCAGGCTGGCACCTCCCTGCCCGACACCTCTGCCCCACATGCCAGCCGGCTGGCCCATTGCCCCCTCCCCCCCCGCCCCACTCACCGGCAGGCCGGCCCCTCCCAATCTGACACCTCTGCCCCACATGCTGGCTCCTCTCCTCTGCCTCACATGCCAGCCAGCTGGCCCATTCCCTGCCCCACTCGCTGGCTGACCGGCCCATCCCCGCCCCCCGTGACAGGAGATTGCCCCATTGCTGGGGCTGCCCCTCACCCACCATGGGGCAGGGGCTGGCTGAGCAGCCCACATCTGGGAACCGCCTGGAAGCCATTGGAGCCTCCTGTCCCCCTGGACTCTTCCTGTGGCCCCCCCGGACCCTACCGGTGAAGGCCTTACAAAGGGGGGGCAGCCCCTGAGGGGCTGCTGGCCACACCCCATCCAAGCTGTGGGGGCCCTGCTGGGTCAGGCTGGATTGGAAGGGGTGTTTCCTCCTGGGGGGGGAAATACCCCCACCCCCCGACATGCATGGGGGTCAAAGTGGGCTGCTGGCTCAACTCCCCTAAATCATGCAGAAAGACAATGACTTGCATGAGTCAGGATAGGGGGCCCCCCAGCACCCCCCTTCTCCTGCTCCCTGCAGTCCCTGGCACCCAGCCCTCCCCCCCCCCCCCCATTTTTTTTACTCTGGACTTTTCCAATAAAGGATTTTAACCCTGATGTCGGAGTGGAGACTGTCCCAGGGCTGGGGGGTGGCAGAGGGGGCTGGGGTAATGGGGGGCTGAGGGTGGGGGAGCTTGGTGTCCGGCTTAAGGGGGGAGGGATCTGGGTCAGGACAGGGGCTGCCCTCCTGCCCCTTCCCTCAGCCACCCCCCAGCGCCCAGGCTGGAGGCGAGACCTGGCTCTGGTGAGCGCCGGCTTAGCCAGCTGGTCCAGCAGCCGTGGGGGGCAGCCGCCCCGGCGCACGGCAGGCCTGCTCCAGCCGAGGCAGGGACGGGGCGCTGGTGGTGGGGGGGGCGGGAGGAGAAGCCGGCAGAGCTGGTGGGCACCGTGCTGGCCGGAACGCGGCTGGGGACTGCGAGCCGGCTCCGCCCCCCCGTGTTTGTAGCACCCCGTGGCTGTGACTCGGTTTCCCCACCCCTGGGTGTGCAGGGGTTCAAGTCTCCCTGTGATGGGGGGTTGGGGCCTGACCCCCAAGTAACCCTGGGGGCTGAGCTGCTGGGTCCTTCCCCTGTGGGGCCCTGGGGGAGCAGCCCCCAACATCCCCTCTCCTGGGGGGCAGCCCCCCAACATCCCCTGGGGGGTAACGGGGCGCTGCCATTGGCTGGCTCTCCGCTTCCCCGCCCTCTGATTGGTCGCCGTCGGCGCGGCCCGCGCTGTGATTGGCGGGGTGGGGCGGCCATTGCTGTGATAGGCGTAGCGGGGCAGGGCAGCCCGCGCTGTGATTGGCAGGAGGGGTCAAGGGGCGGGGCGGCGGCAGTGGCCAAGGCCCGGTGGCGGACGCGGGTGGGGACAGTGCCCAAGATGGCGGCGGCGCAGCTGGTGCTCGCGGGGCTGGTGCTGGGGGCGGCGCGCGCCGAGCGGGTCCCGCTGCTGGGCTGGTCCGGCCACAGGTGGGGGCGGGGCGGGGGCAGTGAGGGGGGGTCACTGCCGGGGGGGGCGGGGCCGGGCGGGGGGGGGCACTGCTGGGGGGGCCGGGCAGGGGCAGTGAGGGGGGGGTCTCTGCCTGGGGGGGGCGGGGCCGGGCGGGGGGGGGGCACTGCTGGGGGGGGCCGGGCAGGGGCCGGGCGGGGGGGGGCACTGCTGGGGGGGCCGGGCAGGGGCAGTGAGGGGGGGGCACTGCTGGGGGGGGCGGGGGCAGTGAGGGGGGGCACTGCTGGGGGGGCGGGGGCAGTGAGGGGGGGTCTCTGCCGGGGGGGGCGGGGCGGGGGGGGGTCACTGCTGGGGGGGTGGGGCGGCGCTGTCACCCTCTGACCCCCCCTGTGCCCCCCCAGCTCCCTCTGGCCCCCCCTGGCCGACAGCTACGAGGGACACGTGGTCGGCGCGGCCCAGCTGAGCGCGCTCCTCGCCCCCGCGCTGGAGCGGGGCCCCCGCAACGTCCTGCTCTTCCTGCAGGAGCGGGTGAGACCCCAGCGCAGCCGGGCCCCCCTGGCCCCCCCATCCCACCAGCCCCCCCTATGCCTCTTCCTTCCCGGTCCTGTCCTCCCAGCCCCCCCCGCCTCTTCCTCCCCAGTCCTGTCCCCCCTGTCTTCTCTCCCCCCCCGCCTGGCCTCTGGGTCCCCTCGGCCCCCCCATGTCTCTTCCTCCCCAGTCCTCTCCCCCCTGTCTCCTCTCCCCCCCCCGCCCGGCCTCTGGGTCCCCTCGGCCCCCCCATGTCTCTTCCTCCCCAGTCCTGTTCCCCCTGTCTCTCCCAGCCCCCCCGCCTCTTCCTCCCCAGTCCTGTCCCCCCTGTCTCCTCTCCCCCCCCCGCCTGGCCTCTGGGTCCCCTCGGCCCCCCCATGTCTCTTCCTCCCCAGTCCTGTCCCCCCTGCCCCTCCCAGCCCCCCCGCCTCTTCCCTCCCCGGTCCTGTCCCCCCGTCTCTTCCCCCCCTGCCCGGCCTCTGGGTCCCCTCGGCCCCCCCATGTCTCTTCCCCCACCTCTTCCCCCCCATCTGGGCCCCCCGGCCCCCCCGATCCCAGCCCCCCTGCCTTCCCCCCCAAGCCGGGCCCCTCCTGGCCCCTGGGCACCCCTTCCTCTTTCCCCCCACTGGCCTCTGGGCTCCCCAGCACAGCCCCCCCATGTCTTCTCTGCCCGGCCTCTGGGCCCCCTAGTACAGCTGGCCCCCCGTGTCCTTGGAGAGGCCCTGCCTGGCCTCTGCCCTCCCCCTCCCCCCACATACAGCCGCCCCCCATGCCCAAGTGGGCAATGGCGGCTCAGGAGCACCGTGGAAAGGGATCTGGGGATGTCAGTGGATCACAAGCGAAATATGAGTCAATGAGGCTACACTGGGGGGGAGCCAACATCATGCTGGGCTGTGTCAGCAGGAGTGTCGCAGGCCAGACACCAGTAGTGATTCTGCTCCCGCTCACAAGGCCCCGGCGGCAGGCCTGTGTCCAGAGCTGGGCCCCGCAGTTCAGGAAAGACCTGGGCAAACTGGAGACCGTCCAGAGAGCAAAACACGGATCCGAGGGCTAGAAAACATGGCGCTATGAGGGAAGACTGAAGCCCCTGGGTTTGTTTAGTGTGGAGAAGAGAGGCCTTGGGGGGGGCTGTTAGGAAAACTTCCTGTCAGGGTGGCTAAGCGCTGGAACAAATCACACCCGGGGGGGCTGTGGTATCTCCCTCAGGGGAGAATTTTAAAAGCAGGTTGGACAAACCCTTGTCAGGGATGGGCTGGATGATCCTTAGTCCTGCCATAAGTGCAGGGGACCGGACTAGAGACCCCTCGAGGTCCCTTCCAGTCCTATGATTCTATGTCCCCCTGTGGGGGTCCCCTTACCTGGCCTCTGGGCCCCCTGAAATACAGGGAGCCCTACAAGGTCCAAGGGGGTCCCCCCTGCCTGGCCTCTGGGCCCCCCAAATACCCTTTGGCCCTAAAGATTCCCATCTTCCTGCCCCAGTGAACCCCACAACACCCCTGTCCCCCAAGTACCTCTGCCTTCTACTGTCCCCCCCACAATGCACTTACCTGTCTTGCTCCTACCCCGCTGTGCTCGTGGGGCTCAGCCTGGGGGTTCTGGCCCTGGGCAGCAGCTGGGTGCTTCCGCCTGTTGCCAGGTGGGTTGGGGGTCTGTGGGGGAGCCTCCCGACTGCTGGGGTGTCTGGGGTCCCCAGCTCCCTGGGAGTTATGGGGGCAATTACCTTGGCGGGGGGCAGCCCCACAGGGCTCCCAGAATCCAGCCTGGGCCCTTTCACTGGGGGGGCGGGAGGGGGAGGAGGTTGCTCCTGCTTGTCCCCTCCCCTCACAGCCCCTCTGTAAGGGGAAATGAGCCCAGCCCGCGCGCGCGCCCCCCCGTCATGTGATCAGTGACTGATCTCCCTGTGAGATTCCAGCTTCTGTGCTGCCCCCCTCCCCCCGATAATACATGTATCATGCCCAATGGGAGGGAGCTGGGCCTGGGGGGGCCTCAAATCACCCCCCATTAATGCCCTCTTGCCCCCCTGCCCAGCTCAGCCTGGAGGATTTCACAGCGTATGGGGGGGTCTTCGGCAACAAGCCCGACAGCGCTTTCCCCAGCCTGGAGGTGAGCAAGGGGGGCCCGGACAGAGCTGGTGGGGCTGGGAGGGGGATAGGTGGCAGGGGCCGTTGCTCAGGAGTGAGAGGCCGTGATGGGGCTGTGGGTTGGGGGTGAGGGGCTGTGGGTTGGGGGGTGGCAGGTGCTGCAGGGTGGGGTAAGGGGCCCTGATGGGGCTGTGGGTCGGGGATGAGGGGCTGTGGGTCAGGTGCCTGTCTCTAACTCTTCCCTCCCACACACACAGAGCGCCCTGGCGGGGGCCCCTTCAACCCTGGTGCTCCCAGCCGTGCAGGGGGCGGCGGCCGCCGGCGTCTTGGGGCTGCTGAAAGAGAAGCTGGGGCTGAGCCCCCTGCATGTGGAGCCGGGCACCCTGAGGGAGCTTCGCCTCAACGCCAGCCTGCCCGCCCTGCTGCTGGTGCGGCTGCCCTACACCGCTGGGTACGTGCCCCATGTCCCGGCCTGGCCTGGCCTGGCCTGCCCGCCCTGCTGCTGGTGCGGCTGCCCTACACCGCTGGGTACGTGCCCCATGTCCCCCCCTGGCCTGGCCTGCCCGCCCTGCTGCTGGTACGGCTGCCCTACACCGCTGGGTACGTGCCCCATGTCCCCGCCTGGCCTGGCCACCCTGCTGCTGGGTACATGCCCCATGTCCCCCCCTGGCCTGGCCTGGCCACCCTGCTGCTGGTGCGGCTGCCCTACACCGCTGGGTACGTGCCCCATGTCCCCCCCACGGCCTGGCCTGCCCGCCCCTGCTACTGGGTACGTGCCTCGTCTTCTCCTCACCCCCCCACCCCCCCCCATGACCTGGCCTGCCCGCCCTGCTGCTGGTCCAGCTGCCCCATGTCCACCCCACGGCCTGCCCTGCACTACCCAGGTCTGTGGCCGTGGCTCTGGGTTCACCCCTTGGAGAGTGGGGGGCTGGAGACGCTGTGATTGGCTGGTCTGCGGGAATGTGGGGCTGGAGGTCCCGGCATGGGGCCCACATGGGGGGGGGGTGCCCTCTGGCACCTTCCCCTGATGTGCTTCTCTTCATCTCCAGCTCCAGCCTCATGGCCCCCAAGGAGGTGCTGATGAGCAACGGTGAGTCTGGCTCCCCAGGGCCCCTCCCCTACCCCGATCCTGGGTCCTCTGCCCCCCATGGCTGGGTCTCCCAGCCACCCTTCGTACCCAGGGACCCTCCCCCCATTGCTGGGTGCTCCTCATTTTCCCCCCTGAAGTGCCTCGATTGGTGTGGGGAGTATCCCCTCCACAGCCCCTGGGGTAGGGTGGGTCAGTGTTTGGGGGCTGGCTGAGGGGTTAGCTGGGGAGGCAGTGGGGCCGTGGGGCAGTGCTGTTAACCCCTGATGTGTCTGCCCCAGATGAGATCATTGGGCAGGTGCTCAGCGCCTTGAAGGAGGAGGACGTGCCCTACACGGCGCTGCTGACGGCCGGAGCCCCCTCACGGGTACATCTCTTCTCTCTTTCCTGCCCCCCCCCCCCCAGCCAGGGGCCCCCTCAGGGGTACGTCCCCTCCCCTGGCCGGGGGTCCCCTCAGGGGTATGTCCCCCCCACTGACCCTCCTCCCCTGGCTGGGGGGCCCCTTGGGTACATGCCCATATCTGGTGCCCTGGCCATGCACCTCTCCTGGGTATGTCCCATTCACACTGACAACCCCCCCTCCCAGAGACCTGCCCTAACCCCTGAGCTGGGGCCCCCGGGTACTCCTCTCCACCCCCCCCCCACGCTGCCCCCCAGCTCTCACCCAGCCCTCTCCCCAGGTTCTCCGGGACGTCTCTGGGGTGGCCCCCGGGGGAGTGGGCCGCCAGCTGCTGCAGAAGCCAACCCCAGCATCAGCACAGCACCCCCCGGTGCGGTACCCCCTGACCGGTGAGCCCCGGATCCTCTTCTGGGCCCAGAACTTCTCCGTGGTCCAGGGCAGCAAGTGGGTCGACCTGACGTCTCAGACGTTCGGGGCTGAGGCCTCCGTTGATGTGAGCGGCTCATCCTGGAGCTCCAATGACTCCCGGTGAGAGTGGGGCTGCGGGTCGGGAGTGAGGGGCACTGCAGTGGTGGGGGGCTTAGGCTTGGGCTACCAGGGGGTGCGGGTCAGGAGTGAGGGACACAGGCAGAGCTGGGGGGACTGAGGGCTGGGCTACCAGGGGGTGCGAGTCAGGAGGGGCACTGGCAGAGCTGGGGGGAGCCCAGGGCTGGGCTGATAGGGGGCTGCTGGTTGGGAGTGTGGGGCACCACCGGGGTCACTGTCTCTGTCCCCCTATCCAGGCTGGTGCTGAAGTATGCGAATGTTCTTGGGTCCCCTCTGACTGCCACGTGAGTATTTGGGGGGCTGGCTAGGCCTGGGAGAGACGTGTGCTGTCTCCTGGGGGGTGTCACTACATTGACTGGGAGGCTCTGGGGGTGCTGGGATATGTCGGGAGGCTGGGGAGGGGGTAAGTGGTGGGAGGTTGCTGGTGTCTGTGGGGATCTGGCTGGATCACAGGGGATGGATCACTTGATGTTACCGGTTCTGTTATTCTCTGGGGCCCCTGGCACTCGCCACGGTTGGTGCTTTGGGCTGACTCAGTGTGGCTCTTCGTATGCTGACCCTTGGGGGTTTCTGGGGGTCTGTCTGGCCCTCGGGTGGCTTTGGGGGGCCTGGCTGAAGGCTCAGGGGGTTCTGGCTGGGGCATGTCTGGATGAGCCGTTCCCGCCCCTCCAGGTTCCACATGACCAGCCGGCGGTTTCCTGTCTCGGGCCGGGACTGGTTCCAGCTGAGCCGCCTGGAGCTGGCGACGCCCTCGGCCAGGCCCACTGTCTTCAACGCCTCGCAGGTGACGGCCCCCAGCAACTATTCCTGGCACTGCGCCCACCTCAGCAGCCTGCCGGGCTTCGGGGCCGGGCTTCGGGGCCACGGCCCCAGCCCCAGCTGGGGGGTGCTGCTCCAGGATGTGCAGGTACCGGCTGGGACGCCTGGGTTCTCTCCTGGCTCGGGGAGGGGCTCGGAGCCTGGCGCTCGGAGGGGGGGGCGGGGAGTGGCGGAGTGGTGCTCGGAGGGGGGGGGTGGGGGAGTGGCTGAATCTAACCGTTCCCCCCCTCCCCCCCCCCCCCCCAGCTGCAGGGGTTCAACGTGATGGGCCTGCAGTTCTCCTACGCCAGCGACTGCGCCGGGTTCTTCGCGCCGGGCACGTGGATGGGGCTGCTCACGGCCCTGCTGCTCGGCGCCATCTTCGCCTGCGGCCTCCACATGCTGCTAGGCCTCAAGACCATGGACCGCTTCGACGACCCCAAGGGGGCCACCATCGCCGTGCCCCAGGGCGAGTAGGGCAGGGCTGGGTCCTGCTCCCCCCGAGCTGGGACCCCCAGGCTCTGTGCGCGGGGGCCTAAGCTGTGCGCCTCCCCGGACCCTGCTCTCTCCCCCCTCCCCCCAGGCTCTGTGCACTGGGGCCCGTGCAGCCCCCCCACACTCTGCCCCAAGCTCCACACACAGCAGCTGAAGGGGGGGGGATCTAGACCCCCCCTTGCTCTCCTGTCTTCCCCCCGCAGCTGCTCTAACCCTGCCCCACCCCCGCTGGGGGCTGCTGCTTTATTTATTGGGGGCCCCTGGGCCCCCCCCTCCTATCCCCACAGCCCCTGAATAAATCGTGTCTGGGCCCAGCCGCTGTGTCCGTCTGTCTGTCCGGGGGTCGTAGGGGGCCGGGAAGGGCCTGGGACTTCTTTCTCTGGCGGAGGGAGCGGGGGTGGTATCTCGATTTGGACCTCAGTTGTGGCGGAAGGATCTAGGGTAGCTAGGGAGAGAATTAAACCTGGGACTTTGTTCTCTGGCGGACGGAGACAAGCTCATGCGGCGCAGAATAGGAACTCATTTATTGGGCGGAAGGATCTGGGACTGTTTCCCTTCGGGGGCGAAGGCTACGCTTCAATATTGAGCCGGGATTAGTTTTGTCGGCGGAGGGATGCGGTGTTTTGACGGGATGGCTGTCGGTACTCTATTTCTTGGAAAAAGAACAGGAGTACTTGTGGCACCTTAGAGACTAACAAATTTATTAGAGCATAAGCTTTCGTGGGCTACAACCCACTTCTTCCTTCTGAAATCTATTTCTTGGAGGAGGGTTCCCACCTCTGGCGGTGAAGAGACCCTGACCCGGAGTTTGCCTGCAGGCGGAGTGGGGCGTGTCAAGCGCCTTCGCCGGGACTCGTTTCCTGGCGGAGGGATCCGGGGGTGTGGTAGGTAGGCCCGGGACTCGTTTCCAGGCGGAGGGATCTGGGGCGGGCGGCGCTGCGGCCCAGCCTGGCTCCGCGCGGGGCGGGGGGAGGCGGCTCCGGACCCGCCGCCATGGACGAGGCCTACGACGTGATCGTGCTGGGTACCGGGCTGAGCGTGAGTCCGGGGGCGGGCTCCCCTTGCACCCCGGGGTGCGGGCCCCCCAATGCAACCCCCCCTTGCATCCCCAGAGCCCCCTTCCACCCCGGGGTGCGGGCCCCCAATGCAGCCCCCCTTGCACCCTCACTTGCACCCCGGGGTGCGGCATCTCCCGGTGCACCCCCCAGTGCAACTCCCCCAATGCAACCCCCCATTGCACCCCGGGGTGCGGCATCCCCCGGTGCACCCCCCCATTGCATCCCCAGAGCCCCCTTGCACCCCGGGGTGCGGGCCCCCAATGCAGCCCCCCTTACACCCTCCATTGCACCCCCGGGTGCAGCCCCCGGTGCACCCCCTATTGCACCCCCGGGTGTGTGACCCCCCCTACAGCCCCCGTATTGCAGCGTCCCAATGCAGCCCCCTGGTGCACCCCCGGGGCCCCCCCTTGAACCCTGGGGTGCGGGACCCCCCGCGGCCTCCCTATTGCACCCCTCAGTGCAACTCCCCCAATGCAACCTCCCATTGCACCCCCGGGTGTGGGACCCACCTGCAGCCCCCCATTGCATCCTCCCCAGTGCAAACCCCCCCATTTGCACCCCCAGGTGTGTGACCCTCTACAGCCCCCAAATTGCAGCCCCCCAGTGCAGCCCCCTGGTGCACCCCCAGGACCCCCCTTGCATTTTGGGGTGTGGGACCCACCTGCAGCCCCCCAATGCAGCCCCTGGTGCACCCCTCCATTGCACCCCCTGGTGTGGGACCCCCCCTGTGGCCTCCCTATTGCAACTCCCCCAGTGCAACCCCCCACTGCACCTTCTGTGTGCCCTGCACCGCATGCACATCCCCCTTGGCACCCCGACATGGCCCCCCATTGCAGTCCCTAATGTGCCCCACTGCACCCATCTCCAGGCACCCCGCTAGACCCCCCATTGCAACCTCTGCTCCCCCCCCCCCATGTCTCGCTCCTCCTACCCCAGTGTCCCTCAGCCCCCCATGGTAATATCTCCCTGTCCCCCCTTGCGTCTCCTCCCCATGCACCCCTCTATTGCACCGATCTCTGGGCACCCCACCCCGGGCACCCCACTAGATTCTTATTGGAACCTTCCCCATTGTGCTCCCCACTCCATGCACCCCCCGTTCCCCCTCCCTAAGCCATCACCCGTCCTTCAGCCCCCACCTGTCCCCCAGTGCGCCCTGCCCCCCCAGCACCCTGCAAATGGGGTATTCCCCCCATTTATCCCCCCGCTGCATCTCTGCCAAGGGAGAGGTGGGAAGTGACCCCCCCCCCCAGCTCCCCCTCTGTCAGCCCCTCCAGGATCACAGAGCCCCCCCCTTCCCTGCACTGCACAGCAGGGTGCAGCCCCCCCATGTGCTGGCCCCTTGCACCAGCCAATGGGGCCGTGAAGTCCCCCCTTACCACCTCCACCCAGGTCTTGGCAGCTGGGGGCGTCTTCCCTTTGCACCCCAAAGCTGCCTCCCCAATAGTCACTAGCCCCCCCAGCTCACCAGGTACAACTGGGCTGCCCCACTCCTGCCGGGGTGGGTGCCCCCCACTGCACCCCAAATGTAACCCTGCCCCCCTTCCAACATCCCAGCTCCTGACCCTGCATCAGCTCCCTCCAGCCCCACCCAGCCTCTTGCCCCATCTCGAGGGAAGGGAGAAGGGCCCCATTCCCTGCCCCCGCCCAGCCGCCGACCCGCCACCCCAGGGCCAGATGGGAGCCGGGGCTCTGAGGCGGGGGTCCCTGGTGGCTCTGGCACTGACCCCCCCCCCCCCCCGCCCCCGCCCTCCAGGAATGCATCCTGTCGGGGATCATGTCGGTGAACGGGAAGAAGGTTTTGCACATGGACCGGAACCCCTACTATGGGGGAGAGAGCTCCTCCATCACCCCCCTGGAGGAGGTGAGGGGCTGTGCCTTGGGGTGATGGGGGGGCAGCGGGGAGTGGGTCTCAGGGGGGCTGATTTGGGGGTGTAGGCCCCAGCGGAAGGGGGTTTGATGGGGGGGCTGGTTCAAGATGGGGTCTATTGGGGGGGCATGGGGGTCCCCTAGAAGGACAGGGTTTGAGGTGGGGGGCTGGTTTTGGAGTGCAGGGGGTTCCCCAGTGGGAGGAGGTGGGCTGGTTTGGGGGTGCAGGGGGCTCATCGGGAAGGAGCCTGGGGGAGAGTTCACCAGCGGGAGGATGTGGGGGCTGGCTTGGGGGGCAGGGGTGCCCCAGAGGGCAGGGGGCTGGGACAGGTGACTCTAACTCTCTCTCCCTCCCCCCCCCCAGCTGTATAAACGCTTTGGGCTCCCCGAGGGGCCCCCTGAGTCCATGGGGCGCGGCCGGGACTGGAACGTCGACCTGATCCCCAAATTCCTCATGGCCAACGGTAAAGGGGGGCCCGGGGGAGCAGGGGCCTCGGATGTGAGGGGAGTTGAGGTTCTGGGGAACTCATGCGGGGCTGGGGGAGGGGGGGGTGTCGCTCCACTCACCCCCCCTCACCGTAGTCCCCCCCCCCGCCCCCAGGCCAACTGGTGAAGATGCTGCTGTACACGGAGGTGACCCGGTACCTGGACTTCAAGGTGGTGGAGGGGAGCTTCGTCTACAGGGGGGGGCAGGTACACAAGGTGCCCTCCACCGAGACCGAGGCGCTGGCGTCCAGTGAGTGACCCCCCACTGCCCCCTCCGAGGGGACCCCCCACTGCCCCCTCCGAGGGGACCCCCCACCGCTCCCCTTCCTAGGACCCCTGTCCCCCCCCACTGTCCCCCCAAGGGGCCCCTCCCCCTGAGGGAACTCCCCCACTGCTCTGGGGACCCCCTGCTGTCCATCCCCCCCCCTAGACTGGGGGGAGTTGGTGTCCCCCCGCAAGGGGATCGTGCCCTCTGACCCCCCCATGGCCCCATCCCCTGGGGTGATGTAAGCCCCCCAGCCTGGTTTTCTCCCCCCACATGGCACCTCTCCCCACCCCCCGTGCCCTCCAGCCACCGCCACCCCATCCCCCCGCACTAACAACCCCCCCCACCCCCCGCAGATCTCATGGGCATGTTCGAGAAGCGCAGGTTCCGGAAGTTCCTCGTCTTCGTGGCCAATTTTGACGAGAACGAGCCCCAGACGCTGGAGGGGGTCGACCCCCGCGGGACCCCCATGCGGGACGTGTATGAGCGCTTCGACCTGGGGCAGGACGTGATCGACTTCACGGGCCACGCGCTGGCACTGTACCGCACCGACGAGTGAGTCGTGCTCCGGAGCCGCTCCCGGGGGGGCCGTGCCCAGTTCGGGGGTAGTCACGTCCCTGCAGCAAGTCCCCCTGGGTCAGAGCCCCGGGGGGGGGTGGGGGGGCGCCCCCCTCGCCCTGGCTCTAAAGCTCCTGCCCAGGGGTTGCCCCAAATATCCACGCAAGGGGCGTGGCCATGGTCTCCTGGGGGGCCCAGCCCCTACCAGCCGGGCACCTCTGGGTCTCTGCAAAGATCAACACCCCCCCACCCCGCCTAGTTAGCCATGCAGCTCGTGGGGAAACTGAGGCACTCACACTATTCATATGAAATATGAAACCCCCTGCCCTGGACCCCCCACCCCAGCTCTGCCGGTGCCCCTCACTCCCGACCCGCAGCCCCAGCCCTGGGCCCCCCTCACCCCATCTCTCCCCACAGTTACCTGGACCAGCCCTGCCTAGAGACCATTAACCGGATCAAGCTGTACAGCGAGTCGTTGGCCCGCTATGGGAAGAGCCCCTACCTCTACCCGCTCTACGGGCTGGGGGAGCTGCCCCAAGGGTTCGCCAGGTGAGTGGGGGGCGTGGGGGGATGGCAGAGAGCTCGGGGGGGGCGGCGCCTGGTCTCCAAGGTCTCTGTCCCCCTCCAGGCTCAGCGCGATCTACGGGGGCACCTACATGCTCAACAAGCCCGTGGACGAGATCGTGATGGAGAATGGCCGGGTCGTGGGGGTCCGATCGGAGGGGGAGGTGAGCGGGGGGTGCAGGGGGGAGGCACCAGCCCAACACACACAGTGATTTTGGGGGGTTCCCCACTAGGCCCCCCGTTAAATCTGAAGGGGGGTTCTCTGGTTTCCATCAGTGCCCCCTGCCTGGGGTATCGGGGGGCTGGCTTGTCCGATAGGGGCTGGGTTTGGGGCGCCTCTTCCCTGGGGAGGGGGGCTCAGGCCCAACCCCCAGTGGCTGCCCCCAGTTCTCCTTCTCCTGGGGGAGGGGTTGCCTGTCCCCCCCGGCCCGGTTCCTGGCTCTGCCTTGGGGTACCCCTTGGGGGTGTCGCTTTACCCAGCAGGGAATCTGGGGGATGCCGGGGGGGAGGGGGAGTCGGGCTGGGGGTTTCCCCTCTCTCTCTGGGCTCAGGCCTGGGAGGGGCTGAATTCCTGTCCCCCCAGGTGGCGCGGTGCAAACAGCTGATCTGCGACCCCAGCTACGTGCCAGAGCGAGTCCGCGGGGCCGGGCGCGTCGTCCGGGTCATCTGCATCCTGAGCCACCCCATCCACGGCACCAGCGAGGCCGGTTCCTGCCAGATCATCCTGCCCCAGAGCCAACTGGGCCGCAAGTCGGGTCAGCGCCAGGGGGGCTGGGCCTGTCCCTGGGAGCTCCCACCCCCTGCGGCATCACGTGGGGCAGTGCTGGGGGGGGAGGGGGCTGAGCCACGGGGGAGGGGTGCAGTGCTGGGGGGGGGGGGGGGCACCACACTGAGCACCCCGCAGGCCTGTACAGGCGACTCAGTCACTGCGGGGGTGTCGCCAGCTGCATTTCCTCGTCTCCCTGGCCCCTCGTTAACTGGGCAGCCTCTGGGGGAAACTGAGGCACGCCCGCTATTTCTACGAAGCCTCACGACCCATCCCCCCCTCCCCAGATATCTACGTCTGTCTGGTTTCCTGGGCCCACAACGTGGCCGCGCCCGGGAAGTTCATCGCCATTGTCAGCACCACGGTGGAGACGTCGGAGCCAGAGCGGGAGGTGGAGCCGGCGCTGCAGCTGCTGGAGCCCATCGACCAGAAGTGAGGCCGGGGGGGTAGGGAGCTGGGTGAAGGGCTGGGAATTGTGGGGGGAATAGGGCAAGGAGGGAGCTGGGGAGCTTGGAACCCAGTGTGTGGGGGGGTCTGACGGGGTCCCTGGGGTTCAGCCCCCCAAACCCACTAGCCTGGGGTGTCCCTCTATGGGCATCTCCCAGCCCCCGTCACGGCCCTGGGCTGGCCCACGGGACGATAACGCCCAGCAGACCCGGACTCGCCACATGCCCCGCCCCACGGCTTTGTACCAAACGCACGATCGGTGAATGAGGGGGGCCCCAGGGTGCTGCCTGAGGTGCAGAGCCCCCCGGGGGGGGAAGGTCAGTGTGGGGGATGGGGAGATTCTGCTTCACCAGGTGAGCTGGAAAGTGGGGGAGGGAGGAGCTGGGGGGGGTAAAGGCCTCTGGTGGGGACTGCGTGAGTGTGACTCACCCTCCCCCCTCTTCCCCGGCAGATTTGTGGCCATCAGTGACTTGTACGAGCCCATGGACGATGGCACGGAGAGCCAGGTGAGCGCCCCTGCAGGGAATTCCCATCTCCCTCCCCCCCCCCTTGTGGGACGTCCCATCTTCCCCCCCTCTGAGGGGGGCCGGGGGAGGGCGGCAAAATCTGCAGATGATACAAAACTACTCAAGAGAGTTAAGTCCCAGGCAGCCTGCGAAGAGCTACAAAAGGATCTCACAAACCTGGGTGACTGGGCGACCAAAAGCCAGAGGAAATTCACTGTTGATAAATGCAAAGTGATGCACGTTGGAAACATCATCCCAACTACACGTATAAAACGATGGGGGCTAAATTAGCTGTTACCGGAGAGGGGGGGTTGGAGTCACTGTGGTTGGTTCTCTGAACACATCCACTCAATGTGCAGCGGCAGCCAAAAAAGCGACCAGAATGGTGGGAATCATTAGGAAAGGGAGAGATAAGAAGACAGAAAATATTATGTTGCCTCTATATAAATCCACGGCACATCCACATCTTGAATACTGTGTGCTGATGTGGTCACCCCATCTCAAAATTATATATTTGAATTGGAAAAGCTACAGAAATGGACAACAAAAATAATTAGGGGTCTGGAACGGCTGCCGTACCAGGAGAGATTAATAAGACTGGGACTTTTCAGCTTGGAAAAGAGGCGACTAAGGGGGGATATGATTGAGGTCTATAAAATCATGACTGTTGTGGAGAAAGTAGATAAGGAAGTGTTATTTACTTCTCCTAACACAAGAACTGGGGGTCACCAAATGTAATGAATAGGCAGCAGGTATAAAACAAATAAAAGGAAGTATTTCTTCACACAACTTACAGTCAACCTGTGGAACTCCTCGCCAGAGGATGTTGTGAAGGCCAAGACCATAACAGGGTTCAAAAAAGAACTAGATAAATTCATGGAGGATAGGTCCATCAGTGGCTATTAGCCAGGATGGGCAGGGATGGTGTCTGTAGCCTCTGTTTGCCAGGAGCTGAGAATGGGCGACAGGGGATGGATCACTTGGTGATTCCCTGTTCTGGTCATTCCCTCTGGGGCACCTGGCACTGGCCTGGACCGACGGCATGGGCTCGATGCCCCCATCAGCACCAGGATACCCCCAGGCCTGTCCCCCAAGCCCATGGTAGGGGTGTCCCATGGGTTGGGGGACAGGCTGGGGGTATCCTGGTGCTGATGGGGGATGGATGCGTGGTAGGTAGGGGGTGTCGCGGGGTGGGGGAACAGGGAAGGGAGCGAGTGCAAACTCACCACCACCCCAGGTGACACCGTGTTCATCCCCCCCCCCCCCCCCCCCAGATTTTCTGCTCCCGGTCATATGACGCCACCACCCACTTCGAGACGACCTGTGACGACATCAAGGACATTTACCGGCGCATGGTCGGCGCCGCCTTTGACTTTGAGAGCATGAAACGGCGCCAGAGCCACGTCTTCGGGGAGGATGAGCAGTGACCCCCCCGCCGGGGCCAGCTGGGGCCCCCCCATCTCCACTGGGACCTGCCCCCCCCCCAGCACAGGGACCAGCTGTGACTTCTCCTCCCCCATCTGCACCAGGACCAGTCCCCCCCACCAGGACCAGCTGTGACTCTTCCCCCCCACCCCCCCATCCTCTGGGACCAACCCCCCCTACACACCCATCGATCCAGTACCTCCCTAAGAACCAGGAACAGCTGTGGCCCATCACCCCCAAATCCTCCCACCCCACAACTGCTGCCCCAAGCAGGGACCAAGCCTGGCACTACCCCAACCCCCACCTCCCCCTGGGGGAGTCTTTCCCCCCCCCCCCCGCCCCGGGGGCAGCTCTGTAGGGCACTTCTAAGGCCCAGATCGGGGGGGGGGGGCGGGGAGATGTCTTGGGTGGGGGGTCACCCCGCTCCCCCAAAGCTGGTCCCGTTTCCCCTGCCCCCCGTCTTGTGTCCGCCCCCCGCCTTAGCCGTGTAGGGGGGCAGGTTCGTGTACGTCATGGGGGGGCAGTGCTCCCCCCAGCACCTGCTGCTCGCTGTAATTTATTTTAAGTTATTATTAATACTGGACCAGGGCCAAGAGGGGGAGAAGATCTGGGGGGGCACTGCAGCCCCGTTTCTGGGGAGGGCTCTGGGTGGGGTGTGCCCCCCCCGGGCCCCATGCTGTCACTGTTTAACAATGCCCCCCCCCCCCCCCCCCCCGGGCTCAATTGTGTCCAGGCAATAAAGTTACTTTAGTCAACCACGCTCCTGCCTCCTGGGGGGGGAGGGGAGTGGCTGATCCTTGGCATATGGGGGGTGGATACCTGGGCTGGGGGGGGGATGGTGGCACATGGGGGGGGCTGATATCTAGCTGGGGGGGGAGGGGAGTGGCTGATCCCTGGCATGTGGGGGGTGGATGCTGGCACATGGGGGGACTGATACCTGGCACGGGGGGGGTACCTGGGTCGGGGGGTGATGCTGGCACATGGGGGGCTGATACCTGGCACAGGGGGGTACCTGGCATGGGGGGCAATGCTGGCACATGGGGGGGCTGATACCTGGCACGGGGGGGGTACATGGCACGGGGGGGGGTACCTGGGTTGGGGGGGTGGATGGTGGCACATGGGGGGCTGATACCTGGCACGGGGGTGGCAGGGACCCATTGCCCCCCCCCCCCCAGGTCTCTGGTGTGTCACCGGGGCGGAAGGGGGCACTTCAGGGCCGGCTCTAGGCACCAGCAAAACAAGCTGGTGCTTGGGGCTGCACATTTTTAGGGGCGGCATGGCCGGCGCCAGAATGCCGCCCCTAAAAATGTGCCCCGGCCGCCCTAGCTCACCTCCGCTGCCGCTCGCGCGCCGCTACTCGCCCTCCCTCCCAGGCTCTCAAACCTGGGAGGGAGGGGGAGACTCCGAGTGGCCGCGGCGCAGGCGCCGCTTCTCCCCCTCCCTCCCTCCTAGGCTTGAGAGCCTGGGGGGAGGAGGCAGGGCTGGGGATTTGGGGAAGGAGCGGAGTTGAGGCAGGGCCGGGGGGGGGGGTAATTAAAGAATGGGGGGGGGGGGCGGCCAAAATTTTTTTGCTTTGGGCGGCAAAAATCCTAGAGCCCGCCCTGCTTCAGTCCATTCTGAAGCACTTAGAGGAGAGGAAAGTGATCAGGAACAGTCAGCCTGGATTCACCAAGGGCAAGTCATGCCTGACTAACCTAATTGCCTTCTATGAGGGATAACTGGCTCTGTGGACGTGTTATTCCTTGACTTTAGCAAAGCTTTTGATACGGTCTCCCACAGTATTCTTGCCGGCAAGTTAAAGAAGTATGGGCTGGATGAATGGACTGTAAGGTGGATAGCAAGTTGGCTAGATCGTCGGGCTCAACGGGCAGTGATCAATGGCTCCATGTCTAGTTGGCAGCCGGTTTCAAGCGGAGTGCCCCAGGGGTCGGTCCTGGGGCCGGTTTTGTTCAACATCTTCATTAATGATCTGGAGGATGACGTGGACTGCACTCTCAGCAAGTTTGCAGATGACACTAAACTGGGAGGAGTGGTAGATACGGTGGAGGGTAGGGATCGGATACAGAGGGACCTAGATAAATTAGAGGATTGGGCCAAAAGAAACCTGATGAGGTTCAACAAGGACAAGTGCAGAGTCCTGCACTTAGGACGGAAGAATCCCATGCACTGTTACAGACTAGGGACCGAATGGCTGGGCAGCAGTTCTGCAGAAAAGGACCTAGGGGTCACAGTGGACGAGAAGCTGGATATGAGTCAACAGTGTGCCCTTGTTGCCAAGAAGGCTAACGGCATTTTGGGATGTATAAGTAGGGTCATTGCCAGCAGATCGAGGGACGTGATCGTTCCCCTCTATTCGACATTGGTGAGGCCTCATCTGGAGTACTGTGTCCAGTTTGGGCCCCACACTACAAGAAGGATGTGGAAATATTGGAACGAGTCCAGTGGAGGGCAACAAAAATGTTTGGGGGGCTGGAGCACATGACTTATGAGGAGAGGCTGAGGGAACTGGGATTGTTTAGTCTGCAGAAGAGAAGAGTGAGGGGGGATTTGATAGCTGCTTTCAACGACCTGAAGGGGGGTTCCAAAGAGGATGGAGCTCGGCTGTTCTCAGAGGTGGCAGTGACCGGACAAGAAGCGATGGTCTCACATTGTGGGTGGTCTAGGCTGTCTCAGGAGAGGGGTCAGGGAGGGTTCTAGGCTGGCTGGGGAGGTCTAGGCTGGCTCAGGAGAGGGGTCAGGGAGAGATCTAGACTGGCTGGGGAGGTCTAGGCCGGCTCAGGAGAGGGGTCAGGGAGGGTTCTAGGCTGGTTGGGGGGGGGTTCTAGGCTGGCTCAGGAGAGGGGGGTCGGGGAGGGTTCTAGGCTGGCTCAGGAGAGGGGTCAGGGAGAGATCTAGGCTGGCTGGGGGGATTCTAGGCTGGCTCAGGAGAGGGGGGTCGGGGAGGGTTCTAGGCTGGCTCAGGAGAGGGGTCAGGGAGAGATCTAGACTGGCTGGGGGGTTCTAGGCTGGCTCAGGAGAGGGGGGTCGGGGAGGGTTCTAGGCTGGCTCAGGAGAGGGGTCAGGGAGAGATCTAGACTGACTGGGGGGTTCTAGGCTGGCTCAGGAGAGGGGTCAGGGAGAGATCTAGACTGGCTGGAGAGGTCTAGGCCAGCTCAGGAGAGGGGTCAGGGAGGGTTCTAGGCTGGCTCAGGAGACGGGGGTCGGGGAGGGTTCTAGGCTGGCTCAGGAGAGGGGTCAGGGAGAGATCTAGACTGGCTGGGGGGTTCTAGGCTGGCTCAGGAGAGGGGGGGTCGGGGAGGGTTCTAGGCTGGCTCCCGGGGTGGGGGGCACGAAGCGCTGCACCGGTTCCCAGGACCGGTGTTCAAGGCCCGGCGGGACCCGCGCTGGCTGGGGTGATGTACCCGGGGCTGCTCCTGCTTTTCGCTGCGGGTGGGGCTAGGTGACCCCCCCCCCCCCCCCCCCCCCGGCTCTTCCAACTCTGATGTTGTGAGTCTAGGAAAGGGGCGGAGCCCGGCGGTGCCCCCGCCCCGCGCATGTGGCAAGCTCCGCCCCTGCCTTGCGGTGACCGCCCACTCCCGGCAGCCTCCGCGGCTCCCTCCGGCCCTGCACACAGCGATTTGCATAGCGGGGGGCGGGGCGAGGCAGCGGCTGCGCTGCGTCACTCGGCGGACGGCGCGTGCGGGTGACGTCGCGTCAGCTGGTTGCTGCGGAGCTTCTGCGGGTCCAGCGGCCCCGAGCGGAAACGTCGCCGGGATCCCCCCACGTGACCCGCCGGGACCCCCCCCCCCCCCCGCTAGGGCTTCCCCGCCCCCCCAGGCTGCCCCCGCCTAGTGACCCAACCCCAGCTCCAGCCCCAGCCTCTGCCCCCCAGTGACCCCCCCAGTGCCCGGGACCCCCCCAGCTCCAGCCTCTGCCCCCCAGCATCCGGGACCCCCCCAGCTCCAGCCTCTGCCCCCCAGCATCCGGGACCCCCCCAGCTCCAGCCTCTGCCCCCCAGTGACCCCCCAGCCTCTGCCCCCCAGCATCCGGGACCCCCACCCCCAGCCTCTGCCCCCCAGTGCCCGGGACCCCCAGCTCCAGCCTCTGCCCCCCAGTGCCCAGGACCCCCAGCCTCTGCCCCCCAGTGCCCAGGACCCCCAGCTCCACCCCCAGCCTCTGCCCCCCAGTGACCCCCCCAGTGCCCGGGACCCCCAGCTCCAGCCTCTGCCCCCCAGTGCCCAGGACCCCCAGCTCCACCCCCAGCCTCTGCCCCCCAGTGACCCCCCCCCCGCCTTGCTCCCCATATCCAGGGACCACCAGGCCCCAGGCAGCCACAGGGCCCCTGACTCCCCCTCACATCCTCTCCACTGACCCTTCCTAAGGTCCCTCCTCAGCCTCCCCCCCCCCCCCAGGTGCCTCACAGGCCGTGGTCCCCCACCCGCTCTCTCTGTCTTGGGGTCCCCCCCAGCCCCCGACCATGGCGCAGTACAAGGGGGCGGCCAGCGAGGCCGGTCGGGCCCTGCAGCTGATGAAGAAGCGGGAACGGCAGCGGGAGCACATGGAGCAGATGCGGCAGCGCATCGCGGAGGTGGGGGGCTGGGGTGGGTGGGTGGGTGGGTGTGGGGACCAGGGCTGCAGAGCTACTGGGGCAGTGCTGAGGTGGTGGGGGAGGAGGAATGGGGACCTCTGGAGGGGGGGACAGATGGGAACCCTACGGAAGGGGGGCAGATCCTCTGGGGGTGGGGACGGTACCTGGGGGGGTGTGCAGCTGGGGGCAGAACCGGGGAAAGTGCAGAGACCTGGGGGAGCAGGCAGGACATGTTGGGCAGACCGGCCCCCCAATTCCTCACGCCCATGCCCCCCGGCAGGAGAACATCATGAAGTCGAACATCGATAAGAAGTTCTCGGCTCATTACGATGCGGTGGAAGCAGAACTGAAATCCAGCACCGTGGGTGAGTGTGGGCAGGGGACCCAGGAGTCTGGGCTCCTCCCCCCCCCCGCCCCAAACAAAAAAACTAGACCCCCCCCACTCCCCTCACAGAGCTGGGGAGAGAACCCAGGAGTCCTGGCTCCCAGCCCCCCCTGCTGTAACCACCAGTCCCTGCTCCCCTCCCGGTGCTGGGAGAGAACCCAGGCGTCCTGACACACACCCTCTCCCCCAGGCCTGGTGACCCTGAATGACATGAAGGCCAAGCAGGAGGCGCTGGTGAAGGAGCGGGAGAAGCAGCTGGCCAAGAAGGAGCAGTCCAAGGAGTTGCAGCTGTGAGTGGGGTGGGGGGTGTCTCTGACTGCCGGGCTCCCCTGCTAACTTGGGGGGGGGGCGGGATCTGTAAGGGGGGGGTCATTGTGTCTCCTCTCCGATGGAGGGAGCCCTTTTTAGGGGGTATTTCTTGGGGGAGGGGACCCGGCTCCTCAGGCTTCCGCTCCTCTCTCCAAGGTGGGGTCCCCATGTCTGGGGGCCCTGTTGGGGGGCTGATCCCTCTGTGCTATGGGGCACCGACCACCAGGTTTGAGGTTCCCGTGGGGCACTGACCCCTGTCATTGGATGCTGATCCCCCCCAACACACACATGGTACTCCCCCCCCCCCCCCGCTGGGTGCTGACCCCCCCCCCCGCTGGGTGCTGACCCCCCCCCCCGGTGGGGCCTGCCCCCCCCAGGAAGCTGGAGCGGCTGCGGGAGCGGGAGCGGAAGCAGGAGCAGAAACGGAAGATCTCCAGCCTGTCCTTCACCTTGGACGAGGAGGAGGATGAGGAGGAGGATGAAGAGCAGCTGGAGGAGGAAGAGCCAGAGCTGGAGAAAGAGGGTGGGTGGTTTGGGAAGCTGGCGGAGGGGCCTGGGGTGGGGTGGAGGGCTGGGCTGTAGGGGGAGCTGTGGGGCCAGGCTGGTGGTGGGTGTGTATGGGGGGAGGGGGTCAGGGATGCTGCCCGTGAGGGAGCTGGGGGGCTGTAGGGGGTGCCGTCGGGCAGGGGCCAGTCAGTACGAGGTGCGGTGGGGGGCTGGGGAAGCAGGGGAAGCCTGGGAGTGGGTCCATGCGGAGATTGTATGGGGGGTGTGTGTCTCATTCCCGTTCTCCCCACAGAGCTGCCCCCCAAGAAGCGCAAACTGGGAAAGAATCCGGATGTGGACACCAGCTTCCTGCCGGATCGGGACCGCGAGGTACTGCCCTGCCCCCCCCCCAGACTGTGAGGTACGCGCTCCCCTTCCCCCCCCCCCCCCCCGCCGGGACCACGAGATACTGCCCTGCCCCCCCTCAGACCGTGAGGTATGCTCCCTGCCCCCCCTCCCCCGCCGGGACCACGAGATACTGCCCTGCCCCCCCTCAGACCGTGAGGTACAGCCCCCTCCCT
Source organism: Emydoidea blandingii (assembly GCA_036785055.1). Classification (NCBI taxonomy): domain Eukaryota; kingdom Metazoa; phylum Chordata; order Testudines; family Emydidae; genus Emydoidea; species Emydoidea blandingii. Next base: position 22,526,128 of record JAXIVB010000013.1, read on the forward strand.
GCTCCCCCGCCGGGACCATGAGGTGAACATCATAGACTGACATCAACCCCCCCTCCCCCAGCCGGGACCCCAGGGTAACCCGGGAGTCAGGCCCTCCCCGACTGAGCTGTGTCGTCCCCCCCCAGGAGGAGGAGAACCGCCTGCGCGAGGAGCTGCGCCAGGAGTGGGAGGCCAAGCAGGAGAAGATCAAGAGTACGTGGCCAGGGGAACTGCCTGCCACTGGGTCCTGGGGGGATGCCGGCGGCTGGGCCTGGTGGGGAGATGGGACGGGAGGGGGAGTTGGAGCCATTAGCGGGTTCGGGGGAGCGGAGGGAGGAGGAGGATTCCAGCTGTCAGTAGGCATTGGGGGGGGGGGGAGGTTGTAGCTGAGGGGGTTGGATGGGATCTGGGGGGGGTGTTAGGGGCAGGTGGGGAGGCAGGACTGTCCCCTCCCCGCATTGACCCATGCCTTCCTCCCCCCCAGGCGAGGAGATTGAAATCACCTTCAGCTACTGGGATGGCTCCGGCCACCGGCGCACGGTCAAGGTGAGTGGGGGGGTGGGGCGTGCAGCGCAGAGGAGCCGTGACGGGGGGGGGGCGGGCGGGCAGAGAAGCCGGGACGGGGGGGGGGGGGGCGGGCGGGCGGGCAGAGAAGCTGTCCCAGCCCTGTGGGGGAGAAGGATTGGGGGGGGGGGGAGAGACATCCCAGCCCTAACCTCCCCCATCCCCCCAGATGAAGAAGGGGAACACCATGCAGCAGTTCCTGCAGAAAGCCCTCGAGATCCTGCGCAAGGACTTCAGCGAGCTCAGGTGGGGGCTGGGGGGGGGGGCGTGGTTGGGGGGCAGGGCAGTGGGTGACAGGGAGGGAGCGTGTCGGGGGGGGAGCAGTGGGCCGGGGGTGCATACTGGGGAGGTGGGTTGAGGCTGGCGTTTGGGGGCGGGGATGTGTCAAAGGAGCTGGGGTGTGTGTGTGTGTGTGTGGCTCTCTCCCCCCCATTCTGACAACTGCACGCCCCCCCCAGGTCAGCCGGGGTGGAGCAGCTCATGTACATCAAGGAGGATCTGATCATCCCCCACGTAAGTGGCTGGCGCGGGCTCCCAGCGTCCTCTGTTCACGTTTCTCTCCCCCCCCGTCCCGCCCCAGGAGCTCCCTCCCAGGTCAAGCCTGCTCGGGGTCCAGCCTTGGCACGCGCAGCCCCCGGTCACCCCGTGAGCTCCCTGCGGGGGGGGGGGGGGGGCTCACAGATGGGACCCCTGCGGAGCCTCTCCCCCTCCCCTCCCAGACGGAGTGTGGCAGATGGGGTTATTAGTGTAACACCCCATCGTGTGTGTGTGGGGGGGGGGGGGGAAGGGGATCCAGGGCTCCCCCCTCTGAGCCCCAAACCAGGAGACCGACCTTCCTGGGGCCACGCTGACCTCTCGGGCTGGTCCTTGTAGGGGCCGGGCTGCAGAGTGTCAGCTGGTCTCTGGGCGCAGCCAGCCCATCAATGTCACACCCACAATCTCACCCCCTCGTCCCACCACCCGGGCACCTGAGTAACACACACACATTGCAGCGGGGGCGCGCCGGGCCAAGGGATGTGAAATTTTAACCCTTTCCCTCCCCCTCTGCCAGCATCACAGCTTCTATGACTTCATCGTGACTAAAGCAAGAGGGAAAAGTGGTGAGTGACACCCCCCCCATGGCCCCCAATCTCACTCCCCTGGGGGGGGGGGGGTGCTAGTCACTTTTGGCCCCATGACAGAGGGGGGAGGTGATCCCTGACTGTCATGTTCCACCACCACCATGGAGGAAGGGACATGCTGGGGCTGGTCAGAAGATAACTAACCTCCCCCAACTCCCCAGGGCCGCTCTTCAACTTCGACGTTCACGAGGACGTGCGACTCCTGAGCGATGCCACTGTGGAGAAGGATGAGGTGAGCGTGGGGGGCTCCCCCCATGTCCCCTAGAGGGAACAGGCCCTGTGTCCCTGCCGTGGGGGAGGGCCAGCCCCAGCCCCACTGAGCTCTTTCTCTTCCCCCCAGTCCCACGCTGGGAAGGTCGTCCTGCGCAGCTGGTACGAGAAGAACAAGCACATCTTCCCGGCCAGCCGCTGGGAGCCCTACGACCCCGAGAAGAAGTGGGACAAGTACACCGTGAGTTTGGGGGGGGGGGGGGATGTCTCCATACCAGGAGAATTGCTGAGTACGGGTTGGAAGGAGTAGTGCACGGCGGGGGAGGGGGGAATCAGTGCTGCCTGCCCTGCCCCCCCCCCAATAATTCTCTCTGTCTTTCCCAGATCCGGTGAGAGATGTAAGCCCTGGAATGCTGCTGTGGAGCCCCTGGTGTTGTTACTGCCCGATGGTCATCATATCTCCTCCCCCCCCCCAAAAAAATCTCTCAGCCTGCTGGTGAAATAAACTCTCCTTTGCTCACGCTGTCTGTGTTTGTCTTATGTTGGGGAAAATGTTTGAGCCCATTGTGATGGGTTTGGTCACAGAGACACTGTGACGAACTGGGACTGTTCTTACTGTGGTCTGTGAATGCTGACAGGGGAGTGTGGCTGGGATAGTCTGCATTGGGGGATGGGAGACTGACCTACGGAGAATACCTGAGCATGTAACATGAGAACCCAGGAGGGGGCTGGGGCCAGGTGACACCTTTGCCCGGGAAACTGAACAAAGGCTGTGGGAGGGGTCGCTGAAGGCAGAGCCTGGGAAGCTGGTTGGGGAGGTGGCTGGCAGGCAGGGAGGGCTCTGACCTCCGGAGGGGGGCTGGGGTGCCCGAGGACCCCAAGATGGACCTAACTGAGGGGTATCCTGTTGTCTGTGCCTGTGCCTGTGAGACCTGTCTTGGACTGTATTCCCGTCGTCTAAATAAACCTTCTGCTTTACTGGCTGGCTGAGAGTCATGGTGAATCACAGGAAGCCGGGGGTGCAGGGCCCTGAGTCCCCCCATACTCCGTGACAACTGGTGGCAGCGGTGGGATCTACTGCACCCCGTGGATGGCGCTTCCTGCAGTAAGTGACTGGGGAGAAGTAAAACGAAGGGGGATTGACGGGGACCAGGCGTGCTGAAGAGTCAGAGAGAGACGGTTATCACCCCTGGGAGTGTGTGACCAGCGAGAAGGACTTTTGCAGTAACAGGGTCCCCCGGGGGATCGCAGCGAGTGGTCCCAGGGGCAGAGGAGTCTGCAGCTCGACCCTGGCAGAGAGGTGGTGACCTGGAGAAGTGCTGGCACTCTAGGGGTCTCCCTGGAGACTGTGGGGAGCGGTGAGCACACAGGCCTGTGAGTGGCCAGCAGGAAGATGTATGCCAAGCGGCTTAAGAGCGACCTGGTGGAGCTGTGCAAGCAGAGGGGGGTGCGCATTGGGAGGCTCACCAAAGAACAGCTCATTGCCCAGCTGGAGAAGGGAGATCGCTCGAATGAACTGATCCCTGTCTCTGAGGGAAGCAGCCTGGCAGATGTAGCGCAGGCACCAGTGTCTGTCCCAGCTGGGAGTGGTCAGCCGGCTGCTGAGGGCTTCCCGAGACCCCTCCTTCCTATGCCTAGGGGAAGGGTGGGGAGGAGCCCAGCAAATACCGAGGGCGCAGTGACCCTCCCGGCCACGCGCGGCATCCGTGGAGCGGAATGGGCTGGAATGGGAGAGAGAGCTAAAACTGAGAGAGCTGGAGGATCGTGAACACCAGAGACAGCATGAAGAGAGACAGAGGCAGCATGATGAGAGACAGAGGCATCATAAACGGGAGAAGAATGAGAGACAGAGGCATCATGAACTGGAGCTGGCGAGGCTGAGGGGCGAGACCCCGGCTGCGGTGAGTGAGGGGGGACCCAGGACTGCACGGAACTTTGATAAGTGCATCCTGGCCCCACGTAAGGAGGGGGAGGACATGGATGCCTTTGAGACGGCCTGCGAGCTGCACCAGGTTGATCCTGCGGACAGACTCCGGGTTCTCACCCCCTTACTGGACCCCAAAGCCGTGGCATTGTACTGCCAACTGGACGAGGCGGAGAAAGGGGACTACGAACTATTCAAAAAGGCCCTGCTACGTGAGTTTGGGCTGACTCCTGAGATGTACCGGGAAAGGTTCCGGAGTCAGGATAAAACCCCTGAGATCTCATATCTGCAACTAGCCGTCCGCATGGAGGGATACGCCAGCAAGTGGGCAGATGGGGCCCAGACGAGGGAGGACCTGGTTAAACTGCTGGTACTGGAGCAACTGTATGAGCGGTGCCCATCCGACCTGAGGCTGTGGTTGGTGGACAAAAAGCCAGAGAACCCGCGACATGCAGGCCGGCTGGCTGATGAGTTTGTAAAGAGCCGGTCAGGGGATAACAGGGAGGAGTCCCAAAGAGGCCACATACGGGGCCCAGTGCCCCAGGCTCAGGGACAGACTGAGCAGACCAAACCCACAGAGGGTTGACTGGGTAGAGACCCAGCCGGGCGAGAGGCAGCACTCCCAGGGAAGGGGGGCTGACAGAGTACCACCTGCTAAGGAGGGAGGAGAGCTCCTCTGGGGGGCTGGATGCTCCAGACTCAGGGTTTTTGGTTTATACAGTGGGCGCGGGGCTGTCCCTCCGGACTCTGACGGGGGTGGGCGGGACACCAGTCAAAGAGGGTACACCTGAAGTGGGGGGACCTGGAGGACTTGCTGAGTTCCAGGCCGAGGTGCAGAAAGGAACCCCAGGGGTATTGGGGTGGGAATGCCCTCGAGCACCCCCGACCTAAGGGGGGGGGGGGGGGCCTGGTGTGGGTCCCTGGCTAAAGTGACCCCGCTCAGTTCGGTCTCAAAGGGGGGAGAGATGTGACGAACTGGGACTGTTCTTAAGGTGGTCTGTGAATGCTGACAGGGGAGTGTGGCTGGGATAGTCTGCATTGGGGGATGGGAGACTGACCGACGGAGAAAGGCTGTGGGAGGGGTCGCTGAAGGCAGAGCCTGGCTCGGACTGTATTCCCGTAGTCAAAGCTTATAAAAAACTAGAAATATAAAATATAACTCTGAGTGACACCTGGTGCTTTTCCAGTGGGGGGGAGAGGAGGTGGAAACCCAGAGGGACAAAGGGTTCCCGCCTTATGCGGAACAAGAGCTGTACCAGGGGAAAGAAGTTACTACTTGGAACCACTTAAATCCTACTGTCTGTATTTAATAAAAATCACTTTTTATTTAGTAATTTACTCAGAGTATGTATTAATACCTGGGGGAGCAAACAAACAACTGTGCATATCTCTCTATCAGTGTTATAGAGGGCAAACAATATTTCTTCTTGTGAGCTGTTTTCAGGTAAACTTGCAGCTTTGTGCACACCTCCATCCTTAGACACTGACCTCCCAAGGGGGCTGTGAGGTGGCGTAATATAACCCCAACTATATCATTGTGGATAGTTCTCTGACAATGTCCACGCAGTGTGTTTCAGGTGTCCCTAGCCTCTGTCTGTCAGAGGGTGGAGATGGTTCACTCCCTCTGGCCAATGCTAGGTGCCCCAGAGGGAGTGAACCTAAACAGGCATACGGGGCTAGATTATTGATGGAGATATCCTAGAACTGGAAGGGACCTTGAAAGGTCATCGAGTCCAGCCCCCTGCCTTCACTAGCCACTAGCAGGACCAAGTACTGATCTTGCCCCAGCTCCCAAAGGGCCCCCCCCCCTCAAGGATTGAACTCACAACCCTGGGCTTAGCAGACTAATACTCAAACCACTGAGCTATCCCTCCCCCCTTACTAAAGTAGGACCATGTATGCACAGGATGCTGCAGACTCTTGATGGTCTTATCTCACCAAGGCCATCCATCTCCACCCTCTGACACACAGTATTCAAGATGTGGGCATCCCATCCATTTATATAAGGGCAATAATATATTCTCCATCTTACCACCCTGCAATGACTACTTCTTGGACCAGCTCCTTTGGCATTAATTGATAAATTTAACAGTCACCAGGGAAGAGCTAGTGTAGCACCACTAGTGAAAAAGGGCTCGAGTGCACATCTGGGCTGACCGCCCGCACCATGCAGGCTAGTCTTGAAGCCAGCTCGGCCTCCCAGATGGACGGGGCGAGGCGGGTCCCAGCCGCTGCCTGTGTGTAGACAGGCTACAGGGGCTGGAGGGACCTTTGCTCTGACACCCCCCCCCGGCCGGTCTGACCAAGCCCCCGAGACAGTCCTGGGGACCAGGGGCCGCCCGTGGGGGACCCGGACCCATCCGGGTGACTCCGGCCCCCGCCCCGGACGCCTGGGTCCCGTCCCGCGGCAGCCCCGCCCCCCTCCTTCCCTGCTCCGGAGGCAGCAGCCACCGCCGCTCCCCGCGCGGGGGCCGCCCCCGGCTTTATACCCCCGCCTCGCCGCGCCATTGGCCGCCTCCCGGCCCCGCCCACCCAGCGCCGGCCAATGGGGAGCCCCGCGCTGCGCCCCACTGCGCATGCGCCGGCCGGACCGCTCGGTGCAGAGACCACCAGGCGGCAGCGGAGCGCGCCGGAGGGAGGGGCGGGGCGGAACTAGGTCCCGCCCCGCAGAGCCCAGGGGTGGAGCCTGGACTGGGCCCCGCCCTCAGCAGGTTTATAGCCCGGACATGCCTGACACCCTAAGTGTGTCTCTGCAGCACCATTAACCCAGCATGAGGCCGACGGAGCAACGGGGGGGGCAATACTGAACTGTGCACGTGTTTCCCCCCATTTATTACCCAACACATTATTGTCCGGGGGGGGTGTCAGGGCTGTTTTGGTACCAATGCTTATGTATTTCAGGCTAAAGGATGGAACATTCCCCCATCACAGCCTCAGCCCCACAGCTCTGAGGTGACATCTGCCACTCAGGTGCACGGATCATAAACATGCAAGAGGGGCTGCTTTAGGGCCTCAGTCCTGGCCCATTAAGCAATGGAGTTTTCCCTGGCTGGCGCTGACAGAGGTGGAGGTTACAGGTCTGATCAGAGATTTGCAGCAAGAGAGGAAATATATATATATAACTAATGGAATAAAAAGGGAGATGACAGTAATGAAGATATAATTAGGAACTAGGAAATGTAGAAAATTGATAAGGGACGCAAAGGAGACCAGGAGAACTCTATGGCTAGCAGAGATGTCAATAATAATGCAGAAATGGCAGAAGTGTCCAATTAATATTTCTGTTGTTTTTAAGAAAAATACATGAGGCAGCCATAGCATATAATGAAACATTTTACATTCTATAACTTCAGAGACACTTTTAAAATCAGCAGGTCCACATAACTGGAAACCAAGAGCTGGCTGAGAAACTCACTGGGCCATTAATGGTGATTGTCAACAACTCTTGAATACTGGGGAAGTTCCAGAATTGTGGAGGAAAGCTAATGTTGTACCAACGTTTGAAAAGGGTAAATGGGATGACCTGGGTAAGTAAAGCCCCCCAGTCCAACATTAAATATACTAAAAACCATCTAAGTGTTTGGTCTCAGAACATAGCTGAGATCAGGAAACCAGCCTGGAGCAAGGGGGCGAGGCTAGTGGGGTCCTGCTGATGAGGTTGTTTCTTGGCCAGGGACTATTTCACTTTTTCATCAGTAAGCTGGAAGAAAACATACAACGATCACGGATGACCCAAGCGCTGGGTGCTGGTAAATAACAAAGAGGACGGGCCCCAACACCGAGCAACCTGAATCAGCTGGGAGCATTTAACCCATCTAGGGACGCAGTGCGTAGGCCGTGCTCCCAGGCTGGGGGCTCTTCTGGGACACGGCAACTCTGGAAAACCTCTGGGGGCCGTGGGAATAGGAGCTCCCAGTGCGACATCGCCGACACCCTGGGCTGCACAAACCGGGGGCTCTCTCGTAGCAGCAGGGAGGTTATTTTACCTCGGTGTTCGGTGCTGGGACCCGCAGCTCCACGAGGCCGGGGATCTGTGGGAGAGGCTCCAAGAAGAGTTGTGGAGGAACTGAAGGGTCAGAAAAAGGGCCCTGGAGGGGGCCGCTCCATCGGTTGGGGGGGGGGTGACTCGATCACCGTCTGCAGGTACCTGCCTGGGAGCAAATATCGATAAAGGGCCGGCGAGCACCGGACCCAGGTCTCCCACGGCCCCGGGAGCTGACGTGGGACGAATTCAGCGGCTAACCCCAGGAGCGAGTTTCCAAGGCTGGGGAGGGTTCCCCATCCCTGGCCGGGTGGCCGTTTTCCTAACAGCCCGGCTCGCGTCCGACCAGGAGCTCGTTCGGGGCAGGTCCCCGGCCCACGCCACGCGGCTCACACTGGGTCATCACGCTGCTCCCTGCTGGCGTTAGGAGCTGTGGAAAAGGACGGGGCAGCAGCCGGGGATCCTGAGGGGCCGGGCGGGCTTACAGCAGTGCTGGCCCCAGCCTGCCACGCGTCCTTGCCCAGACCCACTTTGGGGGGCACCGAGCTGATCTGGGGCATAACTCTGGGACCCTCCCCCTCTTCTCCCTGCCTCTCAGCTGAACTCTGGCCCAAGTTCCCAGCCAAACCTCAGGGCCGCTGCGTGCAAACCCCGACATGCAGCTCCCCGGGGGGGAAGGGAGCACCGGCGCCTGGCAATCCCTGAATGCGCACAGCAAACACCATCTGGTAATGGCCTGTGGGACACTTCTCAGGGCCAGGAGCTCTCAGCCGCCTCGCTTTGCACGCAGAGGCCATTTTGGGCTATGTTTACAAGGTGGCTGAGATGCGCAAGTCCAACATTTAGGCTCCTCTGGGGTGAACAACCGCCTCCGCCTCCACCCCCAGCCCCATAGTGTAACCATTTACATGAAATATATTCCTGGTCTGATGTTGTGACAACCCACGTTCAGGCCTCCACTCCCTACCCTCCATTGAAGTCACTAACGTTCCTCTAGCACAACAGAACGTGAAGCGGCTCGTGTTCGCTGCTCACCTTTTCTCAAACGTCTCCCCACTGCCCTGGCTGGAGTCCCGGCTCAGCACCCAGAACCAGCAGCTAGTGAAGGATTGAACCAGCTTTCTACAGCGTTCGCCTCCTGCAGAGACGACATTTTCTTTGGTTCCATCTATTCGGCTCGTTCAGTTCAGTGACAGGCTCGGGCAAAGAACACGCGGACGGAGAGCTGTAAAAAAAGCAGGAAAACTGGCTTCCCTCTTCCGATCTATGAATAAAACGAGGTGTGAAAAGATGAAGTCTACTACTTCTAACATTACCAAGGGCCTGGTGAGCAAACACAGCCGGCCCGATTCACTCACCAACCATTTTGCCTTTGTTGAAGAAATTGGTTAGTTTTAAGGGGAAACAGCCTTTAAACTGAGAAACGTTGTTCAGTAAAACTACCCTCAGCGGGCTGGGTAGATGAACCACCACCACATTTAAATGCTGTTTCTGTGCATTTCTCACTGAACTCAATTTCCAGCCACACGGAGCTGGACACAATCCCCAGAAGGAATCATCGGGTAGGAAACAAGAAAAGCATCGCTCAGCATTTTCTAACACCAGAAAAGGGGGGGGAAACGAAGCACTGGGAGAAACCCATGTAACTGTATCATTGCCCAGAGCCAGCGTCTCGTCCAGCTGGCACAATGGGGCACCAAACTCAGCGTAAGGGCTGCAGGGGGTTATCGGCCACCGTGAATGAAACTTTCGTTCAGAAAGTGACCGAGCAGGACCTGGGAGACACCAGAGGAAATCAATGATTTAAATCAAGGTTTCCTGCTCGCCCATTAACATCGGCGATTTGATAGATTCCTAGAGCCCAAGGACAGACAGGACCAGTGTGATCATCTTGTCAGCTGGAGAACGGCCCCACAATCCCCGGAGCGGACCTGCCAGAGAAACCTCCAGTCTAGATTTCTGCTCTGCCGGCGACGACTCCCTGGCTAATCACCTCCACCGTTAACGATCTGCCCCGTATTTCCCGTCTCACCTGCTGCGCTCGCCCAACCAAGATGGGGGCTGGTCTGGCCTGCACATTATTGGCCACATTACAGTAGTGGAGGCCAGTATTACGGGGTGATGGTAGCCAGGACCCAGGCTCCATTACAGGATGCACGTTATTAGCAGTATTACGGTAGCTGGGACCAGAGCCCCATTACCACATGCTCAATATTAGCAGGGTTACGGTAGCTGAAATCGGGTGCGGGGGGGCTCCCATTGAGCTGGGCTCTGCACAGACCCACAGGGACAGATCCCCCCATCCAGAAGAGTTCCTAGTCCAGAGGTGGGCAAACTTTTTGGCCTGAGGGCCACATCTGGGTATGGAAATTGTATGGTGGGCCATGAATGCTCAGATTCTGGCTGGGGGTGCGGGCTCTGGGGTGGGGCCAGAAATGAGGAGTTCAGGGTGCAGGAGGGGGCTCTGGGCTGGGGCAGGGGCACGGGAGGGGATCAGGGGTGCAGGCTCCGGGTGGCGCTTACCTCAAGCAGCTCCTGGAAGCAGCAGCATGTCCCCCCGCCGGCTCCTATGCGGAGGTGCGGCCAGGTGGCTCTGCGCGCTGCCCCGTCTGCAGGTGCCGCCCCTGCAGCTACCATTCGCCGCAGTTCCTATGGGGGCTGTGGGGGTGGCGCTTGGGGTGGGGGCAGTGTGCGGAGCCCCCTGGCTGCCCCTACACCTAGGAGCCAGAGGGGGGACATGCTGCTGCTTCCGGGAGCCTCGGCACACGCGTGCGGAGCGGCCTCCGACCCCGCTCCCCGGCTGGAGAGCAAGGGCTGGATTAAACCGGCTGGAGGGCTGGATGTGGCCTGTGGGCTGTAGTTTGCCCACCCCTGTCCTAGCCTGTCCAGCCACGGGCAGGGGCGGACAACTGAGGGACAGAGAGGGGTTCGGAGAAGAGGCGGGGAGAGAACCCAGGAGTCCTGGCTCTCAGCCCCCCCTGCTCTAACCCACCAGACCCCTCCCAGAGCCAGGAAGAGAACCCAGGAGTCCGGGCTCCAGCCGGCATGGGGCGGGGGACACACAATCTCTGCTCCCGGCCCTGCCGATGCCCCTCACAGACACCAGGTGGCAGCAGCACCTCTCACAGAGCAGCCAGACCCGACACCTCCCCCCCCCCCCCCCCCCGCCAGCCGCACCCCAAGGCTGAGCCAGGCGGGGAAGAGGGCAGGGCGGGGCCCGGACTCCTGGGTTCCCTGATCCTTCCAAGGTATTTTCCCTTGATGATAATGTTGCAAAAACACCTTAAAAGGAAAAAAAAAAAGTTACTTGGTGCTTCCAGAGCGAGTGAGCCCCCCTGGGCACGCCCAGTGCACGCTCATCCCCGGCATGCCCAGTGCACACTCACTCCAGCTTTGCACAAGCACCCTGCCTTTGCCCAGCGCACTCAGGGCATGCTCCCCCTGCCTTTGCACCCTCACCCTCTGGCACGCTCAGTGCACACTCACCCCGCCTTGACACACCCACTGTGCCACCTCCTTTGCAGACTTGTGCCTGCACTCACGGGTGCGCGGTCACCGCCCCGCTGGTCACACCCCCATGCACTCGCTCGCTCCCCCTCCCTTGCCCCGGCCGCGCAGGCTCACGCCTGGCCCGGGCCCTTGGCACGTGCCCGGCCTGGCTCCGGAGCCGCATCTGGTTCCTATCAGCAGCTCTGGGGTTTTACATTTCAGCTGTTTACATGGCAGGCGGGACGGTGAATCGCGGTGCCAGCCCCCCGCCCGGGCCCACGACTCCCACCCAGCCGCAAACACCCCACCACAGCCCCAGGGCCCAAGGCCGGCCCCCCTCACCCCAACCGGGCCTGGGACACCGATCCAGCCCCCCCACACCAGCCCCCTCCCCGCCTGGGCCTACAACTCCCACCCAGCTGCAAACACCCGACCACAGCCCCAGGGTCCAAGGCCGGCCCCCTCCCCCCAACCGGGCCTGGGACACCGGTCCAGCCCTCCCTCACACACACACCAGGCCCCAGACGCCAACCCAGCCCCCCAACCACTGACACCCCCCCCCTGGTGAGTCACAGGCAGTGAATGAGCAAAATGTTTTTTATAGCAAAAGAGGAAACTGCCAGTAAGAGACGAGCTGGGGGGGGGGGGCAGGGCTGGGGGGACAGGCAGAGATGGGGACTCTGTGCCCCCTGACTGGCACCCCAGCGCCCCCCATCCCCCCAGCTCTGTCCTCTCCCCCCACCCCCACTGCTAGCTGCCCCATCCCTTCCCCCTCCCATGCCCAGCGCCCCCCATCCCCCCCAGCTCTGTCCTCTCCCCCCACCCACCCTGCTAGCTGCCCCATCCCTTCCCCCTCTCCGTGCCCAAAGCCCCCCTTTCCCCCCCAGCTCTGTCCTCTCCCCCCTGCCCCACCGCTGGCTGCCCTGGCCCTTCCCCCTCCCCGTGCCCATGGGGCGTTGCCATGGCGTCCATCCTCTGTCTCCTCGCTCTGTCACCATGGAAACGCGCCCGGGTGCAGCGGTGGCAGCATGTGCTGATCCCCCCTTCCCCACCCTGAAATGGGGGGGCCTCCAGGGAGGGGGAGGGGGGAGGAACAAGGGGGAGAGTGGATCAGTGGGGGGGCTGGGTTTGGGGGGGGAGGGAGCTCCTCAGGTGGACCCCTGGGCTTGGATCTCCCCAGAAGGGGGCGCCAGATGGGCTAGCAGGGGCTGCGGGTCGGGAGTGAGGGGCACCGGCAGAGCGGGGTGGGGGGGGCGCAGGGCTGGGCTAGCAGGGGCTGCGGGTCGGGAGTGAGGGGCACCGGCAGAGCGGGGTGGGGGGGGCGCAGGGCTGGGCTAGCAGGGGCTGCGGGTCAGGAGTGAGGGGCACCGGCAGAAGAGGGGGGCTGGGCTAGCAGGGGGCTGCAGGTTGGGAGTGAGGGGCACTGGCAGGGCTGGGGGGGCAGGGCTGGGCTAGCAGGGGCTGCGGGTCAGGAGTGAGGGGCACCGGCAGAAGGGGGGGCTGGGCTAGCAGGGGCTGCGGGTCAGGAGTGAGGGGCACCGGCAGAAGAGGGGGGCTGGGCTAGCAGGGGGCTGCAGGTTGGGAGTGAGGGGCACCGGCAGGGCTGGGCTAGCAGGGGCTGCGGGTCAGGAGTGAGGGGCACCGGCAGAAGGGGGGGCTGGGCTAGCAGGGGGCTGCGGGTCGGGAGTGAGGGGCACCGGCAGAGCGGGGGGGGGGGGCTGGGCTGGGCTAGCAGGGGGCTGCGGCTCGGGAGTGAGGGGCACCGGCAGACTCATTCACTGACTCCCAACCCCCCCATCTAAGCCACTCCCCTCACAGAGCTGGGGACAGAACCCAGGAGTCCTGCCAGGCCCTGACCCACCTCCACCTCTTTTCTGCCCAGGTGAGTCTAGGAGGGGAAACCAGGATCCCGCTCTCTGCCTATCGGGCTGCCAGTGGCTTCCATGGGGTTGTGCCCCACGGCAGTTGGGATAGTCACAGCCTGCGTGGGAGTCCCACGCTCAGTGGACAGGCTGTGTGATGAGGCCTTGCACACTCAAAGGGCAGTGTGTCCAGGTGTCTGAATCCCTTGCACACCCAGGTGACAGGGTGTGCATGAAAAGGCCTTGCCCATGTGTGGTGTGTATAAGTCCCTTGCGCACTTAGGGGGTGAGTCCCTCGCATGTTCAGCAGACAGTATGTGTGAAAATGCCTCACACCCTCAGCGTGCAAGTGAGTGAAAGCCCCTTGTACACTCATGGCACCAGGGGAGTGTGACTGCCTTGCACGGTCACAGTGTGTGCACGCCCCTTGCACACCCAGATAGCAGGGTGTGTGAAAACACCTCGCACACACAGTCTGTGCAAGAGATCTCCTTGCACAGCCGAGATGCAGGGTGCGTGGGGACAGGACTTGCACACTCCGGGCACGCGCGAGCCCCTTGCACACTCGCCCCCCTGTGGCTCCAGCCAGCGACCGCTGGGCTGCAATGAATGATCGGGCTGATCCATTCCTGCAGCGGGGGGAGGGCTCAGGGGATTGTGGGGGTGGGGGACTCGCCTGGCCGCCCCATCTCCCGAGGGCGGTCCTGGGGGGAGCAGGGCAGGACGGGATCAGGGGATCGCAGGGCGGGGCCCTTGGGGGGCGCTCCCCCATCCCGCCCCCCCCCCGCCCGCAATGGTGCAGCCCGCGTTTAAAGGGCCCGGCCGGGCGGGGAGGGGGGCAGAGCCGGAGCGGGGCGCGCGGCTGCAGCTGCAGGTAGAGCCGGGGCGGGGTCCCCCCAGGATCGGGGGGCGGGGAGGGGGTCGGTGCATTGGGGGGCCCAGGATCGGGGGGCGGGGAGGGGGTCGGTGCATGGGGGGGCAGGATCGGTGCACGGGGGGCGGGTCGGGGGTCGGTGCATTGGGGGGGGCCAGGATCGGGGGGCGGGGTGGGGGTCGGTGCATTGGGGGGGCCAGGATCGGTGCACGGGGGGCGGGAAGGGGCTCGGTGCATTGGGGGGGCCCAGGATCGGGGGGCGGGGAGGGGGTCGGTGCATTGGGGGGGCAGGATCGGTGCACGGGGGGTGGGAAGGGGCTCGGTGCATTGGGGGGGCCCAGGATCGGGGGGCGGGGAGGGGGTCGGTGCATTGGGGGGGCAGGATCGGTGCACGGGGGGCGGGAAGGGGCTCGGTGCATTGGGGGGGCCCAGGATCGGGGGGCGGGGAGGGGGTCGGTGCATTGGGCGGTAGGGAGGATGCTGGGTGTGTGGGGCTCAGTTCATTAGGGAATTCCCCCACAGATCAGTGCTTTGGGGCAGATGGCTCAGGGCATGAAGGGGGCTCTGCATTGGGGAGAGGGCCAGGATTTGGGGGTCAGGGACTGGGGCAGGGAGGAGACACCCCCAGGATTGGAGCACGGGGGCCTGGCAGGGGCAGCCCCCAGATCAGCCCATGCAGGGAGGATTGGGAGGATGGGAGCAGAGCCCCCATACTGGGGGGCTCCCTCCCCTCTGCCTGCTCTGTTACTTTGGGGGCCCCATGCCCAAGTTGTCAGGTGGGGGGCTGCATGGGGTGTCAATCTGGGGGCAGGGCTGGGGCATCCCCACAGCTGTCTGAGCCCCCCATTCTCCCAGCAGAGTGGGGTGAGGGGATTCACTGCTGCCTGGCCAACCCCCCATTGGTCCTGACCCTAGGCGGGCACTAAGCTGGGTCAGGCGAAGGGGGGGCGGGGTGCCAGGACTCCTGGGTTCTCTCCCCGGCTCTGGGAGGGGAGTGGGGGGCTAGTGGTAGAGCAGACGGTGAGGTGGGAGCCAGGACTCCTGGGTTCTTTTCCTGCACAGCAATGTGTGTGTGGGGGGGGGGTGTGGAGAAAGAGAACAGGTGGCCATTTCCCCACAGATCCCTGAATGGGGGTGCAGTTCAGGAAGGGGGGGCACCTGGCTTGTGTCTTTCCTGGCCCTTTTCTGGGGCACTGGGATCCTCTCTGAGCCTCTCTTCCAGTGGGAGACAAAAGCTCGGGGGTGGGCAGGGGGCTTAGAGAAAGCTGGGGGGCAAGGGCTGGGTCCTAAGGCTGGGCCAGGGTCAGCTTAACATTGCTGGGTGGTTGTAACAGGGTGTGGGCTGAGCTTGTGGGGTGGGAGGGTTGTGGGGCTCTGTGGCCAGGGTGGGAAGGGAAGTTGTGGGGTTGGGTTGGCAGGGGGCTTTGGGCCTATGGGGCTGGGGTCAGGCTGGTAGGAGGCTGTGGGGTGGGGCAGTGGGGGGCTCTGACCCATGTCTCTGTGGTTATTGGGGGGGCACTGCTTAAAGTGGGTGTGAAAAGTAAGGATCTGGCACCCCCCAGCCTCACCTCTGCTCCCCCTGGTCTTCTTCAGCCCTCTGCCAGCTCAGGGGGGCTGTAGTGAGGTCTCCAGGTCCCCCCCAAGCTGCTGGGCTCTTTAGCCGGGGGGGGATATGGGGCAGCAGCCCATGAGGCAGAGGGTCCCACCAGCCCTGGCTCATTAGAAGGCCCCAGGCCTATTTTCGGGGCTCTTAAGCCCTGGATGTGGGGCGGGGTATGATTGGGGCGGGGCCTGGCAGTGGGAGGAGCTGTGGCCTGTGGGTGTGTGGAGGGGGGCTGTGGGGGCCTAGTGATGGTGGGGGGGCTCGTGTGTGTTGTGGGGGTGGGCGCTGGGGGTCCTGGGTGTGTTATGGGGGCGGGGCCTGGCAGTGGGAGGAGCTGTGGCCTGTGGGTGTGTAGAGGGGGGCTGTGGGGGCCTAGTGATGGTGGGGGGCTCGTGTGTGTTGTGGGGGCGGGCGCTGGGGGTCCTGGGTGTGTTATGGGAGGACGACTGGGGATCCTCTGACCCATCCCTGTCTCAGGGATTCTCCCCTCTTGCGTCCCCCCCGCACTGTGGGGGGCCCCCCGCTCTCCAGGTCACGAGCCCCCCGCCCTGGTGCTGCAGGGGAGGGGTGTTTTGACTCCTTGCACAGGGTGCTAACAAGGATCCGGGCGTGCGTGGGGGGTGTTGAGGGGGTGTTAAGAAAGGCGGGGGGGGTGTCTGGCGGCGGGGTGCTCTCTCTGCCCTCAGCGCCCAGTGGGGAGGGAGCTGGGGGGGGCTCTGATTGGGGGGGCTGGGCCCCAGAGGTAGCCCCGTCTGGAGTGGGTTGGGGGTCCGGAAAGGGGCAGGGGTTCAGCTATAGGGGGGATGAGCCGGGGGGTGGGTTGACCCTAAGTGGGGAGGGTTGGGGGGCACAGGCCTGGTGGGGTAACCCTGTGGGGACAGGGGCTTGTGTAGGGTGGGAGGGCTGAGTCTGCTATGGGGAGGCTGGGGGGCAAATTAGCTGAGGAGATTGGGGTGAACCATGGGGAACTGAGGGGCTGGGGGTGGGATCTCTCGCTGTGGGTGTTGGGGGGTCAGCCATGGGGAACTGGGGGGCTGGGGTGGGCACTGGCCATGGGTGTTGGGGGGTCAGCCATGGGGAAGTGGGGGGCTGGGGGGGCTCTCTGGCTGGGGGGCATGGGTCAGCCATGGGGAACTATGGGGACGGGGGTGGGATCTCTGGCTAGGGGTGTTGGGGGGGTCAGCCATGGGGAAGTGGGGGGCTGGGGGGGCTCTCTGGCTGGGGGGGGTCAGCCATGGGGAACTATGGGGACAGGGGTGGGATCTCTGGCTGCGGGTGTTGGGGGGTCAGCCATGGGGAAGTGGGGGGCTGGGGCTGGCTGTGGTTGTTGGGGGGTCAGCCATGGTGAAGTGGGGGGCTGGGGGTGGGCGCTGGCCATGGGTGTTGTGGGGTTAGCCATGGGGAAGTGGGGGGCTGGGGCTGGGCGCTGGCCATGGGTGTTGTGGGGTCAGCCATGGGGGAAGTGGGGGACTGGGGGGGCTCTCTGGCTGGAGAGTTGGGGGTCAGTTATAGGGAAGTGGGGGGCTGGGGGTAGGCTCTCTGGCTGGGGGGCGGGGGTCAGCCATGGGGAAGTGGGGGGCTGGGGTGGGCACTGGCCATGGGTGTTGGGGGGTCAGCCATGGGGAACTGGGGGGCTGGGGTGGGCACTGGCCATGGGTGTTGGGGGGTCAGCCATGGGGAAGTGGGGGGCTGGGGGGGCTCTCTGGCTGGGGGGCGTGGATCAGCCATGGGGAACTATGGGGACGGGGGTGGGATCTCTGGCTGCGGGTGTTGGGGGGTCAGCCATGGGGAAGTGGGGGGCTGGGGCTGGTCTCTGGCTGGGGGTGTTGGGGGGGCAGCCATGGGGAAGTGGGGGGCTGGGGTGGGCGCTGGCTGTGGGTGTTGGGGGGTCAGCCATGGGGAAGTGGGGGGCTGGGGTGGGCGCTGGCTGTGGGTGTTGGGGGGTCAGCCATGGGGAAGTGGGGGGCTGGGGGGTGGGCTCTCTGGCAGGGGGGAGGTCCCCATCTCTCTAACCCCCATCTCTTCCCTTCCAGGCCTGCCGCCCCCCGACCATCCCACCATGGCCGCCCCACTGCTGCTGGGGGCCCTGGCTCTGCTGCTGCTGCTGCCCCCCCCGGCCCGGCCAGGGGCCCCCCCTCCGCCGCTCCCGGCCGCCTGGGCCTCCTTCTCGGTGCCGGACGGGGGGCTGACCCACCTGGCGGTGCACCGCGAGACGGGCGAGGTCTTTGCCGGCGCCGTAAACCGCGTCTACAAGCTGGCGGCCAACCTGAGCCAGCTGCGGGTGCACGGGACGGGGCCAGTGCCGGACGACGCCCGGTGCTACCCGCCGCCCGCCGTGCGGCTTTGCCAGCACCCGCTGGCCCCGGCCGACAACGTCAACAAGCTGCTGCTGCTGGACTACGCGGGCGGGCGGCTGGTGGCCTGCGGCAGCGTCTGGCAGGGCGTCTGCCAGCTGCTGCGCCTGGGCGACCTGGCCAAGCTGGGCGAGCCGCACCAGCGCAAGGAGCACTACCTCTCGGGCGGGCGCGAGGCCGACGCCATGGCCGGTGTCATCCTGGAGCAGCCGGGCCAGCCCAGCCGGCTCTTCGTGGGCACCTCGGTGGAGGGGCGCTCCGAGTACTTCCCCACCCTGTCCAGCCGCCGGCTGGCGCCCGACCCCGCCAGCCCCGACATGTTCAGCCTGGTCTACCAGGACGAGTTCGTCTCCTCGCAGGTCAAGGTCCCCTCGGACACCCTGGCGCTGCACCCGGCCTTCGACATCTACTACGTCTCGGCCTTCGTCTCGGGTGCCTTCGTCTACTTCCTCACCCTGCAGCTGGACACGCAGCAGGCGGCGCTGGAGGGGCCGGGCGGAGGGCCCGGCGGCGGGGCGGCCCCCGGGGCCGAGCGCTTCTTCTCCTCGAAGATCGTGCGGCTCTGCGCCCGCGACGCCGAGTTCTACTCCTACGTGGAGTTCCCGCTGGGCTGCGCCCACGCCGGGGTGGAGTACCGCCTGGTGCAGGCCGCCCGGCTGGCCAAGGCCGGGCCCCGGCTGGCGCGGGCGCTGGGCCTGGCCGAGGGGCAGGACGTGCTCTACGCAGCCTTCGCCCAGGGCCAGAAGAACCGGGCCGCGCCGCCCCGCCAGAGCCTGCTCTGCCTCTTCACGCTCGACGAGGTCAATCGGCGCATCCAGGAGCGGATCCAGAGCTGCTACCGCGGCGAAGGGCACCTCTCCCTGCCCTGGCTGCTCAACAAGGAGCTGCCTTGCATCAACACGGTACCAGGACCCAGGCGTCCGGGAGCCTCGCCCAGCCCCCGCGCTCAGCCACACGGCCCGGCTCCCCTCCCAGGGAGAGAACCCAGGAGTCCTGGCTCCCAGCCCCCGCTGCTCTAACCCACTAGCCCCCACTCCCCTCCCAGAGCCGGGGAGAGAACCCAGGAGTCCTGGCTCCCAGCCCCCGCTGCTCTAACCCACCAGCCCCTTCTACCTCCCAGAGCCGGGGAGTGGGAGGGAAGGTGGGGGCTGGAGGTGGTGAGAGTATCTTGGGGCAATGGAGAGGGTGGGGACTGGGGATGTATTGGGCAGCTGGGGGGTCTATTGGGAGGCTGGGGGGGCAGGGTTTATTGGGGAGCTGGGGGGTCTATTGGGAGGCTGCGGGGGGCAGGGTGTATTGGGGAGCTGGGGGGTCTATTGGGAGGCTGGGGGGGCCAGGGTGTATTGGGTAGCTGGGGGTCTATTGGGAGGCAGGGGGCAGGGTGTATTGGGGAGCTGGGGGTCTATTGGGGGCTGCACTCAGCTGTCCCTGACCCCCCCCCTCTCTCCCCAGCCCATGCAGATCAATGGGAATTTCTGCGGGCTGGTGCTGAACCAGCCGCTGGGGGGGCTGCAGGTCATCGAGGGGCGCCCCCTGCTGGCCGAGCGCAGCGAGGGGCTAGCCAGCGTCACCGCCTACACCTACCAGGGCCACTCCGTCGTCTTCCTCGGCACCCGCGCCGGGACCCTCAAGAAGGTGGGACACGCGCCGGGGAGGGGAAAATGGGGGAGGCTCCGGCCATCTGGACCCAGTAACGCCAGACCCCCAGAGGGAGGGGCCTTTCTCCCAATGGGGCTCAAAGCCCCCCTATGTGTTTGTTCCTCCAGCTCTGCCAGTGCCCCTCACTCCTGACCTGCAGCCCCCAGCCAGCCCAGCCCTGCTCCCCCCAGCTCTGCCGGTGCCCCTCACTCCTGACCCGCAGCCCCTGCTAGCCCAGCCCTGCCCCCTCCCAGCCCTGCCGGTGCCCCTCACTCCTGACCCGCAGCCCCTGCTAGCCCAGCCCTGCCCCCCCACAGCCCTGCCGGTGCCCCTCACTCCCGACCCGCAGCCCCTGCTAGCCCAGCCCTGCCCCCCCCAGCTCCGCCAGTGCCCCTCACTCCCGACCCGCAGCCCCCTGCTAGCCCAGCCCTGCCCCCCCCAGCTCCGCCAGTGCCCCTCACTCCCGACCCGCAGCCCCCTGCTAGCCCAGCCCTGCCCCCACACAGCCCTGCCGGTGCCCATCACTCCCGACCCGCAGCCCCTGCTAGCCCAGCCCTGCCCCCCCCGCAGCTCTGCCAGTGCCCACCCCAAATCTGATGCCTGGAAGGGGAGGCTATTCCCAGCCCTGCCCCCCTGACAGAGCAGAGCTGGGGGGCAGTCCCCACCCCCCATCCCCAGGACAGAACTGGGGCCCATTGAACATTAGCAGGGCAGCAAAGGGACATGCCAGGTCCCCTTCTTCACCCCAGCCACTCTGACTGCTCAGCCAGGAAGGAGAGACAACAGAGGGGCTGCGGGTCGGGAGTGAGGGGCACCGGCAGAGCTGGGGGGGGGCAGGGCTGGGCTAGCAGGGGCTGCGGGTCGGGAGTGAGGGGCACTGGCAGAGCTCGGGGGGGCAGGGCTGGGCTAGCAGGGGCTGCGGGTCAGGAGTGAGGGGCACCGGCAGGGCTGGGGGGGGCAGGGCTGGGCTAGCAGGGGCTGCGGGTCGGGAGTGAGGGGCACCGGCAGAGTTGGGGGGGGCAGGGCTGGGCTAGCAGGGGCTGCGGGTCGGGAGTGAGGGGCACCGGCAGAGCTGGGGGGGGCAGGGCTGGGCTAGCAGGGGCTGCGGGTCGGGAGTGAGGGGCACTGGCAGAGCTCGGGGGGGCAGGGCTGGGCTGGCAGGGGCTGCGGGTCAGGAGTGAGGGGCACCGGCAGGGCTGGGGGGGCAGGGGCTGCGGGTCGGGAGTGAGGGGCACCGGCAGGGCTGGGGGGGGAGGGTGGATGATCTGCCAGCTCAGCGCCATGGGGCGCGGTCCCCTCCTGGCCCCCCCCAACTCCCCGCAAACCAACTCAGTTACTTCCAAACTGGCTCTTAAAAAGCCAACATCAAAGGGTGGCGGGTTGGGGTGGAAAATGTGTCTGGGCAAAAGTTAACCCTAGAGTGGCCGCGCCGCAGAGAGGGGACAGTGCCCAGGGCCCCCACCCACCCCCAGCCCTGCCGGTGCCCCTCACTCCCGACCCACAGCCCCTGCTAGCCCAGCCCTGCCACCCCCCAGCCCCGCCAGCGTCCCTCACTCCCGACCCGCAGCCCCTGCCAGCCCAGCCCTGCCGGTGCCCCTCACTCCCGACCCACAGCCCCTGCTAGCCCAGCCCTGCCCCCCAGCCCCGCCAGCGTCCCTCACTCCCGACCCGCAGCCCCTGCTAGCCCAGCCCTGCCGGTGCCCCTCACTCCCGACCCGCAGCCCCTGCCAGCCCAGTCCTGCCGGTGCCCCTCACTCCCGACCCACAGCCCCTGCTAGCCCAGCCCTGCCCCCCCCCAGCTCCCTCATCCTCTCTCCCTGCCAGCTGCCACGGCTGGGGAGTCCCAGGGGGCTCAGTGTCAGGCTGGCTGCCCCGGCCCTGACCCGGGAATTGGGTTACGTGGGGGGGTCTCGCCTGTCTAGCTCTGAACTCCTGAACCCCCCGGGGGGGGCCGCGACCCCTCAGCCTGTAAATGGGGCTAATTCAGTTAGGCTGGTGGGGAGAGGGAGGGGAGAAGCTGGGGGGGCTGAGGGGGGCTGGGTGCATGGAGGAGAAATGGGGGGGTGGGAGGTGGCTCCTCTCCCTCCACACTGGCTCCCTTGTCTGAGCTCTCGGCCCCCTCGCCCCGGGGGTGACCCTGGGGGGCTGCGGCCCCCGGCTCTGAAAGGACGCTTTGTCCCTGGGGAGGGGGAGGCTGGGGGCCTGCTGGGGGGGCTGCTCTGGGTCAGACCCCCCGTCAATGGGCCCTTGTTGGCGGGGATGAAAGGGGTTGTTGAGCCTGCCTGGTGTGGGGGAGGGCTGAACCTCTGGGCTGGAGGGTAACAGGGGAGGGGGCGGCTGGCAGGTGGGGGGAGACACCAATGCTGGTCTCCCCTCCCCCCCCCACCTCCTTGTGGGCCCCCCTTGCATGCTGCTGAACATGGGGGGCCAGTGCAGAGGTGCGGGGTTGGGGGGTCGAGGGAGGTGGGTGGCTCGGGGGGGCTGGGGGCATCTCTCTCTCACAGCTCCCCCCCCCCCAGGTGCGGGTAGACGGCCCCCAGGACGCCCATCTGTACGAGTCGGTGCCAGTGACCCCCGGGCAGCCCCTGCTGCGGGACATGGAGCTCAGCCCAGACCAGAGACACCTTTACCTGCTGAGCCGCGGAGAGGTGGGTCTGGGAGGGAGCTGGGGAAGAAGAGGGGGCAGCAGGCAGTGGGCCCCCTGGCTCCGGGGGGCTGAGGTTGGGGGAAGGGGGGCAGGAGGAAGGGGGCCAAGGGGGCTGGGGCCTGAGGTGGAGGAGGGAAGAGGGGCAGGCGATGTGGGGGGAGTATCTGGGAGGGGCTGCTATAGGGGAGGGGGTTTGGTCTATCACCCCAGACGCTAACCCCTCCCTCCACAGGTTGTGCGGCTGCCGGTGGAGACCTGTGGCCAGTACCCCGCGTGTGACGCCTGCCTGGGCTCTGGGGACCCCCACTGCGGCTGGTGTGTCCTGCACAACCGGTGTGAGACACCCCTGGAGCCAGGAGAGAACCCAGCAGTCCTGGCTCCCAGCCCCCCCCTGCTCTAACCACCAGCCCCCACTCCCCTCCCAGAGCCGGGGAGAGAACCCAGGAGTCCTGGCTCTCAGCCCCCCCTGCTCTAACCCACCAGCCCCCGCTCCCCTCCCAGAGCCGGGGAGAGAACCCAGGAGTCCTGGCCCCCAGCCCCCCCCCGCTCTAACCCACCAGCCCCCACTCCCCTCCCAGAGCCGGGGAGAGAACCCAGGAGTCCTGGCTCCCAGCCCCCCCTGCTCTAACCTACCAGCCCCCACTCCCCTCCCCTCCCCTCCCCTCCAGAGCCGGGGAGAGAACCCAGGAGTCCTGGCTCCCAGCCTAGCCAGGGTCCCTCCCCCGTGTGTGCTGGGGGTCTCTGGCCTGTTGGAGGAATGCGGCTCCCCCCTCCCCGCAAGCTCCTGGCCAAGCCCCCCCCTTTCCTTATCGGAGTCTCAAGTACTTCATCCTATTAAACCTGGCCCAGAGCAGTGGGGGAGGGGGGCGCACAGCGGGGTGGGTGTGTGGAAAGTCTGGGGGTGGGGGGAGGGGGGCCAGGGGGCAGGGACACCGAGGGTTGGGGGGGGGCGGTGACTGGAGCTGGCAGCTCTAACCTGGGAACATGTAATAAATTAGCAATCGCCCCCCAGCTTGGCCCTGTTCAGAGCCCCTCCCCCACCCCCGTCTCAGTAGGGGGAGGAGATGGAGCAGCCCCCCCCCCCCCCCCGTAACTCCCCCCAACCTCTGCCAGAATCTGACCTCCCGGCTCAATATAGACACTCGAGGTGACGCCCCCCCAACCCCCCAGACAGGGGCGGAGCAGAGATCAGCCCCCCCCCCCAACTCCCCCTGAGTTTTGCTGGTGGCCCTCACTCCCGACCCGCAGCCCCCTGCTAGTCCAGCCCTGCCCCCCCATCTGTGCCCATCACTCCCGACCCACAGCCCCCTGCTAGCCCAGCCCTGCCCCCTCGTCTGTGCCCCTCACTCCCGACCCGCAGCCCCCTGCTAGTCCAGCCCTGCCCCCCCCATCTGTGCCCCTCACTCCCGACCCGCAGCCCCCTGCTAGTCCAGCCCTGCCCCCCCATCTGTGCTCCTCACTCCCGACCCGCAGACCCCTGCTAGCCCAGCCCTGCCTCCCCGTCTGTGCTCCTCACTCCCGACCCGCAGACCCCTGCTAGCCCAGCCCTGCCTCCCCGTCTGTGCCCCTCACTCCCGACCCACAGCCCCCTGCTAGCCCAGCCCTGCCCCCCCGTCTGTGCTCCTCACTCCCGACCCGCAGACCCCTGCTAGCCCAGCCCTGCCCCCTCGTCTGTGCCCCTCACTCCCGACCCGCAGCCCCCTGCTAGTCCAGCCCTGCCCCCTCGTCTGTGCCCCTCACTCCCGACCCACAGCCCCCTGCTAGTCCAGCCCTGCCTCCCCGTCTGTGCTCCTCACTCCCGACCCGCAGCCCCCTGCTAGTCCAGCCCTGCCTCCCCATCTGTGCTCCTCACTCCCGACCCGCAGCCCCCTGCTAGCCCAGCCCTGCCCCCTCGTCTGTGCCCCTCACTCCCGACCCGCAGCCCCCTGCTAGTCCAGCCCTGCCCCCCCATCTGTGCCCCTCACTCCCGACCCGCAGACCCCTGCTAGCCCAGCCCTGCCCCCCCATCTGTGCCCATCACTCCCGACCCGCAGCCCCCCTGCTAGCCCAGCCCTGCCCCCTCGTCTGTGCCCCTCACTCCCGACCCGCAGCCCCCCTGCTAGCCCAGCCCTGCCCCCCCGTCTGTGCTCCTCACTCCCGACCCGCAGCCCCCCTGCTAGCCCAGCCCTGCCTCCCCGTCTGTGCTCCTCACTCCCGACCCGCAGCCCCCTGCTAGCCCAGCCCTGCCCCCCCATCTGTGCCCATCACTCCCGACCCACAGACCCCTGCTAGTCCAGCCCTGCCCCCCCATCTGTGCCCATCACTCCCGACCCACAGACCCCTGCTAGTCCAGCCCTGCCTCCCCGTCTGTGCCCCTCACTCCCGACCCGCAGCCCCCTGCTAGCCCAGCCCTGCCCCCCCATCTGTGCCCCTCACTCCCGACCCGCAGACCCCTGCTAGCCCAGCCCTGCCCCCCCATCTGTGCCCATCACTCCCGACCCGCAGCCCCCTGCTAGCCCAGCCCTGCCCCCCCGTCTGTGCTCCTCACTCCCGACCCGCAGCCCCCCTGCTAGCCCAGCCCTGCCTCCCCGTCTGTGCCCCTCACTCCCGACCCACAGACCCCTGCTAGTCCAGCCCTGCCTCCCCGTCTGTGCCCCTCACTCCCGACCCACAGACCCCTGCTAGTCCAGCCCTGCCCCCTCGTCTGTGCTCCTCACTCCCGACCCGCAGCCCCCCTGCTAGCCCAGCCCTGCCTCCCCGTCTGTGCCCCTCACTCCCGACCCACAGACCCCTGCTAGCCCAGCCCTGCCTCCCCGTCTGTGCCCCTCACTCCCGACCCGCAGCCCCCTGCTAGTCCAGCCCTGCCCCCTCGTCTGTGCTCCTCACTCCCGACCCGCAGCCCCCCTGCTAGCCCAGCCCTGCCTCCCCGTCTGTGCTCCTCACTCCCGACCCGCAGCCCCCTGCTAGTCCAGCCCTGCCCCCTCGTCTGTGCTCCTCACTCCCGACCCGCAGCCCCCTGCTAGCCCAGCCCTGCCCCCCCATCTGTGCCCATCACTCCCGACCCGCAGCCCCCTGCTAGTCCAGCCCTGCCCCCTCGTCTGTGCTCCTCACTCCCGACCCGCAGCCCCCCTGCTAGCCCAGCCCTGCCTCCCCGTCTGTGCTCCTCACTCCCGACCCGCAGCCCCCTGCTAGTCCAGCCCTGCCTCCCCGTCTGTGCTCCTCACTCCCGACCCGCAGACCCCTGCTAGCCCAGCCCTGCCTCCCCGTCTGTGCTCCTCACTCCCGACCCGCAGCCCCCTGCTAGCCCAGCCCTGCCCCCCCATCTGTGCCCCTCACTCCCGACCCGCAGCCCCCTGCTAGCCCAGCCCTGCCTCCCCGTCTGTGCCCCTCACTCCCGACCCACAGCCCCCTGCTAGCCCAGCCCTGCCCCCCCATCTGTGCCCCTCACTCCCGACCCGCAGACCCCTGCTAGCCCAGCCCTGCCCCCCCGTCTGTGCTCCTCACTCCCGACCCGCAGCCCCCCTGGCGGGTGAGGGGCTCCTGGCACCGGAACTCCCCAGGATCCTGCACTAACGAGGCCCCCGGGGTGGAAGCCACTGGCTGGTTAATGAGCTCCCTGGGCTGCCCCTCCCCCAGCGCTGTGAGCTCCCCTGTGACAGTGCCTGCCCGGCGCAGCGAGTGGGGAGCAGACCTGGGGGTTCCCAGTCTGTGCCTGACCCCCCCCTGCCCTTCCAGGTGCTGCCGGGAGAGCGAGTGTCCCCGGGCGCTGGAGCCGCAGCGGTTCGCGGCCGCGCCGGGCCCCTGCCCCCAGCTGCTTGTGGAGCCCAATAACGTCTCCGTCACCGCGGCCAGCGTCCTGGTGAGTGCGGGGCCGGGCGCCTGGGGCCTGCTTGGGAGATGGGGGGACAGAGGTGAACAGCCCCCCCGTGTCTCTGGGGAGGGACGGGATGGGACCCCGACACCCATCACTAACCCCCATCTCCAACCCCCCAACTCTGGGGGGAACCCACCCCACATCTCTACCCCATCTCTGGGGGGACTATGCCCCACATCTCCAACCCCCCAACTCTGGGGGGACCCCACCCTCAGTTCTGGGGGGACCCCACACCACATCCCTAACCCCCATCTCTGGGGGGAACCCACCCCCGTCTCTAACCCCCATCTCTGGGGGGATCCTGCCCCCTGTCTCTAGGCCCCTGGGGGGACCCCGGCCCCCCGTCTCTAACCCCGTCTCTCTGGGGCTCTAGCTGCAGCTGACGGTGCAGAACCTCCCGGACCTGGGGCCCGGCGTGACCTGCTCCTTCGAGGGCCTGGGGCAGAGCAAGGCCGAGGTGCTGCCCGGGGGCCTCATCCGCTGCCAGTCACCCACCCCCAGGGAGCTGCCCCCCGGTACTGGCCCCCACGGTGAGTGTGGGGGGGTGGGCAGGAGAGTTCAAAGGGCAACGGTCAGGGCCGGGGCGACAGGGCAGGGCAGAGGGCAAAGGTCAGGAACACATTTGGGGGTAGGGGTCATAGACCGGGGGGGGTCTCCCTGCTGGGGGGGTTCAGCCCTGCCCCCCATGACGCTGCCACCCTGGTCCCCCCAGGTGACGCTCGCTCCGTGCGGCTTCAGCTTCGCTCGCTTGAGACCATGATGGACTTTGCTGGCGCTGACTTCGTCTTCTACAACTGCAGCCTCCTCCCGTCGTGAGTCCCCCCCGCCGGCACCCCTCACTCTCGACCCGCAGCCCCCAGCCCCGCCGGCGCCCCTCACTCCCGACCCGCAGCCCCCGGCCCGGCCGGCGCCCCTCACTCCCGACCCGCAGCCCCCGGCCCGGCCGGCGCCCCTCACTCCCGACCCGCAGCCCCCGGCCCGGCCGGCGCCCCTCACTGCCGACCCGCAGCCCCCGGCCCCGCCGGCGCCCCTCACTCCCGACCCGCAGCCCCCGGCCCCGCCGGCGCCCCTCACTCCCAGCCCTGCCCCTCACTCCTGACCCGCAGCCCCCGGCCCCGCCCCTCACTACCGACCCGCAGCCCCCGGCGCCGCCGGCACCCCTCACTACCGACCCGCAGCCCCCCCATGCCCCTCACTCCTGACCCGCAGCCCCCGGCCCCGCCCCTCACTCCCGACCCGCAGCCCCCGGCCCGGCCGGCGCCCCTCACTCCCGACCCGCAGCCCCCGGCCCCGCCCCTCACTACCGACCCGCAGCCCCAGGCCCCGCTGGCACCCCTCACTCCCGACCCGCAGCCCCCGGCCCTGCCCCTCACTCTCGACCCGCAGCCCCAGGCCCCGCTGGCACCCCTCACTCCCGACCCGCAGCCCCCGGCCCCGCCGGCGCCCCTCACTCCCAGCCCTGCCCCTCACTCCCGGCCCGCAGCCCCCGGCCCCGCCGGCGCCCCTCACTCCCAGCCCTGCCCCTCACTCCCAACCCGCAGCCCCCGGCCCCGCCGGCGCCCCTCACTCCCAGCCCTGCCCCTCACTCCCGGCCCGCAGCCCCCGGCCCTGCCGGCGCCCCTCACTCCCAACCCGCAGCCCCCGGCCCTGCCCCTCACTCCTGACCCGCAGCCCCCGGCCCCACCGGCGCCCCTCACTCCTGACCCGCAGCCCCCGGCCCGGTCGGCGCCCCTCACTCCCGACCCACAGCTCCCGGCCCCGCCGGCGCCCCTCACTCCCAGCCCTGCCCCTCACTCCCGACCCGCAGCCCCCTCGCACTCAGTGGGTGGAGGGTGCCTGTGTCTCTCGCTGGGGCGGGGGCAGATGGCTCCTTGCTGGGGCCAGGCTAATAGAATCCCCTCCCCCCTTCCCCCCATGTAAACACCAGGGGGCGGGGGAGGGGCAGTGGTGCCAGCATTGTCCCTGGCCGCAAGGGAACAATGGGTCTGGGAAGGGGTGGGGGGGGCACCTGACATCTGGGGCATTCCCCCCCCCCCCATTAATCCTTTGCTGCCCTCCCCAGGTGTCTGTCCTGCGTGAGGAGCCGGTTCGCCTGCCAGTGGTGCAAATATCGGCACGTCTGCACCCACGATCCCCGGGAGTGCGCTTTCGCCGAGGGGCGGGTCAGCACCGCTGAGGTGGGTCCCTGTGTAACCAGCCCCCTGCCCCACCCCAGAGCCAGACACATCTCGGCACTGTGGGTCCCTGGATAACCGTCCGCCGGCCCCACCCCATAGGGGCCATGTCCTGGCAGCAGGCAAGGGGGCCCTGGTAACAGCCCCTGCTCCACCCCAGAGCCAGCTGCATATCCGCGCTTTGAGCTGGATCCCAGCTGTGGAGGGGGAGGGGTGGCAGATGTCAGACCATGCGGCTGGCTGCCCCTAATGGAGTGTAATTGGCTGTGGCAGGATCGATGGGGCGGGGGGACCCCGGCTGGATCGATGCGCCAGGCAGTGCCCTGTGGTCGGGATAATTGATAGCGCCGGGGCTGCGGTTTGGAGTAGCGGCCGCAGACAACGCCCAGGGCCAGGCAATGGGGCCCTGGGGACTGGGGGGAGGGGAAACTAGCTGTCGCTGCCCCCCTCATGCTTCCCCCCCCCCCCCCAGTCAGGAGTCTCTGAGCCACTTCCCCATAATCAGCGTCTAACAAGGGGGGAGCCCAAGGCCGGGCTAGCAGGGGCTGCGGGTCAGGAGTGAGGGGCACCGGCAGGGCTTGGGGGGGCAGGGCTGGGCTGGCAGGGGCTGCGGGTCGGGAGTGAGGGGCACTGGCAGGGCCAGGCTAGCAGGGGCTGCGGGTCGGGAGTGAGGGGCACTGGCAGGGCCAGGCTAGCAGGGGCTGCGGGTCGGGAGTGAGGGGCACTGGCAGGGCTGGGCTAGCAGGGGCTGTGGGTCGGGAGTGAGGGGCACCGGCAGGGCTGGGCTAGCAGGGGCTGTGGGTCGGGTGTGAGGGGCATCGGCAGGGCTGGTGGGGGCAGGGCTGGGCTAGCAGGGGCTGCGGGTCGGGTGTGAGGGGCATCGGCAAGGCCAGGCTAGCAGGGGCTGCGGGTCGGGAGTGAGGGGCACTGGCAGGGCCAGGCTAGCAGGGGCTGCGGGTCGGGAGTGAGGGGCACCGGCAGGGCTGGGCTAGCAGGGGCTGCGGGTCGGGAGTGAGGGGCACCGGCAGGGCTTGGGGGGGCAGGGCTGGGCTGGCAGGGGCTGTGGGTCGGGAGTGAGGGGCGCCGGCAGGGCTGGGCTGGCAGGGGGCTGCGGGTCGGGAGTGAGAGGCACCGGCAGGGCTGGTGGGGGCAGGGCCGGGCTAGCAGGGGCTGCGGGTCGGGAGTGAGGGGCACCGGCAGGGCTGGGGCGGGCACAGGGGTGGGAGGAAATGGCTCTGGGGACTCCTTTCCTTTATTGCCAATGTCCCCTCCACAAAAAAAGAGCAGCCCCTCCCCCACCAAGTAACAATTAAGCAGCCGCGGTTGCCATGGCAGCTCCCAAAGATCCAGGATCCTGCATCTCCAGCTCCATCCCCTGGCGCTGGGGGGGCTGGGAGCCCGGACTCCTGGGTTCTCCCGGCTCTCCCCAGGCGAGGCCCCCATGACTCTGTCTCCCCAGGGCTGCCCGGAGCTGCTCCCGGCGGGCGAGATCCTGATCCCGGTGGGGGTGCTGCAGCCGATCACGCTCCGGGCCAAGAACCTGCCGCAGCCGCAGTCGGGCCAGAAGAACTACGAGTGCGTCTTTGCCGTGCAGGGGCGGCGCCAGCGGGTCCCAGCCGTGCGCTTCAACTCCAGCAGCGTGCAGTGTCAGAACACCTCGGTGAGCCCCCGGCCTGGACCCCCTGCCCCCCCGCTAGCCCCCCGGCCTGGACCCCCTGCCCCTCCGCCAGCCCCCCGGCCTGGACACCCTGCCCCCCCGCTAGGCCCCCGAGAACCCCCGGCCTGGACCCCTTGCCCCTCCGCCAGCCCCCCGGCCTGGACCCCCTGCCCCTCCGCCAGCCCCCCGGCCTGGACACCCTGCCCCCCCGCTAGGCCCCCAGAACCCCCGGCCTGGACCCCCTGCCCCTCCGCCAGCCCCCCGGCCTGGACACCCTGCCCCTCCGCCAGCCCCCCGAGCCCCCTGGCCTGGATCCCCTGCCCCTCCGCCAGCCCCCCGGCCTGGACCCCCTGCCCCCCCGCTAGGGCCCCGAGAACCCCCGGCCTGGACCCCCTGCCCCTCCGCCAGCCCCCCGAGCCCCCCGGCCTGGACCCCCTGCACCCCTGCTAGCCCCCCCAACCTCCCAGCCTGGACCCCCTGCCCCCCCGCTAGCCTCCCGAGCCCCCCGGCCTGGACCCCCTGCCCCCCTGCTAGCCCCCCCAGCCCCCCAGCCTGGACCCCCTGCCCCCCCGCCAGCCCCCCGAGCCCCCCGGCCTGGACCCCCTGCCCCCCCGCTAGGCCCCCGAGAACCCCCGGCCTGGACCCCCTGCCCCCCCCGCCAGCCCCCTGAGCCCCCCGGCCTGGACCCCCTGCACCCCTGCTAGCCCCCCGGCCTGGACCCCCCGCCCCTCCGCCAGCCCCCCGAGCCCCCCGGCCTGGACCCCGCCAGCCCGGCTCCCTTTGCTCCCCAGCCACATGCAGAACCAGGGCACTGTGGTGACACCCCCTGCGCCTCCACCCCTCCCCCTTCTGAGCACCCATTTTTGTGTGTGGGGGGGGGATCAGCCTGTGTGTCCTGGCCCCAGCGATGGGGGAGGGGCATTCAAGCTGGGTTCAGCCAGACCCCTGGGAGGGTGGGAGAAAGCTTTGGGCCCCTGCTGGCTGGGAGGGGGAAGGGCGGCTGGGAGGTCTCTAACCCCATGGGCTCTGTGCCAGGGCCCAGTGCCAGACACCCCCTCCCCTCCCCCCAGCCATCAGCTCCCCGCTGGCTGCAGGCCCACAGCCAGGACGTGCTGGGGTTAAGGAACCGCTTGTAAATGTCTGAGCTGGGCTGCAGGTCGGGGCTGGGGGGGTAGGGCTGGGGGGGCAGGGGCTGCGGGTCGGGAGTGAGGGGCACCAGCAGGGCTGGGGGGGGCAGGATGTGTTTGATGTTTCACCCCTTGTAGGGGGGATGCTATGTTGCTAGGCGACATGACAGTTGCCATCTCTGTTGCTAGGAGATGCCTTGGTACCTCCTTTTAACCCTTTGTGGTTCTGTTGTTCTCTCCCTGCTCAGCCCCAGGGTTGGGGGGCGAGGCTGCTCCCCTGTGGCTCTCCATGCGCCTTACCTCCCTGTCTATACCTCACCCCCTCCACTGCCCTGCTCTGACCCCCCGTTCTCCCCCCAGTACTGGTACGAGGGCGACGCGGTTGGGGAGCTGCCCGTGGACTTCTCCGTCGTCTGGGACAGCGACTTCCCCATCGACCAGCCCCCCGGCTTCAAAGGTCCAGGGGGCTGCGCCCTGAGGGGGCGGGGGGGCTGGGTAATGGGGAAGGGGTCAGAGTGGGGCAGTGTCATGGGGAAGGGGGTGGGGAGGGCAGTACCCGGGAGAGGGGTGTTGGGGGGTGGGGGGCAGGGGGAGTGTCACGGGGAAGGGTGTGGGGAGGGAAGGGGGTGGGGGTGGGGGGCAGGAGGGCTGCCTGTCTCTGACCCGCCCCTCTCCTCCCAGCCCTGCTATACAAGTGCCCAGCCCAGCGCCCCAGCTGTGGGCTCTGTCTCCGCTCCGACCCGCGCTATGAGTGCGGCTGGTGCCTGGCCGAGCGACGCTGCCTCCTGCGCCCCCAATGCCCAGCCCCCAAACTCAACTGGGTGCCCCCCGGCCGGCGCGGGGCTCGCTGCAGCCACCCTCGCATCACCCAGGTAACCCCCCACACACATCGCCTGGGTAACGCCCCCCCCTCGTTACCCAGGTAACTGCCCCCTAACCGCAGCATCCCAGTAACAGCCCCCTCCCCGGGTCTCCAAGGTAACAGCCCCCCCACAGCACCCTGGTAAAGGGGGCCCCCCAGACCAGCCAGCCCTGTGCGCCCACCCCACTGGAACTCACACCCCAACCGCGGCCAGGCCCCATCTCTGCTGTGGACACCCTCCAGCTCTGCCCCCTCACCTGGGGGGGTTTGTGTGGTTTGGGGGCCCGGGCGGAGGCGGGGGTAGGGGGGTCTTTGCCCCACTGACTCCCCTGGGCTCCCCCAGGTGGTGCCAGTGGCGGGGCCCAAGGAGGGCGGGTGGGGGCAGGGGTGGGGGGGTTTCTGCCCCACTGACTCCCCCGGGCTCCCCCAGGTGGTGCCGGTGGCGGGGCCCAAGGAGGGCGGCACGCGGGTGACGGTCGAGGGGGAGAACCTGGGGCTGCAGTTTCACGAGGTCGCGGTGCGCGTGGCCGGCGTGCGCTGCAACTCGCTGCCCAGCCAGTACGTCCCCGCCCAGAGGTGAGGGGGGCAGTGCGGGGAGGGGGAGGAGGGAGGAGGGGGATGTCAGGTGGGGTTGGGCGGTGGGAGCTGGGATGCAGGTGGGGTCGGGGGGGATGTGTTTGATCGGGCGGGAGCTGGGGGGTCGGGCTGGGGGAGCTGGGACGCAGGGTGGTGTCTGGGGGACGTGTTTGATCGGGTGGGGGGAGCTGGGACGCAAGGGGGGTCGGGCGGGTACGTGTTTGATCGGGTGGGAGCTGGGGGGGCGGGCGGGGGGAGCTGGGATGCAGGGGAGGTCGGGGGGACATGTTTGATCGGGCGGGAACTGGGGGGGGTCGGGTGGGGGGAGCTGGGACGCAGGGGAGGTCGGGGGACGTGTTTGATCGGGTGGGAGCTGGGGGGGTCGGGCGGGGGGAGCTGGGACGCGGGGGGGGTCGGGCAGGGACGTGTTTGATCGGGCGGGAGCTGGGGGGGTCGGGCGGGGGGAGCTGGGACGCAGGGGGGGTCGGGGGGATGTGTTTGATCAGGCGGGAGCTGGGGGGGGTCGGGCGGGGGGAGCTGGGACGCAGGGGGGGTCGGGGGGATGTGTTTGATCGGGCGGGGGACCTGGGACGCAGGGAGGGGTCAGGGGGGACGTGTTTGATCGGGCGGGAGCGGGGGGGGTCGGGCGGGGGACTGGTATGTGGGAGCTGGGGGGGCAGGAGCCAGGGGGCTGACCCCCGTGTCCCCCCCAGGCTGGTGTGCGAGATGGAGGAGTCGCTGGTGCCCGATCCCCCGCCTGGCCCCGTGGAGATCTGTGTGGGCGACTGTGGTACCGACTACCGGGCCCACTCCCCGAACCCCTTCACCTTCGTGGTACCGGGGCAGGGCCTCCCTGAGAGAGGGAATTCTGGGGGGGACGGGGCATGGGGGACTGTGGGGCTGGGGGTGGCCCATGGGGGTCTGTGGGTGGAGGGAGTAGCTGTGGGTCATGGGGGGTTGTGGGGGGTGGAAGGGGCTGGGGGTGGCCCATGGGGGTCTGTGGGGGGAGGGAGTAGCTGCGGGTCATGGGGGGTTGTGGGGGCTTTGGGGGCTGGGGGTGGCCTATGGGGGTCTGTGGGGGGAGCAGGGTAGCTGCGGGTCTTGGGTGGTTGTGGGGGGTGGCCCATGGGGGTCTGTGGGGGGAGAGGGTAGCTGCGGGTCATGTGGGGTTGTGGGGGGCTGTGGGGGCTGGGAGTGGCCTATGGGGGTCTGTGGGGGGAGCAGGGTAGCTGCGGGTCTTGGGTGGTTGTGGGGGGTGGGAGGGGCTGGGGGTGGCCCATGGGGGGCTGTGGGGGGTGGGAGGGGAGGGGGGCTCTGTGTGCATTTACCCCCATAACTGCTGTCTCCCGCCCCAGACCCCCAGGCTGCGGGGACTGAACCCTGGGGGGGGGCCGGTGTCAGGGGGGACCCGCGTCACCCTCACTGGGACCCATCTGGACGCCGGCAGCAGCGTCAACATCTCATTGCAGGGGGCACCCTGCCAGCTGCTCAGGTACTGGGGGGGCCAGGGATGGGGGGTGGGGGGAGCAGAGAGATGGGGGGTGGGGAGGATATGGATGAGGGGGTGGGGGGAGCAGAGAGATGGGGGTGGGGGGGTATGGATGAGGGGGTGGGGGGAGCAGAGAGATGGGGCGGGCTGGGCATGGCGGGGGATGTTGGGAGGGGGGTGGGTAGGTCAGGACTCACTGGGGAGATGTCAGGCAGTGGGGAATTTGGGGGGTCTCTCACTTTCCCTTTACCGGTAGGAGGGGGCCTGAGGAAATCGTCTGCATGACCCCCCCATCCACGCTGGGCCCTGGTCCGGCCCCCCTCAGTGTCTGCATCGACCGCGCCAGCCTGGCCCCCCCTGAGCCTCCCAATGGCACCGCCAGCCCCCCCGTCCTGATCTTCCGCTATACCCCCGATCCGGCGGTGACCCACATCGAGCCCCAATGGAGCATCGTCAAGTAAGAGACCCCCACTACCCCCCCTCCTGTGCCCCATCCCCCTCACCCCCACACAGCCCCCTGCTGACCCCCCCCACTGCGCCCACCTGCCCCCCGTGCCGCATCCCCCTCCACATCCCCATACTCCCAGCCCCCTGCCAACCCCCTCCCGGTGCCCCCCTGCGCCCTGTCCCCCTCCCCACACTCCCGGCCCGCTGTGAAATAGGTTCACGTAGCCCGTGGCCAGCGGGGTGCACCACAGGTGGGGCCAGGGGGCTCCGTTCGGTCCCGGTTTTGGTCCCAGTTCTGGTGCTGGTCCGTCGCCTCAGGCCATGTTGTTCCATTCACCCCACGCCCAGGCTCTGCTCCCCACGGGGCCCTGTTCAGCCAGGGGGACGAGCTGCAGAACCTGCCCGCCGGCGCAGACCAGTCCCCCCCGTCACGGGGTCCCCGGGCGATGCTCTGGGCCTGCTCCCTACGCAGCCAGCCAGGACTCTGGGGAGTCTCCTCTCTCGGAGCAGACTGTCTCCAGAGCAAGAAGCTCACATGGCTTCACCTCCTGGGTCTCTCCTTGGAGCATTCAGCATATGCCCCCCCGTGCGCCCCCACAGCGAGTCGCCCGGGCGGGGGCCTGGGAGGGCCAGGGGGTCCTGCCCCCCCACTCCGCAGTCAGACATGACTCTCAGCCAGCCGGGGACACGGAGGTTTATTAGACGACAGGAACAGTCTAAACCAGAGCTCGTAGGGACAGAGACCAGGACCCCTCAGCCGGGTCCATCTTGGGGGCAGGGAGCTTAGACCCCAGCCCTGGGGCTCCCTCCCCTTCCCCAGCCAGCTCCAAACTGAAACTCTCCAGCCCCCCCGGCCCCTCCTCTGGCCTTTGTCTCTCTCCCGGGCCAGGAGGCCCCTGATCCCTTTGTTCTCCAGCACCTTCAGCTGGCACCAATCACACCCCCTGATCCCACCAGCTAGATTAAGAACTGCATAGGGGAAACTGAGGCACCCACACAGTATTTAGAGAGAACATTAAGAACATTCCCACTTCGTCACAGCCCCGCAGCCTCCGGCCCCGGCCTGGCTGGGACCCGGCGTTTGGTCTAGGATGAGCGTCCCAGTGCTGGCACTGAGCCGGGCTGGGCAGGGTCCCCGGCATCCGAGCAGGGCGCAGGGTAGCCGTGGCGCGGGGGGAAGGACATGGCCCGATGGCCGAAGGGCCACCCCCCCCATGCCAGCCCTCACCCCCCACCAAGCTGCGTCCCCGTGGGGGGCTGACGTCTTCCCCCCCCTCCAGCGGCAGCACCAGCCTGACAGTGACTGGGACCCGCCTGCTGAGCATCCAGGAGCCGCGTGTCCGAGCCCTGTACGGGGGCGTCGAAACCGTCAACGTGAGTCATGCCCCCATGGCAAGGGGGGAGGGAGGGCGGGGGACTGGGATGAGGGGAAGGGGATGCGGCGGGGGGCCCGTCAGCTGGGGACGGGGGATCTGAGCGGGGTGGGGGGAAGGGGACGCAGCGGGGGGCCCGTCAGCTGGGGACGGGGGATCTGAGCGGGGTGGGGGGAAGGGGACGCAGCGGGGGGCCCGTCAGCTGGGGACGGGGGATCTGAGTGGGGTGGGGGGAAGGGGACGTGGCGGGGGTGTGTCAGTTGGGGACGGGGGATCTGAGCAGGGTGGGGGGAAGTGGGGACAGTTTCGGGGGGGACGGGACAGTTTCCTGCAACCCACCCCCCTTCCCCACCCGAACTGACAGACCCAAAACTTCTCCCTGCTGCCCCCCCAGATCAGACCCCCCCGGCTTGTACCCCACGGAATCCCCTGACATGCTGCCCCCCCATTCCTGGCCGCCCCTGCTGGGCTGCTGAACCACCCAACACGCTGACCCCCCCGGAGTCCTGTCGCCCCCCCCCCCTTGTTCCCAGCCGTCTCCACTGACCCTCTGCCTCCCCCCAGAGCTGCCGGGTGCTGAATGACTCCCTCATGCTGTGCCAGGCGCCCGGCATTGTGCCGGGGGGGCGGGAGCTGTCTGCGGGGGGGGCCTCCCCTGACGAATTCGGCTTCCTGCTGGACCACGTCCAGGCGGCTCGAACCCTCAACCGCTCGGCCTTCACCTACTACCCCGACCCCCAGGTCGAGCCCTTCGGCCCTGCGGGGGTGCTGGAGGTGAAACCCGGCTCCCACATTGTCCTCAAGGTATAGGGGGAAGGGGGGCTTAGCAGGGGCTGCGGGTCGGGAGTGAGGGGCACCGGCAGGGCTGGGGGGGTGGGGAACCCAGGGCTGGTCTAGCAGGGGGCTGCGGGTCGGGAGTGAGGGGCACCGGCAGGGCTGGGGGGGTGGGGAACCCAGGGCTGGGCTAGCAGGGGGCTGCGGGTCGGGAGTGAGGGGCACCGGCAGGGCTGGGGGGGTGGGGAACCCAGGGCTGGGCTAGCAGGGGGCTGCGGGTCGGGAGTGAGGGGCACCGGCAGGGCTGGGGGGGTGGGGAACCCAGGGCTGGTCTAGCAGGGGGCTGTGGGTCGGGAGTGAGGGGCACCGGCAGGGCTGGGGGGGTGGGGAACCCAGGGCTGGGCTAGCAGGGGGCTGCGGGTCAGGAGTGAGGGGCACCACTGGTGCTGTGTCTGGCCCGGACGCCTGGGTCCAATCTCCCTCCCCCTTTCACTGTCCCACCCCCCAGGGCAGGAACCTGATCCCGGCGGCCGCCGGGGGGGCCCGTCTGAACTACACGGTGCTGATTGGGGGGGAGCCCTGCGCCCTGACGGTGTCAGAGACCCAGCTGCTCTGTGACTCGCCCAGCCAGACAGGGGAGCAGCCAGTCACGGTGCGTTGCTGGGGGGAAGGGGGGGCACGGCCAGGGGCTCCCCCAGGGGGTGGGGCTGGGGGCACGTGTCCTGCGGGGGGGCCAGCCCCTTGCTCTGTGGTGTGGGGGCGGGACACGGGGTGGATCAGAGATCACGGGGGCTGGGGGGTGAGCAGTCCCTCTTGGGGAGCTCTGGGGGGAGGTTACATATGTGGGGTGCGTTCGGGGGGGGACAGACTGAGTGGGGGGGCTGGGAGGGGGTTGTCTCATCAGATCCAGGGGGGAATTTGTACCCCCCCATTGCAGATCTGGGGGGGGTGGCAAAATGTGGGGGGAGGTGCCCCCGATTCTCCCGTCCCACGTTCTGGGGGTTTGTTCCTGGGAAGTTGGGGGGTGCCCCCCTGTCTAACCTCCGTTCCCTCTCCTCGTTCCAGATCCTGGTGGGGGGCCTGTCCTTCTCTCCCGGCTCCCTGCACATCTACCCTGAGGCGGCCCTGCCCCTGGGGGCGCTGGTGGGGCTGGGCGTGGGGGGGTCCCTGCTGCTCCTGGCCATTATCGGGGTGCTGGTCGCCTACAAGCGCAAGACCCGCGACGCCGACCGGACCCTCAAGCGGCTGCAACTGCAGATGGACAATCTGGAGTCACGGGTTGCGCTGGAGTGCAAGGAGGGTGAGGCTGGGGGGCAGGGAGGGGGGGCAGGAGCGCAGAGAGGGGGTTGGACTGGGGGGTTGAAGCGCAGGGAGAGTGGGGGGGCTGGGGGGTTGGACTGGGGGGCTGGAGTGCGGGGAGAGTGGGGAGGGCTGGGGGGTTGGACTGGGGGGCTGGAGGGGGATGGAGGCAGAGGGGGCCCTGGATATGGATTGGGAGGAAGGGGGGGACTGGGAGAGGGGCTGGGGCTCTGGGCAGAGGGGGCTAAGATGAGGGGGCTGGGCTGGGGGGCAGGAGCACAGGGAGGGTGGGGCTGGGGGGTCCTGCTGTGGTGCTTGGCACGTGCTGAGTTGGGGGGCAGGAGACATTGGGATGAGGGGCGAGCGGTTGCCCCTGCACGGGAGAAGGGCAGGGTCGGGTGTCCCCCCCTGACCCTCCCGCCCTCCCCCAGCCTTTGCAGAGCTGCAGACCGACATCAACGAGCTGACGAACAACTTGGACGGGGTGAAGATCCCGTTCCTGGACTATCGGACGTACGCCCTGCGGGTGCTGTTCCCCGGCGAGGAGCCCCCCATGCTGCGCCATGGCCACGTGAGCGGGGGCTGGGCCAGGGTGGGCTGCAGAGCAGAGCGGGGGCTGGGCTGGGGGGACTGGGGGGCAGAGTGGGGGCTGGGCCAGGGGGGCCGGGGAGCAGAGTGGGGGCCAGAGAGGAGGGCTGGGCTGGGGGGAAGAACAGGGGGACTGGGGAGCACAGTGGGGGGCAGTGCGGGGGGTTGAGCGGGGGGCTGGGATGGGGGACTGGGGAGCAGAGTGGGGGGCAGAGAGGAGGGCTGGGCTGGGGGGCGGAGCCGAAGGGTGGATATAGGCGGGGGGCTGGGCTGGGGCGACTGGGGGGCAGAGTGGGGGCTGGGGGGCAGAGGGGGCTAGGCTGGGCTGGGGGGACTGGGGGGCAGAGCGGGGGCTGGGCCGGAGGGACTGGGGGGCTGAGCAGGTGGCTGGGCCGGGCTGGGGGGACTGGGGAGCAGAGTGGGGGGCAGAGAGGAGAACAGGGGCTGGGGGGCAGAGAGGAGGGCTGGGCTGGGGGGCAGAGCAGGGGGCTGGGCGGGGGGACTGTATCTCACCCCGTGCCCCCCCCCAGGCGCCCCCCGGGGCAGAGCGGGGCCTGCGGCTCTTCGGGCAGCTCCTGCACTGCCGGCCCTTCCTGCTGACCTTCATCCACGCGCTGGAGGGGCAGCGCGGGTTCTCCATGCGGGACCGGGGGGCCGTGGCCTCCCTCACGCTGGTGGCCCTGCAGGGCCGGCTGGACTACGCCACCGGCGTCCTCAAGCAACTGCTGGCCGACCTCATCGAGAAGAATCTGCAGAACCGGGCCCATCCCAAGCTGCTGCTGCGCAGGTGGGGCCTGGGGAGCCCCCAAACCCCCTGGGACCCCTCCACCCGTTCCCCTGGGACCTCCCTGACACCCCCGGGACTGCCCGGGACCCCCTGTTTCCCTGGGACCCCCCAAGCCCGGACGCCTGGGTTCTCAGCAGTAATGCCCCCCCAGGAGTGCGCCGGGGAGCCACTGTTCCTGCCATTCTGTGCCCCCAAGATCTCCTCTGTTCCCCTGAACCCCCGGAACCCCCATTCCCCGGGCCCCCATCCTGCCACAGGGAACCTGCCGAGCCATGTGCTCCCCAGGTGAGACCCCCCCCCCAGGAACCCCCCCCGCCCGTGACCCACAGTAACCCGGACTCCTGGGTCCCCTGTCTCTCCCTCCCCCAGGACGGAGTCGGTGGCTGAGAAGATGCTGACAAACTGGTTCACCTTCCTGCTGCATCGGTTCCTGAAGGTGAGAGAGGGGTGGGGGCTGGGAGCCCCCCCCCCGGACACCTGGGTTCTCTCCCTGCTCTGGGAGGGGAGCGGGCTCTGGTGGTCAGAGCAGGGGGCTGCGAGCCAGGACTCCTGGGTTCTCTCCCCGGCTCTGGGGTGGGAGGGGGGTCTGGTGGTTAGAGCAGGGGGGACTGGGAGCCAGGACTCCTGGGTTCTCTCCCCGGCTCTGGGAGGGGAGAGGGGCTGGTGGTTAGAGCAGGGGGGACTGAAGCCCGGACGCCTGGGTTCTCAGCAGTAATGCCCCCCCAGGAGTGCGCCGGGGAGGCCGCTGTTCCCTGCTATTCTGTGCCATCAAGCAGCAGATGGAGAAGGGGCCGATGGACGCGGTGACGGGGGAGGCGCTGGTACTCGCTGAGCGAGGACAAGCTCATCCGCCAGCAGATCGACTACAAGACCCTGGTCAGCTGGGGCAGGGGGCCAGGAGGGGTGTCAGGCTGGGGGACCCCATTTGCCCAGGCGCTGGGCCATGCCCCAGCTGTTATCGGAACCCTGGAGAATGACCTCTCTGGCCCCCACGCATCTCCCAGGGGGGCCTGGGGGCCCTCCTCCGACCCTGTGTCCCCCTTGTCTGCGTCTCCAGCAGCCCCCCCAAAATCCCATTCGCCCCCTGGCACCCAGCACTGGGGGGGAATCGCTTTGGGGGGCTCCGGCCATATGTCATTCCCCCACCCATGGGTCACTCCCCCAGGGAGGGAGCAAAGTCCGGGGGTGGAGAAACCGAGTCACACCTCTGCTAGAAACTCCAGGGGGTGGGGGCTGGAAGAGGGGGGGAGGAGAGGGCAGGGGGTGACTCCTACCCTGGGAGAGGGGGGACTCAGACTGAAGGGACCCCCCTGACCTGCCATCCCCCCCAGACGCTGTACTGTGCCAGCCCCGACCCCCCTGGTGGCCCCGAGGTGCCCGTGAAGGTGCTGAACTGCGACACCGTCACCCAGGCCAAGGAGAAGCTGCTGGACGCTGTGTACAGGGGGGTCCCCCATTCCCAGCGGCCCCCGGGCTGACGACACGGAGCTGGGTACGGGGGAGATGGGGGGCACGGGGGGGTCCCCCCGTTCCCAACGTCCCCGGGCCGACGGCACGGACCTGGGTACGGGGGAGATGGGGGACACGGGGGGGGGGGGTCCCCATTCCCAGCGCCCCCGGGCTGACGACACGGAGCTGGGTACGGGGGAGATGGGGGGCCACAGGGGGGTCCCCCTGTTCCCAGCGCCCCCGGGCCAACGACACGGAGCTGGGTACGGGGGGCATGGGGGGCACAGGGGGGTCCCCGTTCCCAGCAGCCCCCCGGGCCGACGACACGGACCTGGGTACGGGGGAGATGGGGGGTCACAGGGGGGTCCCCCATTCCCAGCGCCCCCGGGCCGACGACCACAGAGCTGGGTACGGGGGAGATGGGGGGCACGGGGGGTCCCCCTGTTCCCAGCGCCCCCGGGCCTACGACACGGAGCTGGGTACGGGGGAGATGGGGGGCAAACGGGGGGGGGGGTCCCCGTTCCCAGCGACCCCGGGCTGATGACACGGAGGCTGAGAATGCGGGGGGGGGGGGGGGGCACTGGGGAAGGGGTAATGGGGTTTGGGAGCCCAGAGGGCTGTGGGGTATGTAGGAGGCGCAAGGGGGGAGGCTCGGGGCACAAGGCTGCCTCAGGGGGGGCGGGGGGCAGGTGTTGCTGCCCAAGGGGCATTTGATGGGGTGGGGCTGTATTTGGGGGTCTGACACACACCCGTTCCCAGAGTGGCGCCAGGGCCGGTCGGGCCGAACCCTCCTGCAGGACGAGGATGCCACGAGCCGCATTGAGGGTGACTGGAAACAGCTCAACACACTGGGGCACTACCAGGTGGGGCAGGGACCCCCCAGAGCCGCCCCCCAGACCCCCCCACTGCCCCCAGCCCCTGCTCTCCCCACTGCCTTCCCAGAGCCCCCCGCTCCTCCCATAACCTCCTGTTCCCCTCCATCCACACCCCAAATGGAAATATGTCAATGCGGTAGGGCCCTACCACCTGGGACAGGCCCCCACATAGGGCCCCCTCACTGCCCCCCCCCATGGCCCTACACCTCCATCCCTACCCCACACCCTGCCTGGAATTGCGGCAGCGCCCTGGGGCAGGCACCCCCCCGTCGTCCCCAGACAGCCCCCCATGGCCCTGCCCCCCCCTCACCTGCTGCCTTCTCCCCCAGGTGACTGATGGCTCAAGGTGGCCCTGGCGCCCCGGCAGGTCTCGGGTTGCAACCTGCCCAACTCTGCACCTTCAGCCGCTCCCTGAGCCGCTACGGTAAGGCCCCCTGGACCCCCCAAGGGACCCCCCTGCCTGCCCCACAGAGACCAACCCCCCACACACCTGACAGGGGCGTGTGCTGCCTTAGGGTGACCAGACAGCAAGTGTGAAAAATCGGGAGGGGAGTGGGGGGGTAATAGGAGCCTAGATAAGAAAAAGACCCAAACATCAGGACTGTCCCTATAAAATTGGACATCTGGTCACCCTAGCTGCCCTAGAGCGACATGGTGTTGTGGAGGGTGGGGCTGGGACTTGGGGAGCTGGGGGGAGTGGCTGCCCCCCACATCCCAGACACCTTGTTCAGCCCCTGCCCCCAATCAGAAGACCCACCCTGATCCCCCCCAGCCCCTATCCCATCCAGACTGGGCGGGGGGAGTCAAAATGGCCTCCCCCCATGCTGCTGGATGGGCGGGGAGGGGGCGCAGCCTGGGGGCTCTGGGCTCCTACGCCTCCCCATGACCCGTCCCCCCGCCCCAGAGAGCCTCCTGCGGCCATCCAGCAGCCCCGACAGCCTGCGCTCCCGCGCCCCCATGCTGAGCCCCGAGCGCGACGGGGGCACCCGGCTCTGGCATCTCGTCCGCAGCCACGACCCGCTGGGCGACCCCAAGGAGGGTGGCAGCAAGATGGTGTCGGAGATCTACCTCACCCGGCTCCTGGCCACCAAGGTACAGGGTTGCAGGGACCTGGGGTCATGTCCTGGGGTGAGGGAATTGGGGTGTGGGGGCAGGGTCCAGGGGCTGTGCTGGGGGATCGGGGGCCAGGGGCTGTGCAGGGGGGCCGGGGCTGGGCCTCAGGGCTGGGGGGCCGTGCGGGGGGCGGGGCGGGGCCATGTGTGGCAGGGGGGCCCGGGCCAGTCTGACACCCCGGCGCCCCCAGGGCACGCTGCAGAAGTTCGTGGATGACCTGTTCGAGACGCTGTTCAGCACGGCGCACCGAGCCAGCGCCCTGCCTCTGCCCATCAAGTACATGTTCGACTTCCTGGACGAGCAGGCGGATCGGCGCCAGATCAGCGACCCCGACGTGCGGCACACCTGGAAGAGAACTGGTGAGACCCCTGGAGGGGCTCGGGGGCTCTGACCCCCCCCCCCGCCCCCCTGCCCCTGCGGTTCTGGGTGAACGTGATACAGGGTGTTGGGGGGGGGCTGGGGAGGGCCATGGGGGGGCTTGGGGGTGCCGGGGGGGGGTCTCTGGCACTCTCTGACCCCCATCTCCCCTGCCTGCCCCTGCGGTTCTGGGTGAATGCGATCAGGGTGTTGGGGGCCTGTGGGGGTGTTGGGGGTCCGGGGGGGTGGTCTCTGGGACTCTCTGACCCCCTGTACCCCCTGCCTGACCCTGCAATTCTGGGTGAATGTGATCAGGGGTTGGGGGGCTGTGGGGGTGTTGGGGAGGGTGATGGGGGAGCTGGGGGTCTCGGGGGGGGTCTCTGGCACTCTCTAACCCCCCTGCCCCCCCAGCTTTCTCCCCTGCAGTTCTGGGTGAATGCGATCAGGGTGTTGGGGGGCTGTTGGGGTGTTGTGGAGGGGCGGAGGGGTTCCGGGGGGGTCTCTGGCACTCTCTGACCCCTGACCCCCCCAGCCTGCCCCTGCGGTTCTGGTGTGAACGTGATCAAGAACCCGCAGTTCGTGTTCGACGTGCACAAGAGCAGCATCACGGACGCGTGTCTCTCCGTGGTGGCCCAGACGTTCATGGACTCGTGTTCCACGTCGCCCCAGCGCCTGGGCAAGGACTCGCCCTCCACCAAACTGCTCTATGCAAGGACCTGCCGGGCTACCGCGGCTGGTGGAGCGG
Source organism: Emydoidea blandingii (assembly GCA_036785055.1). Taxonomy (NCBI): domain Eukaryota; kingdom Metazoa; phylum Chordata; order Testudines; family Emydidae; genus Emydoidea; species Emydoidea blandingii. Next base: position 22,569,920 of record JAXIVB010000013.1, read on the forward strand.
TGAGTGGGGGGAGCCGGGCAGGGGGCAGAGTGGGGGGGCAGCGAGAGCTGGGGGCACACTGCAGGGCGGAGTGGGGGGCAGGGGAGGGGCTGTGAAGAGCAGGGGGGTTGGGGGGGAGTGGGCGACGCAGGGGGCTCCCTGATGGGGGGGAGAGGTGCGGGAGGGGCATCAGGATACAGGGTTGGGGGGGGTAGAAGGGGTAACGGGGCCGTGGGGGGACAGTTGGGGGGAGGGGGCGCCGGGGATGCGGGGGGAGGGGGTATAAGGGGTAACGGGGCCGTGGGGGAAAGAGCAATGGGGGGAGGTGACCCTGCCCCCCTCACCCTCTGCCCCCCAGGTACTCCTACCGGGACATCGCCAGGATGGCGCCCATCAGCGACCAGGACATGGACGCCTACCTCGGGGAGCAGTCGCGGCTCCACG